>CM076572.1:70716856-71316856 GCA_034641835.2 Pinus albicaulis | reverse complement strand
CTGAATCCTGCAGTAGATTTCAAGCTGCCTATTCTAGTTGTTAATTTTCTCTGCATCACTTTCACAGTTATACATGGTTAGATCAAATTTGACATCTAACTTAAAGAAATATTTATTAGATGCATTTCTAGAATTTTTATGATGATGGTTTGAAGAGGAGGAGGGGCTTTCATTTCATGAAGGAGGTGGGTCTCCTCCACCACCTCCATGCGCTAAACCTTCTCCTTCTGAAACATGCTCCCCTATTTTCTCTAACTTCTCAAGTCTAGAGAATAGTTTCTCTACACGATATGCCATGGTATAGAAGGTTTTGTGGAAGTTGAGCTCTGCTTCATTTCGTTCCTCTTAACTCATGTTCCTTCTCTGATGTGCACATCCTGCTTCGGGATCAAAAGCCTATAGCATCCCTTTGCCTCTTCTTGGCCCATTTCTCATTACCATACAAGCATTTAATTCACATATGCAAACACCTTCTCTTATACCACTTGATCCAAAATAATTTTCTTGAGATGTATAAAAAAATTAACATGTGAAAATTGTAGCTTTAGACAAGAAACTTTAAAGGCATAAGCAGAAAAAAAGAGAATAAATTAACATCATGCACGAGGACACAGAGTTGATATCAGATTTCGTCCAGGAGGGACTACGTCTCTGGGCCCTGCTCCAATAATGGGGAGGCCCTGCTTTCATTAAATGAAAAAAATGAAAGTACAAGTACAAAATGAGTAATTACACCCTTATACCTACCCAATTTGAAATTGGCCAAAAATTGTAGACCTCTGATGAAAAAATGGGTAGCACCATTGGATTTTTGGCATCGATTAGTGCAGAATCCATATAAAAATTGCCCCAATCTGACAAAGTGAAAATATGGCCCCTCTAGAAAAATGGCTCAGATCATCATTCCGCCCCCTCCTGCACACTACTCAAGGTTTCAGTGCCTCATTTTCCATGCCTACTCTTATCTGTCCTTGGGCGCACAAATGAGTGAAGGCTTAAATATCTGAGTGTCGACAGATTTACCAAGGAATCTGTTTGGCACAATGGTTTCAAATTCAAATTATGTGGAGGTCAGGTGGTCAAACCCCAACCCCTCCTTAATGAGGAAAAAATTGGTTTTTAAGACCGTGCATTTTATTTTTCTTTTTTTAAATCACCCACATTAAATTTGACAAATCCGCAACATTAAATTTTAAGGGGGGGAGGGGTTGGGCCCGCATCGAGTGGTCCGCCCCCAATTCCCACTGGCACTGCCATATCTTGGATGGAATGGTTAATGGGGTGGGCGGGTCCACTACCACATGGCCCAAACCTAACCACTATATGCTATAATCTTAGTGGGGACCGTTGGGTGGCGGGGTTAACCACCCGCCCCTCAACTACATCATATATATATTTTTTAATTAAACATTTTCAGATTTGTATGGGGTGGCGGGGTTGTGACCCACCACCATTAATATATATATATATATATATATATATATATATATATATATATATATATATATATTGATTTTATTGTTATTTTTATTTAAAAAAAAGGGGTTGTTTTTCGAATTCTCGAAAATTGACCGAAGGAGACATTCTAACCATCCCACAAATTTGCCTAGAATCCAGCCAGGTTGGTCAGAATCTAGTGGCCGGATTTCATCCAAGTTTTCACCTCCTTAAGTTGCCACATCACCAATTCAACCTTAAAACTTTGACTGCTCCTAACTCCTTCATACAGACTCAGAATTGAGTGATGTCTACGTCGTTGGAATCAGAATGATGAGATCTATACCTTGAACCTGGTTCGAGATAGTTCCAAACACTTTTATTTTTGGGCCTTCGTACTTAAGCCACTTGTACTTGCATCTATTTAATCCACTTGGATCAGTTGAACAACTTATTTATGTTTTGATAGATCCAGGAGAAAATTTAAGTTATATAAGTCCTTAGATGGTGGAAAAGTGCAAATTAAGATCAGAAAAAATTTAGCAAGCATGGTTAGTTTAGTTAGCTACAGGAAGAAAAAGAAAAGTGACCCATAAATTACCAAAATTTGTTGTAAATTTAAATGGGTACGAAACTGAAGTGAATTTAAATATTTTTCCTCTAGGTACCTTTGATGTATTATTGGGAATGGACTAGTTAGAAAAATAGAAAGCAATAGTTAATTTCTTAGATAAAACAGTACACTGTATAGATGGTGAGGGAAAACCAGTGATAGTGAGAGGAAAACCCATACCAATATTAATGAGACAGATTTCAACACTCCAGTTAAATATGACAACAAGGAAAGGCTATCAAGTGTATGATGTACAAGCGTAAGAATTGGGACAACAAACTGAAAAAGAAACTATAGAAAATTTACCAGTAATCCAAGAATTCAAAGATGTGTTTCCAGATGAAATTCCTCAACTACCTCCTAAAAGAGAAATTGATTTTTCAATTGAATTAATACCTGGAGCTACATCTATATCTAGAGCACCATACAGAATGAGTACGACAGAGTTGTTAGAAATAAAGCTACAACTACAAGATTTTCTAGACCGATAATATATCTGGCCAAGTGTGTCTCCATGGGGAGCACCTGTACTATTTGTTAAAAATAAATATGGAACATTCAGAATGTTTATAGAATATAGAAAATTGAATAAATTTACTATAAAGAATATATATCCTCTACCCAAAATAGATGATTTATTTGATCAAGTGAGAGGAGCCACTATCTTTTCAAAGATTGATTTAAGGAGAGGTTATCATCAATTGAGAATTAAGGATGAAGACATAAATAAAACTGCATTCAGAACTAGATGCAGGCAATATGAGTTTGTATTTCTACCTTTTGGGTTGACTAATGCACCTGTTACCTTCATGTGTGTAATGAATAGTGTCTTAAGTAAGTATCTAAAAAAATTTGTTTTGATGTTTATTGATGGAATTCTAGTAAATTATAAGAATGAATCAGAACATAAAGAACATCTCAGAATTGTGTGACAAACACTTAGAGAACATAAGTTATATGCCAAACTTAGTAAATGCAAATTTTATAAAGATAAAATTCAGTATTTCAGTATTTGGGTCATGTAATTTCAGAAAAAGGATTGGTAGTAGACCCAAAAAAGATACAAGCTATCATGGATTGGCCTGTTCCTACTGATGTTCCAATCATAAGATCATTCATGGGAATTGCGAGATACTATAGGAGATTTTGTAGAAGGATTTTCAGCCTTAGCATATCCTATTACCTCTCTATAGAAGAAAGGAGTGAAGTTTGAGTGGACAGAAAAATGTCAACATAGTTTTTAACAGTTAAAACTTAAACTAACAACTACTCCTATTTTGAAGATTTCTGATCCAAATAAAGAATTTTTCGTATGTACAGATGCTTGTGCAGAAGGATTAGGAGGGGTATTATTACAAGAAAACTCAGTCATAGCATATGAGTCAAGAAAATTAAAGAAACATGAACATAATTACATTGTGTATGACTTAGAGTTAGCTGCTATAATACATGCTTTGAATATGTGGAGACATTATCTGTTAGGAAAGAAGTTTTTATTGATGATAGATCATATAAGTTTGAAATACCTTTTCACACAACCTGATTTAAATACTAGACAAGCTAGGTGGTTATCTTTACTTAGTGAGTTTGACATAGAAATCAAGCATATTAAAGGAAAGGAAAATAAGATTGCAGATGCTTTGAGTAGGAATTCTCATCAAAATTTGAATAGTGTTGGGATTAGTGCAAATTTTCACATTGAAGGATTGATAAAAGAAGTAATGAGTCAAGATTCAAACTATGAAAAACTTCAAGAAAAATTACAGAATACTTAGATATTGGGATCAACCAAAAAGGACTGATTTGTTATAATAACATATTGTACATTCCTAATGTGAGCTTATTAAAACATGAAATTTTAGATGAGTATCGTAAACGACACTATGCAAGACATCCTGGGTATTAGAAATTGATTTCAACCTTGATGAAGAATATGTTTTGGCCATGTATGAAAAATGATGTGGTTAATTATTTAGCTAGATGTTTACAATGGAAACAAGTAAAAGTGGAGCATGAACATCCAGCAGGATTGTTGAATCCTTTACCTATCCCAGAATGGAAGTGGGAAATAGTGTCCATAGATTTTATTACTGGGTTTCCTAGAACTAAATATCAACATGATTCAATAATGGTGGTTGTAGACACGTTGAATAAAACTGCACACTTCTTACCAGTACAATCTACTTTTGGTACAACTCAAGTAGCTAATGTATTTATGAAAGAGATTGTAAAATTACATGGTATTCCTAAAATTATTATATCAGAAAGAGATAAAAATTTTACTTCAGGTTTTTGGAACACACTGTTTGAGGGAATGGGTACGAAATTGAACTTTTGTACTGCATACCATCCCCAAACAGATGGACAAACTGAAAGAACAAATCACATTTTAGAAGACATGCTGAGAATGTATATTATGTACAAACCTACAAGGTGGGAAGAATTTCTGCATCTCACATAATTTTCGTATAATAATAGTTATCAGGCCTCACTAAAAATGAGTCTTTTGAAGCATTGTATGGCAGAAAGTGCCACACACCTCTTATTTAGAGTATACTAGAGGATAAGTTAGTTCTTGGACCAGATGCATTGCAAGAAATGGAAAGAAATGTGAAGAAAATTTAGCAAAACATTAAGGCAACACAAGACATGCAAAAGAGCTATGCATATAAAAAGAGAATTCATAGAGAATTCAAAGTGGGAGATTATGTTTACTTAAGGATTAAGCCCAAAAATATTACTTTAAATACGGGTATTTGTGCTAAATTAGGACCATGCTACTGTGGACCATTTCAAGTGCTAGAAAGAGTGGGACCAATAGCTTACAAGTTGGTTTTACCTAGTCACATTAAGGTTCACAATGTTTTTCATGTCTCATTACTAAAAAATATATACATGATCGAAGGAAAAATATCCATCATTGTCTGAAAAGTGAAGTCATATTTTGTAACACCGAGGATTGTGTTTTGTTTTAGAGAGGAAATATGTAATATCCCTATTTTTACTGCTTTTATTATATAGTTTAAAAGGTCAAGTGGAACCAAAGGAAAACAATTATTGTGGACATATTTGATTATTTTAAATTTAATAAAAGTGGAAATTGAATGATCGTGCAAAGACTAGAGTATAATTAGAGATCAGGAATTAAAGTCCATGAGGATGCATAAGGTTCCAAAGACTTTCCCAGTTTCTCCAAAAATCCCTGCAGAAAATAAAATAAAATTTTAATATTAGATTGGAGATAACAATCTAAAAAAGATACCCCAGTAAAGTGGAAAGTTATTGAGAAGAGGTGAAATAAAACTAGAAAGAGGAAAAAACTAGTTTTAGAGTAATTTTGTGGAAAAAACAAAAGGAAATCCTAGGCCAAAAGGAAAACAACATCCTGATTAACTCGACACATATATGGAAACATGCTGATGAAAATTGGGTTTAAATAAGCCATTCCTGGGTAGACAAGAGGTTGTCTACACCTTGGAGGAATTGATCTCTGCTCGGGGGGAGTTGTGAGGAGAAAACTCAAGGTTGGGTGGAAATTAGTCTTACCATAAGTGGTATGCACAATTAATTTAGTTCTGTATTATGATACTGTTTTTATGATTAGAATGATATTTTAGAGAGATGATGTTTTATGTAGAAAGATAAGTGGATAATTATATTTTCTGAGTTAATTAGTATAATCAAATTATGTTAGTTTTAAATTGTAGAGTGTGATGTATTTAATAGAACATAATTATAGGGATTAAAACGTTAGGGAGGGTATTCAAGAAATCTGAGCGCAAGGATCGGCATGATGAACCCTACTCTCTTTGCCGCCGCCTCCCTTCCTGCAGCCGCCGACTGGCCTCGGCTCGGCCCTGCTGAAGTTGGAGATGCGTGCTTCAGAGGAGCCCCATCTCCATTCAAGCAAACGTCGGCGATTAAGATCGCGTGTAGCCCCGCGAAAGGAAAACAGGAGAAACTTGCTCGGGTTGAGCCCTCAGCTTGCTGCGCTTGCTCTGCAGCAGCTTTGGCAGCGGACTCTCTTTTGCGGCAGATCGTGGGCAGCTTCGCTGCGAGGAAGAGAACGGCGCTCGGCCTTGAGGGACGTCTGCAGACCGCCAAGTTTCTGGTTTTCTTGGATGCTTTTACAGGCATTAAATCAATCTTTGCGGGTTCCAGAGCCACCCTGCATCCCAAATGCTCGTGGATCCAGCACGACATAGCTAGAAACCCTCGCGCAATAACTGTCTTGGAGCAAGGCCACGTTTTTTCTAGCCAGCCCCTGCTACCCAACAGTCCATTGGTTCTGAGTGCTACCACAGAGTTCATCAGACAGCCAAGCCCCAGCTACAAGGGAATCAACCCTCTCTACAAAGGAAGCAGCGCCCTTCGTTGCCACGCAGATCTGGCCATTAAATCTCGCCATGCCTCTTTTCAGATCCAACTCCGGATGCTCGGCGGCAATACTATTCTGCTTTGGGTCTCTCCATCAGACTTGATACAAACTCTGAAGCTCAATCTGGAACGACGGACTGGGATTCCCTTGACATACCAGAGGCTTCTTTTCCAAGGTAAACATCTTGAGGATTCTCTTCCCCTCTCTGCTTACAACATTAACAGAAATGACTCAATCGTGTTTACCCTTCGTTTGAGAGGGGGTGCGGCTGGGCAGTCTTCTTCAGCCCCTACCTTCTCTTACAAAGATGCTGTTCATTCTCAGAAACCCAAACCCCCTGCAGCCCCCCAAACTCAGCCTTTTCTGGTAGACAAGTTGGATGAAGTACCTTCTGTTGAGATCTCTCATCCAGATCTCGCAGAAGATCTTCAGAAATATGCAGATAGAGCCATCATTGGCAGATTTAATGGACTATGGCCGCGAACCAAGGATCTCTTTGAATGGATCCACGAAAACTGGACAAGCAAATGTCTGGTAAGCTGCTGCTCACGAGGATTCTTCATTGTATTGTTCGATCATTCAAAGCATTATGAACAGGCCTTACAGGAAGGTCCCTGGTTTTATGGAAATGCTGGGCTCTTTCTAACTCCATGGTTCCCAGATTTCGACCCTGCTACGGCTACCATCACCAGGACTCCTATTTGGGTCAGGCTTCCCAACTTACCTGTTCATCTATGGCATCTGCCAGTGTTCAGAAGCTTGGGCGATACCTTGGGACGCTTTATCACAGTAGATCTCGAAAGGGCACTTCAGAGCCTCTACACATATGCCAGAATATGCGTGGAGGTTGACATCAGCAAAGGCCTGCCTGATCAAATCAACATCAAGGTCGGAGATTTTGTTTGGACTCAGATCCTAGACTACGAGAACACTGCCTTCCGTTGCCGCCACTGTCATCAAACAGGGAATCTGCAGAACTCCTGCCCCACTCTTGCAGACACAAAGACTAAAGGAAACCGTACAAAGTCCAATTCCAAAAAATGGACTCCCTGCTACCCGCCGCCTGCTGCAGATTCTACCTCCCCAAGCTCTGACGATGATGGGAGTGACGTAGATTCAGATCTTGCTCCTCGGACTGAAAACTTGTCCACCGATGTTCCCGAGCAACCCCCTGATACCACCGTCACTCAGAAGCATAGCCATGAGTCAGCCTCCTCTGATTCAGATAAGGAGGCTCCTCTTTTGGAGAACTCCAGTCTTCAAATTGTCCCAGCTCATACTCACCAGGATGGTTGGGTTAAAGTCAACAAAAAGAAAGGGAAGAAATTTCGTGTGGAAAACTCTACCAATTCTGGGTAGGAGTCGGTTCCTTCCTGCTTTCAAGTCTCTTCTTGTTGCTCCTCACTTGTCTTTTTTCTCTCTCCGGTGACCGAGGTTGACCTCAAATTATTTCCGGTAGGCCGTGTTTCTGTTTCTCTTGATTGTACTTTTTTATGTACCATATTTTGATTAATAGAATTAGTCCAACTTCAGAAAAAAAATAGAACATAATTATAGTGAATATAGTTTAGTTTTGTATAGTTACATAGACAAATTGAGTTAGTAAACCAACAAAAAGATGCTCTAAACCCAATTAGGAGGCTTTAAGTTTGTTGTTAGGTTGTAAGAATTTATATGTTCTATTCAGAAAATACATCATATGAAGTAGAACAGATGTTAAAAGAAATATTTAACAAAATTATTCTGCAAATCAAAATGAAATAGAAATCTAGGTACTGAGAGAGTTAATTATCACTCTAGAAAGAAACATGATTGCACAAATAAAACCTAAACATCTCTATTGTACTTCAATTATAAACATAACATATATTTATTCATTCTTATGGACATTTAAGAAATTAAATATCAGAGATATGTTGAAGTACTAGAAGATATTACAATAACTATAAGTAGATTTCATGGTTAAAAATAATAGCCATTTGAATTACTATAAATAAGTGGAAAAACATATATGCAAACTTATTATAAAGAAGAATTATTATCATCATAATAAGAACAAAGTTGATAGTAAAAATGATCAAATATATCGTTATACACTATCATAAGTACATTGACTAAAGTAAAATGCTCTGGCTATTAAATACAAAAATAATACAGGAATAATTATCCTTGAATTCAGTGGATTGAATTTGAGCAAGTTATCAACCAACCTGTACATAGAAGGAATAAAAGACAATTTCAAGGATTGTGAGAGGAATGCGCAGTTTGACGAGAAGAAATTTTGGAAAGGTGCAATACATGTACAATAAACCCATAAGACAAAGGGTTAGAATTTAATTATTAAGATAATTACATTAACTTCATTAAATATGAGAAAAGAACAAATGAAATTTTAGTATCAATTTACCTTATGAGTCAAGAAAATTTTTTGAGATAATTCCTGTGGAAAAACATGAAAATAAATTAAATTTCAAAGATAGAAATATAAAAATAGTTATATTGAAATGAATACTATATCGAAATAATAAAATTAAAATCTACTTGTATTATGACAGAGTAAATAGTTAAGGAAATTTCATGACTAGTCTCAGGGCAGAAATAAAATGGCTTGAAAAACAAATCATTTTATTAATCGAGGGTACTTAATGGACTTCCTGAAGTAAGAACTTGAATATATTCTATAAATTTATTTTCAATGAATTTTAATAATTATGAAGGAAATTATAGATATTGAAAATAAATAGAAGATATATGCACAAGTTATACCTTAAAAATTATAAATGTACTTCTGCAAGTAAAGACAGTAATAAAAATTAAATCTTTGTATAAAACCATGTAAATTAAACTTCAATACCAGTCCTTTAGAGTCATATAGAAAATCGAGGATTCCATTTATGCATAGTTACAAAGAAAAACAAAACATTTTAACACAAATATATTTTAAATTGAAATTGGAGAAACGTAATGAGAGAAATGAAAATTTTTTGAGTCATCATACTTTCGTATGAATTATAATTAAGTTTGAGAGTAATTATAATACAATGGTGTATTATGAAAATTAATCGACCTGAGATCAAATACTTTGGATACGAGATAATAATTTATACATGTAGTTGTAACTAAGCTATCAAATAAACCCAGTATGCATCCTCATAATTTCAAAAGGAGTTCAAGGATAGCAATACGAAATTCATACAAATTACCAACAGCAAGGAGCTAAACCAAGAATTAATACATAGTAAATTTACATACTCTGCAACTCAAAATATTTTCCCTTTATGAAAAATGAATACCATGATTATTAATAAAAAACATAGAGTAGTATGGGATAGCAACCATTTTAACAACGAACATAAATACCAAACAGGAGTAAGGGTAAAGAATGATTCAAATAATAGATACAATTTTAATAGAACTATAAATGGAATTCATTCTTAAAGATGGAATACCCTACTCAAAATTATCACTGATATGAAAAGTCCAAAAAAACGGAAGAGGTGGGGATGCGTAAACCAAACACGCAAAGGAAAATTAGGTCTAGAATGATTTCAGAACCGAAATCTTCCTACGTGGGGAACATTGACAACCAATGGAAGAAAACCCTAATTCCAACTCCATTAAACCTGCAATGAGATATTAGTTATGTTAATGACAAAGGAATGTAAATAAAAAATGAAATAATAAAAACGTAAAGGAATGATAGTTCGAAACTCAACAACGAAATGGGAACTTATAAAATAAATCGACTGAAAAAATACTTTTACCTTTACAAGAGATAGAGTCTCATGAAAGAAAAAGAAAAGGCTATAGCAGAGTTGCCTTCATGCATAAATTCCATCTCTGTAAATGTCTGAAACATTGTTTCCAAACTAAGGCCGTGTTGAGCAAGTTGATTTGGAGAGACGAAGACTGAAATCAAAAAATGGAAAATGAAAAAGCAAGGTAGGGTTGGATAGTCATAAATCCATTCAAAGAATACGAATTGATCCAAACCATCGACGTGGATCACATCCAAATGGAGAATATGAGGAGCCATGTGAAGGCCATAAATGAAAATGTACAAGCAATAGAGAAATCCTGAGGTTATGAATGCAAATCTCGGTACAAAATACGAAACGTAAATCCCAAACCAAAATCCTATACACAATTTCCTCAAACATTAATATGTGATAGAGATGTAATTAATTTGTGAATTGATATGTGTGGAGTCACAAAATCCCAAACATAATCCTAAAGTATAATTCGATTATTGAACCCATTAACCATAGTTGTGGCTTACATAATGTCGAACTATGTAGAGAAAAGATGGAGCCCATGAACCTTTATGTGATATTCATGACTATGGACAATAGAAGTTCAAATTATGTTATATGGAATAAAAACTAATGTTGCGAGAGGGTAACAAGTAAATTTTTTTTAAGGGTAGAATATATTAGTATAAGCACTCCATCGTATAGATTAGAAGAAATTCTGGAATGATAAAACAAATATTATAATAAATGGAAATATGAGGGTAAAATATCATAAGATAATTAAGGTGGACTAAAAGTAATAGGTAGAATTACTGTTTCAATACAAATTTATAACTAAGGTTATAAAGAGGTTATGAGGGACATAACTTAGATTATGAAAATGATAATAGAATGAAGTAGTGACAATATAGAAATAGGTCAATTAGATATGGTTCGATAAATTTATGGCCTTGTATTCATAAAGTAAAAAAATAATAAAAAGATATTCGTCTAAACATGATGAAATAAGGATTGAACTTGTCACAGAGTGACGAACTTATAGAAATTAGTAGACACAAAGTAAGCAGTTATACTATAAATAGGAAAAAAAAAATTGTGGTAAGTGGATTTGTTACAACAAGATTTCGATAAAAAAAAATTTAACTGAAAACTGACTTCAGGCACATATTTAAAAGTGGTTTTATTTTTAAAGAGGATCTCTACATTTTTTTTTTTAAAGGTTTCTTGAGATTGTCTCTTTGGATCTGGCGTAGATCCATTTTTTTTGTCAATTGTTGGAGGGCGGTATTTTTTTGTAAGTGTAAAAATGAATAAGCAAATGGTATAATCATACTTGAATGAGAGAAATAAGCTAAATGTTCCCAATTATTCCGGTTGGAAATTCAAGTTGCAAACTTTGTTGGAGGGGCAAAGTGCATGTGTGATATTAAATGGAGATGAATTGAAACATATGGCTGTAGGAGGCGGATCAAATGCAATAATTCAGGATTGGAAGAAGAGGGAAAACAATGCAAAAGTGCTATTGAAATTGTGAGTGAAATACTGCATTATCCCTCACATCAAAGAGTGTAAATTAACAAATGAGATCTCAAAAACCCTCAAGGATTTGTACAAGATCAGAAACATAAATTGCCTTTTATTCATAAAATGAATATTCTCTCCATTAAAATGGGAGAGAATGAATCAATATCTCCATTCATCTCTCACATCAAGGACCTTAAAGATAAGCCTGGCGACATAGGAGAGGTACTGTCAAACATTTATCTTGTCACAATTACCATGAATGGTATGAATGATGACTATCAAATGTTCATCACAGGCTTGAATGCGAGAGAGAAATCGGCCAAATTTGAATAATTGACTGGGATCCTCATGCAAGAGAAATAAAGGCTGATGACTTTGAAACCCCAGAGTTCTGATAGTGCTTTCATGGAAAACAAGAATCCCTTCAGAGGGAAGGCAAATGTAGGACAGAAAGGTGGAGGTACACCACAAAGAAATTCTCCTCAAGGTATACCATCTCAAGGCATGCCTTCAAATAGAAACAATTCAGGAACCAAATGTTTCTATTGTGGTAAAGTTGACCATATTGCAAAGGATGGCTATAAAAAGAGGCTTGATGAATATCAACATAGACATAAGAGCCATGCATGAAAATTTGTTTTTGAAGATCATAATCATGATCTCAAAAGTTTTTTGGTTTATTATGATGAGAATGATGAAGCAAACACTTCATTTGTGGATTCAGGAGCTTCCACTCACATGACAGGTAACAGACAGTGGTTTGAAAACTTTAAAGAAACCAAAAGTGGTGCAAAAATCTACCTTGGTGATGACAGAGGGTATCAAATCAAAGGGTATGGTAATTTTCATTTTGTATTGAATGATGGAAATATTAAGCATATTCAAAATGTAATGTATGTACTGAGAATAAAAAAATCTGATCTTTATTTCTATGATAACATATCAGAACCTTAAGGTAGAGTTTTTAAAGTCTTATGGTGTTATTAAATACCTGCTGGATCGTATGAAGACAACTGCATCAAGGGTTCGAGTGGGAGGTATGTACAAGCTCAATGTAAGAAGTGCACCACACCAAGCATTGACAACATTAGGTATGACTGCAGAGGACTTATGGCATCAAATATTTGGTCATATCAATTTTGATGACCTGCTTCTACTTCAAAAATGAGGTATGGTCAATGGTCTCCCTATTTCAAAGAATTTTCATGTTGATTGTGAAGCATGTTCTCTTGGGAAGATGCACAGAAATGAGTTTCCTGCAAACTTAGATAGAAAGAAGAGAGATATACTAGAACTTCTGCACACTGACTTATGTGGGAAGATGTAGTCAATATCATTACGAGGTGCCTATTATTTTTTATTATTTGTTGATGATTTCACAAGATTCACTTGGGTATATTTTATCATTAAGAAAAGTCATACTTTTGAATACTTTAAAGAATTCAGAAGCATGGTGGAAAAACATACAGGAAATTTTATCAAAATTCTTTGGTTGGATCAAGGGGGAGAATACAAGCAAAGTGGCTTCATCAAATATTGGAAGGAGCATGGGATAGTTTAGTAGTTCACAGTACCCCATAGTCCTCAACAGAATGGGGTTGCAGAGAGGAAGATCAGAGCCATTGTGGAGTGTGCTCGCAACATGTTAAAAGATAAGAACCTATCTAAAATTGGTTTCTAGGAAAAAATAATAAAAATATTGCAGTATATTTGAAAAATAGGAGTCCAAAAAAAGGTATCCAGTTTAAAACTACATTCGAAGCTTATTCAGGTTTTAATCTTGCATTTAAACATTTAAGAGTTTTTGGCTCCAAAGCTTTTTCTCATGTTCGAAAGGAGGATAAGAAGAAACTGGATTCAAAGCCCAATAAATGCAGTTTTGTTGGGTATTGTACTGAGTTTAAAGCTTATAAATTGTGTAATCCCTCTACTCATAAAGTATTTGCAACTAGAGATGTAGTATTCCATGAGCATGTTCATGATGAAAATTGTGATAAAGACAATGAAGAGTGTGGCATTCCCTTGCTGATGGAAGAAGGGAGTGATGAAACAAGGAACAACCATGAGTAGAAGCAAAAACAGAAAAATGAAGAACCAGATGGTACATATGCAATAGCCAATACAATTCCACCAAGGGATGAACAGATCAAATGTGAAGCCACTCCACTACTCAGGAGATCAGGCAGGAAAACTCAATTTCCAGTAAGATATAGGGACATGCTCTTATAAATAGTATGTTAAATGTTTTTGAACCCTCAAACTATAAAGAAGCAAGTCAATATGAGGAATGGAGGGCAGCCATGGAAGAGGAATATGAATCAATACTTAAAAACAAAACCTGGGATCTATTTGAATTACTTGAAGGAAAACAATCCATAGGTTGCAAATGGTTATACAAGTCTAAATTTAGAGCAGATGGGAGTATAGAGAAATATAAATCTAGGTTTCTTGCAAAGGGGTATTCACATTAAGAAAGCATAGATCTTGATGAAACCTTCACCCGTGTAGCTAAATTAAACACAATTACAATGCTAATTTCATTAGCTACCAAACATCATTGTATGATACACCAACTAGACGTGAAATCTACATTTTTAAATGGGTAATTAAAAGAAGATGTGTATTTAATGCAACCTAAAGTGTTTGTTAAATAGGGGGAGGAACATTTAGTGTGTATATTGAAGAAAGAATTGTATGGACTAAAAAAGACACACATGTCGTGGTATGATAAAATTTATTCATTCTTCCTATAACATAGTTATAAAAGAAGCAACAATGACCCTAGTCTATATACCATGTTTCATAAAGAGGGATGAATTGTTTTGATTTCTTTATATGTAGATGATCTTATCATTACAAGAAATGTTGATGAACTCATTAAATAAATCAAATATTAGATGTCACAGGTTTTTGAGATGAAATACCTTGGAGAGATACAATATTGTTTGGGTGTTGAAGTCTGTGATTTTGGCCAAATTTTTTTTTCACAAGGGAATTCTGTGAGGAGTGTATTGAAAATGTTCAAAATGGATCAGTGCAAAGCTACAACAATACCTTTACAACATAATATTAAAATTCAGAATGATGATGGTTCCAATGAGGTCGATGGAACACTGTATAGATAGATGGTTGGGAGTCTAATTTATTTGACTACAACTAGGTCGGATTTGGCTTACGTAGTCAGTGTATTGAGCCAACTCATTTAAAAGCCTCTTGAGAGTCATTGGGTTGTAGTGAAAATAATCTTAAGGTATCTTCAAGGAAAACTAGAGTTTGGTATTAAATATACCAATTTGTTTCATGTTATATTAGCAGGTTTTTCAAACTCCAATTGGCCAAAAATATAGATGAGATATTAACGATAATAGGTTATTCATTCAACATTGGGTTCAGGGTCATTCCATGGAGAAAAAAGAAGCAGGACATTCTATCCTTGTCTTTAGAAGAAGATGAGTATCAAGGAATGTGTACAACAAATTGTGAGGTAGTTTGGTTGAGGAGACTTCTCCAGGATGTCGGAGAAGAACAAAAAGATGTAAAAATTATCAAATTTGACAACTAGAATTCCATAAATCTTGAAAACAATCTTGTGTTTCATAGAAACACAAAGCATATTGAAACACAGTTTCATTTGTTAAGTAGAATGTTCAGTAAAAGTAAATCTGTATTGAATATTGTAATACTTGTGATAATGCTATAGACATTTTTACTAAGCCTGTTGGAAGAATTAAATTTGAGTTATTTATGGAGATGCTAGCAGTACTAGTGAACTCTTTCTCCATTAAGGGGGAGTGTTGAAGATAATGGAGAAATGCATTCTAGGAGAGATTCAATTCAGTAGTTAAGCGTACGCCTTATATTAGGATTTAGTTCCTATTCTTTAGGGTGTTGTTCTAACTTACCTATATGTGTGTAAGCTATATACTCATTGTTTGTAAGAAAGATGGTGTATAGTGTTCTACAAGAGGAAGTCTCTAGGTGAAGCACCTCACTCATAGGTTGCTCATTTTATGAAATAAGTTAATTCTTCGATTTTTATCAAATAACTACAAGGGACCTCGACCTCCATATGCATGTTTGATATCTTGAATGAAGAAATACTCTTTCATATAAAATTTAATGCTAGAAGTCAAGATGAGGAGAATAAATAATATATTAAAATATATTAATTTTAGTATATTAGATAATATATTAGCATGATGGAACTTTCTATAAAATATATGAGAGTTTCACTATTATAGAAAATGGTAGGAATTTGCTATAAAATATTTTGAAGAATTGCATAGCTATAGGAAGGTAGAAATATATTTTTTTATTTATATTTATTAAATATACATTTTAAAATTTTATAGGAAGGTAGAAAGATATGTTTTTATTTTTATTTTTTATTAAATATATATTTTAAAAATTTATGTTAACTAGCACAACCACATTTACCAATGTGGTCGATATAGGTGTGTATGAAGTATATATACAGCCACATTAGTAAAAGTGGTTGATATACATGGATAGGGATTTATCAATCATATTAAAAATTATTAGAGGTATAGTGTTAATGTGGCTATTAGAAATTGACTATTTGTACTTACTAATAACTATATAAATAATAAAAATTGCACACACACATAAGTCCTCATATTATAAAATCCAACATTATAAACCCTAAGATTAATATTATAAACCTTAAAGTAAATATTTTAAACCATAGGATTAATATTATAAGCCCTAATATTAAAAAACTCAATATTAAAACCAATATTATATACCCCAATATTAAAAACCTAACATTTCACATCCTCATACTAAATGCAATATTATAAACCCAAAATTAAAAACTGTAATATTGCGAATCCAAGGAATTTATTATAAACACAAGGGGAAATAAACACAAGGGTTTAATATTGTAAGCCCAAGGGAAAATAAACTAAATGGAAAAATGATAAACCTTGAGATTAAAATGTTACATTATTAATAAGAACAATTTCATATATCATGATATTAAACTTTAATATAAAATTGAATATTATAAACCCTAACATTATCAAACCCAATATTATAAGCCCTAAGATTAATATTATAAACCCTAAAATTAGTATTATAAAATCTAATAATGAACTCAAGATATTTTTTTTCTAATTTAAGCTAATTCTATTATATCATAAGAAACAAGAAGTTACAGGTCGCATCCTGTGGAAAGAATAGATTCAATCCATAGGGAAAGTGCCAAAGAGTTCTATCAAGTACCGGACTGCCCCTAAAGGGGAAACCTATCCTTAGAAGTTCAAAAAATATTGCTGCCCATGGCAGGAAACCAACAAAAATAGATAGCAAAGATGTACAAAAAAACCTAGGATAAACATGATTTATGCATGCTTGTCACCAGAAGCTTGAGGCTCTTCGAGGATCCTGCACACGTAGGCCACGCCCATCATGCCTATGTCCAATGTGTGTGTGTGTTCATCTTGCAGAGGGCGTGGCGAGACGAGGTCACTCACGATCGTCGCATCATCAGTAGTCAGAGGAGCTACATGGTGCCAAGGGCAGTCGCCAATGTTCAACTCCAAGCTGTCGCCCACATCTAGCTCTAGGTTGCCTTCGTTGTTGCTTTCAAAATCAATTGAATCATTGCTACCACTGGTAGCACTACGATCTAGAAGATCTTTTAGCTTGCGAGGGGTGAAGGCGGGCTCATGGGAGATGGTGGACTTGCAAGCTCATTTTTTGCTGTGAAGGGGAGAGGGAGATGGAGCTGAAGCAGGGAGCTACTCAGAAGGCTAAGGATTGTCAAAATTAGTCCATTCAATGGAGAAATTCAATTTGTGACATAGGTAGGGCGAGATGGGACGGTAGATAGGGTGGGAAGGCAAGCCACATCCACCAGCTCTTCAACATCACTGCCTATGTCACTACTGCATGACAATCCAGGGGGTGAGTCTTCAAACTAGAGGGAGGCGAGAACATGTTTTTGGGAGGGGTGAAGACTAGAGGGAGCGTCCGTACTAGAAGAACCAAGGCACTTCTCTAGAGCTAGAGAAAGAGAGATGGAGAGCCAAAGGAAGAACAAGCAATCAAATCCGAATGTGCAATGGAGAGCCAGGTTGGTGGGTTTAAAGCCCATGATGAGCAGCATTAAAAAGATGCAGACCTAGTACGTCGATGGTAGGGTGGCGAAGGGTGGAGTAATGATGCCCTCATGCCAAGCTTTAAGATGGTGCCCCTTCCAAGGACGGAGCACGTGGAGCAGCCATGTTTCCATCCTCATGGCAGCCCCGTGGCCCTTCTTCCCTTTACATGCCACCAACATCTGGGAGGGATAGATCCCTGAGAACCAATTGGGAACAATGATTTTTGAGAATTCATCATCCAGCAAGGATAGAGGACTGGACCAGAGAGGAGCTGAGTGTAGGACTCCCTTATTGGCAAGGAGGTCTGCTACTTTGTTGGTTATTCTCTGAACGTGCTTGAATTTGATTACCTCTAGAGAGTGGGTGAGATGCTTCAAGTCAGTGGTATGCGAGGACAATATCCAGCTCTTGGCCAGTTTCATGACAAATGAACAAGCCTACAGATGAGTAGCCATATCAATGAGGATTTTGGAGTCACCCTCAATTTCTAAGGGGTAGAAATTATGGTCCTGAGTGAGAAGGATCCTTTGGATCATGCCCTCAAGCTCAATTTTTTTTTTGGTTTCCCAGCCTATATTGCCATAGTAGACCAACAACACTTCACTAGATGAATTCCTGAAGATACCTCCAAAGCCTGCCTCACCTGGGTTTCCCTTAGATGCCCCATCAAAATTAATCTTGAATAACCCTTGAGGCGACAAGGACCAAAGGCAAGGGGAATCATATGAGTGGTTTGAAGGGAGCTCAGTGAGGGGGAAGGAGTGGAGCTTAAGGTTCCAATTGATCCAAATGAGCTTCTCCCCTGGGTGGGAGGGTAGGTCGGAGTCTTGCTAATGTTGAAGGGCTAATGTTTCTTGCAGATTGCTACAAATGATATTCCAAAGGATGTCAGCAGTGGCTTTGACATCCTTGAATATTATGTGATTTCTCTCCTTCAAAATAGACCAGAGGATGAGTGCAGGAATGATAGTCCAAAGAGAATTGAGGATGTTACTTTGAAAGGGGGTGGGTGGCCATCTTCTTATAGTGTCAAGAATAGATCCAGGAATCCTATCAGAATTTCTTCTAACCAAAGTAACTTTGTCGTAGAGTGATATTTATAGAGAAAACTTGTTGAATAGGTGTTCACTAGATTCCTCATTTATTCGGCAGTTGGGGCATTGAGAGGGGCCAACGAAACCCCTTTTATATAGATTGTCCTAGGTCAAAATGCTCCTTTTACTGAGGAGCTAGAGAAAAGTGGAGATCTTGGGCCATATCCTGGGATGCCAAATTTTGTCCCAAATATCATCAAGCTAGTCCTAAGGATTGGGGAGAAGTAGGCCATAAGCCTCTTTGGTGGTGAAGGTCCCTAATGAGGAATAACCCCATCATATGATGTCATGTCCTTCAAACCTGTGGATACGATGCTTTAGGAGCTCCTGCTTAATATTATCTATGATATGGAGACTAATTTGACCCTGAAGTTGGTCTACTGTAAGCCAGGGCCTATAATAAGTCAACTGGGTGTTGTTGTCCTGAGTGCTCCATAACTTGTTAATTTGAGATTGCTGAAGGTGTTCCATATTTTCCTTCCAATCCGAGTTGGGGAAAAGGGTGGAAATTCTAGGCAATTGCTACCAGGAATTGATCCAGAAGTGTGCTTGGTTTCCAGATCGCACTTCCTAGAAGCTATGGTCTCGGATGAGGGCTCGCTGTTTCACTACTGCCCTCCAGATGAGGGATTTGTCTTTCTCGACGTCAAATCGAACCAGATTATTTAGAGGCCAGTTATCAGCATATTTGGCTACCCATAGCTGAGCCTAGGGGGTTTTTATGTTGGAGATCCACTGCCACCATATTTTGGCTCCCATGACTTCATTGCTGAGCTGCAGATCTCTAAGGCCTAGCCCCTTGATTCTTTTGGAGTGTAGATATTTTTCGATTTGACTAGTGCCCACTTTATTTTAGCCTTATCTCCTCCCCAAATAAAATTACGCTGGAGGGTTCGAACAGCCTTGAGAACCCATTTTGGTTCCAGCAGCATGGAGAAGAGATACAAGGGCATGGATTGAAGAATGAATTTTACCAAAATGAGACGGCTGGCAAGATTGAGAGCTCGAAGGGTCTAGAGAGAGAGCCGAGTTTCCATTCTATCCATCAAGTCTTTCAAAGAGGAATGCTTGATGATAGAGTCGGTGAGGGGGGCTCCTAAATAATTGGAAGGCAGAGAGGTAATAGGGAAGCCAAGAATGCGAGCAATGTTGCACTGGGTGATGATAAGGGTCTTAAAGAATAAGAGTTGGGACTTGGAATTGTTTACAGAGGGACCAACAACAAGGGAGAAGTAATCTAGGATAGACTTGAAAGTGGTAGGCTCCTGCGCTGAGGGATGACCAAAGAGCATGTTGTCGTCAAAAAATTGATGATGAGTAATGGGGGGATGATGATGAAGAAAAATGCCTCTTAAGGATATCTCATGCACATGGGCTTTGATAAGTCTACTGAGTCCTTCCTTCATAATAAAAAACAGAAAAGGGGAAAGAGGGTCTCCTTGACGAATTCCTCTGGAAAGGGAAAAATGCGGGGGGGGGGGGAACCCCGGGGAACCATTGAGTATAATAGAGTAAAGCAGAATAGAGTAAATCAGAGAGGAGATGAGACTCATTATCCAGCGTATCCAATTTTGGCTGAACCCATAGGCGGCTAAGATTTTTTGGATGTATTCCCAACTTAACTTGTAAAAGGCTTTGGAGAGATTGATTTTGAGAAGCATCCCTGGCACTTTGCAGGTCCTCAAGTAGTGGGCTACTTCATGGGTGAGAATTATACCATCAAGGATGTGGCAACCTTCTACATATCCAGTTTTCTGTTGAGAAATGAGGAGGGGGAGTAAAGGCTTAAGGCGGTTGGAAATCACTTTGGAGACAAGCTTATAGAGTGCATTGCAAAGGGCAATGGGTCTGTATTTTTTGGGGGTTATCGCCTACTCTTCTTTGGGAATGAGGGTGATGAAAGTGGAATTGAGTGAGGGGAGAATCCAATGCATAGATTTGGATTCTTCAACCAATGCCCAAATTTCAGTCTTAATGTCTTCCCAAAAGTAATGGAATAAATTGGTGGTGAAGCCATCCGGCTAGGGGGATTTTCTACCTTTGAGCTGGGCCATTGCTTGGTCTACTTCCTACAACTGGATTGGTTGAAGCAGAATTTTATTGTGATCCTCAGCGATCAAGGTGAGAATGCGTTGAGTTATTTGATTGATGGCTTCCTGGAGATTTAAGTGCAGTTCCATCAGCGTGTCCTTGAAATGATTGAGAAGTTTCGGTTTGATCTCCTCATGAGTTTCCAAACTGATGCCTTGCTCATTCTTGAGAAGGGAGATACGATTGACCATTCTTCTTTGAATGGTGGGGCGGTGGAAAAATTTCATGTTTTTTCCCCCTCTTTTAGTTAGCGAACTCTGGATTTTTTCTTCTAGAGAATTTATTCTTATATTATGCGTTCCTCAATTTGATTTTTGAGCTGCTGCTCCTGCCTGCTAAGTTCCTCAGTGCGTTCAAAATTTATGAGCTGCTGTTGAAGGGTAGCCATTTTAGCCTCCTTCTCTTGCTGAATTTTGAAAACGTCGCCAAACGTATTATGATTCCAGTGTTTGAGTCTGGCTTTGATAATTTTGAGCTTTTGATGAATTTGGAACATGGTGGATCCTTCACTGGGTCATATACTATGCCACTAGTCTATAACCATCTCTCCAAATCCAGGATGCCAAAGCCAAAATTGCTCGAATCGAAAGGTATTTTGTAGGCCATAGAATGGTCTGTCCCAGTGGAGTTGAATGGGCCAGTGGTCAGATCCCACAGCGGGGAGAATGGTAGAGAAGATGTCTCCTCTAGCTTAGATGACGGCGTCAGAGATCAGAAAATGATCTAGACAGGAGGCAATAATATGGTTCCCGTTCCGGCAATTGCTCCAAGTATGTATCCCGTTGGCAGTTGGGATGTCAATCAGGTGGTTCTGAAGAATAAAATCCTTGAACTTGAGACTTTCAGAGTCCAATATAGATTGGCCTCCCCTCTTTTGGTTGAGGCTGGTTATCATGTTAAAGTCTCCCCATAGAATCCCGAAGGGATAGGGGTTCAAGGAAGACAACAAAGCAATGTCATCAAGTATCTGGATTCAGTGAGCAGAGGCCTAAGGGAAGTATACATTGGTGAGGAGACCCTTCCGGTGGGAGCCTATAATGTGAAAGGTGGCCTAGAGGAAATGATGAGAAGCCTGAAAATTGGAAAGAGAGATAATGGAGGGATCCCAAGCGATAGTGATGCCACCAGAAGCCCTAATCGCACCTACAAACATGGTATTACAGCCAGGCCAGAGCCTAGATAAATTAGAATGAAGGGTGGAACTATTGCATTTGGTTTCCTGCATAAAGAAAATGGAGGGTTTATGCCGTCTTACACAGTTTTTTATCATACGACACTTTGAGGGATTGTTGATCCCTTAGAAATTCCATTATGTGAGCTTCATCATGTAGAAGATTGATTCAGAGCCTTGAAGAACTTTGTCAGCTTGGGGTATCTGCTAGATTCCACCAATTTGTCTCCTAGCATTATCAATATTTGTAGATATGTTGGCCTTCCTTTCTTTCTGGATTCTCTGATAATGTTGAGGTTTTCCCTAGGAATGATCTCTCCCTAAATGCCTAGTTGTGCACTCCCTTTTATCAACTAATCTTTGAGCAGGGCCTCCTCCAGGCCATCAATCTATCTATGGGGAATAGTGTGGAATTCCTTGGTATTGTACGCCTTTTCCAAACCCGTAAGATCAAGATCCCCAAAGTCAATGGATTCTGGCTCCTCGATCATTAGGAGACGAACGTCACTGAACTACCTTCCGGGCCCGGTGGTTGATTGAGGGAGGATTGAGGATCAACCTCGATGCTAGATACATTGATAGGAATTCTCGTTTGAGGGTGAGAGGTGGTTACTTTAGGGATTTTTAAGTGTTTTTCCTTAGGATTAGCGTCATGTGGCTTATTTTACTCCATAAGCTTAGGCAGAGGTATATCAAGGGGGGGAATGGATCCGAAAGCAGGGGGGGTGGGGTGGGGGGGTATCAGAATCCAAGGATGGAGGATTTGGGGGCAGGCTCTGTTCTCTTCAATATCAGCAAGGATGTGGAAACTATTGCTGGAGGCAGGCTTGGGATTTGAGCTGGAAGAGGGTTAGGAAGGGCCGGGGTTATTGGAGGATTTCTTGGAGTGCCTCTTGCAAGGGGAAAATTTAGTGAAGCCATCAGGATCTGGGCTATTAGGGTTATCAGAATGACTGGTTTGGGGATTCTACGGGCAATCTCTGAAAATATGCCCATGCATGTGACACTTACGACAACGAAAAGGAACATGCTCATAATCAATAGATTGGATCCATTCATAGTCCTCATGCCGTAGACTTACCGAGTCAGGGAGAGGTTTTGCAACATGCATGTACACACAAATGCGTGCATAGGAAGTGTATCAGTTGTGCTTTGTTTCTTCTATGGTTTTGATGAAGGTGCCTAGGCTGTTGCCAATTTCCTTGAGTGTTATTTATTCCCAGTATTCCTTTCGCAAGGAGTAGAGGTGGATCCAAACTAGTGCCCAGTTGAAGTCCTCTTTATCAGGATTGAATATTTCAACCCAATCTCGAAGGAAGAGTCCCACGGCATTGAAGAAGTAGGGGCCCCCATCCATGACGTAGTTTTTATCTTCTAGGTAGGTGAAGATGATGTTGAATAAGCCCTTAGGGCCGAGCTACAATGATATTTGGCCCTTGGGCTTTAATTTGGCATGGATCCATCCATACAAAGCTTTTTCAGTGGGCCAAAGTCCAATGAATTTACCGATTAGAGCATGATCATGCATGTATTGTATTCAGCTATTGATACATTCTGCAGGGAAATGGATCTCGGGTCTTTTTTTCTCTGTTGGTATGAAAGTTGAGGATTTCACCGAAGTCGCCCCATCAGCTTTTTCCCCAGTTTGGGCATGATCTGAGTATTGATGGGTTGCATTTTCAGTTTCATCATTTCACTTCTGAGCTGATGTAGTAGTTGTAGGATTACCAGTAGCGGCCAAGACCTTGGGGATTCCGAAGCTGGGGGAGGTTACAGATCCTCCCCCTTTGGCTCCCGTCATGGTGAGAGAGAGTAGTGGATTGCGTATGGCGAGGATGTAGATGGTAGAAAGGGATCAAGAGAAATGATGATGCCCACTGTAGGGGCGCAGAGGAAAGCCTAGGGTTTCAGGTCATGACTTGTCTCAATCGGTGATCGCTTCTCCCGTTTCACCAAATTTCCAATATTCAACAAGATATGGAGCACCAACTGAAGATATTAATACTATAAACCCAAAGGATTAATATTATAAACCCAAGTGGAAATAAACCTAAGGGATTAATATTGTAAACCAAATTGATTGATACTATAAACCCAATGGATGATTATTATAAACCAAAGGGATTATTCATATTAAAAAAAAAACAGATTAAAAATCCATGGTATTAATATTAAAATCCTAAGGGATTAATAAACCAAAATTATTAACATTACAAACCAAAGGGATTAATAAACACAAGGAATTATTACTATTATAAACCCAAGGATTAATATTGTAAACTTTCAGGAGTATTAACACAAGAGATCAATAAACCTAAGCGATTAATATTATAAAACCTAGGGATTAAAACCCATGGGAGTAATGAAAACAACTAATTATTAATATTCTAAGCCCAAGATATTAAAAACCCTAGCAATTAATGAAGCCAAATAATTATTAGTATTATAAACTGAACGGATTAATAAACCCAACAAATTAATATTATAAACCCAAGGGATCGATAAACCTAACATTTTAGTATTATAACCCCCTGAGGATTAATATTATAAGCCATAATATTACAAATTATAAATTCAAGAGATTAATATTAAACTTAAAATAAATGTTAACATTAAATTATAAATCCAAGAAATTAATATTAATTTTAAACCTAAGATATTAATATTCTAAACCAAGGGATTAATAAATTGAAGGAATTTGTATTATAAACCCAATGGATTATAAACACAAGAGATTTAAATTAAACCCTAGGATTAATATTATAAACCTTATGAATAATATTATATCCTAGGAATATGAACCCCTAGATGAATAAACTCAAGGGATTGATATCATAAATTCAAGGGACTAATAAACCCAAGGGGTTATAAACCCATGAGAATAATATTAAACACAAGGAATTAATATTATAAACCCAAGAGATATAGAACCTAAGGTAAATATTATAAACCCTAAAATAAACGTTAAACCCTAAGATTAATATTATAAACCTAAAGGATTAATATAAAAAACACAAGGGATTTTAAACCCAAGAGAATAATAATAAACGTGAGGATAATACTAAATACTAGGAACATAAGCCCTAATATTAATAAACCTAAGGGATTAATATTATAATCATGAGGGATTATAAACTAAATGGATTAATATTAAACCATAATATTAATATTATAAACCATATAATTAGTATTAAACCCTTAGAAAATAAACCCGATGATTAATATTAGAAGCCCTAGGAACAATATTATAAACAATAGGGATTACTAAACCCATTAGATTAATATTAAAAACACTAGGGATTACAAACCCAAGGGAATACCATTAGACCCTAGGATTAATATTAAAACCTAGAAATATAAACACTAATATTAATATTATAAACCCAATATATTAATACTATAAATCCAAGGAATTAATCAACCTAAGGTATTAATATTATAAACTCAATGGAGTATAAACCAAGGGGAATAATTTTAAACTCAAGGGATTAAAATTATAAACCTAAGAGATTGATAAACCTAAAGGATTAATATTTAAAATCTAAGGGATTGATATTAAATCCTAATATTAATATTATAAAAAATAATACTACAAATTATAAACCCAATATTAAACTTTAATATCATAAACTAAATATTAAAAGGCCCTAATATTATAAACCTTGTATTAAACTCAAGTTTTGTAATGTAACAATGCAACATTGAATAAGTTACAATGTAATGTAAAATTGCGATAATTATTGTTAGACTTATTTTCATATTGAGACAATGTTTGTGACAATGTGATGTTGGATACATTTTTGTACCATTCCAATGTTACACTATTAGACCATTGATATTATAAGACCAAGGGACTAATAAACCCAAGAGATTAATACTAAAAATGCAAGGGATTATAAAACAAGGGAAATAATATTAGACCCAATGGATTAATACTACAAACCCAAGGAATATATACCCTAAGATAAATATTATAAACCTTAAAATAAAGACCCTAAGATTCATATCATGAGCCTTACAATTAATATTATAAACCCAAGGGATTAATAAACCCAAAGGATTATTATTAACAACCAAAGGGATTATAAACCCAAGGAAATAACATTAAACCCAATAATAAATATTAAACCCTATGAATATAAACCCAAAAATTAATAAACCTAAGAGATTAATATTGTAAAAACTAGGCTTAATATTAAACCCTAGGAATATAAACCCTATGATTAATATTATAAAATCAAGGAAGTTATATTATAAACCAAATGGATTATAAACCTTAGGATTAATATTATAAACCCTATCAATAATATTATACCCTAGGAATATGAACCCTTAGATTAATAAAACCAAGGGATTTATATTATAAACCTAATGCACTAAAAAAAATAATGGATCAATACTAAAAACCCAAGGGATATAGACCGTAAGATAAATATCATAAACCCTAAAATAAAAAATTATGCCCTAAGATTCATATCATGAGCCTTATGATTAATGTTATAAACCCAAGGGATTAATAAAACCAAAGGATTAATATTAAAAACCCAAGGGAATAACATTAAACTCTAGGACATTTGGGGCAAGATAAAGAGTAGAAGAACTAGGGCTAGGATTTGCAAGTCATGATAGATCGGTTATGTGGCAGTGGATCCTCATGGGCGTTCACCAGAAGGGGAAGGTTGATTTTCTTACTTCGATCTGGATCTCAAGAGAGGGAGGAGATCGAATATTGGGTGAGCTATGGTAAATCAAGGATTCTGGAACTTATTTCTTACAACGAACACTAGCAAGGGTACTAACCCTCCATAGTCATTAATGGCATTGATTTTACAGACATCGGGGGCCTCTACTTTCCTCATTAGGGAATATGGCATCTCTACACTGCGACCACACCAAATAGCTAGTTGTTGTCCCTCGCCGGTGGCTTTGGGGCAAGGGGTATCCTCTGGGGTTCATGGCAAAGGCAGACCATGGAGTTTCACCTTCCCCAAGGTTGAAAATTAGTGGCGATAGATACTCCAACCATCTATCTTAGCAGTGATGAGGTTCCTCAGCGTCGACGGCACACAAGGCATTGGGAGATCAGAATTGGGTTTGCATGTACGCGATGTTGGGGAACCTGGATCCAAAATAAATGCCCAAAATGGTTTTGTCTATCCCCAAGCCATGTTTTTTGTTTTTTAGTTTTTTGGCATGCTTTCAATTATTATTTCTGGATTTATGAGGGATGGTTTTCCTGGCTCACTACATGGGAAGCTTGGGGGTTAGAACCACAGCCTTTATCACAATGGCATAGATTATGGGGCCAGTGCAAGGAATTACCCAGTTGTGTACTCTTTGTATGTGTTGTATATGTGCCTCCTGGCCATTGTGACAGCTCCGTTGGAGGTGTCTACTTAAAAGAATCCAACAAAGATAGAAGATGAGGGGTCTCTGCCTCTTAGAACTGTTTTTAGATCTTCATAAAAACCTTAGATGGGAATCCAAGAGTATATGGGGATATGAAGCAGAATCTGTTACATATCTAAAGCACAAGATCCAACTTTCTATAGGCATCTCGTGTAACACTTACCATCCATATTTACTATAGGATAAAAACAAATTATTACCATCACTTTATAAGCTAAACTATTTTACAGCATATATAATACTTCAATAACAAATTACAACTTAATCCCTATTAAAAAAATTCAGGTTAAAAGAGATTGGTGATACCAGTTCTTATTAATACAACGTATTTCTGATTTACAATGCATAGAAAATAACTCTATCGGTTGACACTTGTTAAAATTCTGTATTTAATATACATGCTAGCCTTCCATGAAAATTATTCCCATATTAATGCTTGTACCCACTGGGATTTATTATCACTGACACAATGATTTTCATATGGATTTGGGTTGAAGTTTATCGAGGCCATATGGCCAACTCTACACCATCCGATTTACTCTTGCAAATCTATGGTAGAGAGACTTGGCAGGAATGGCTTTAGGTATAACACATATCCCTAACAACATTTCTTCATTTTTGTCATTCCAGCCGCTTGAAGCCCTGCTTTGCTGCATCACTAAGGTTGTGTCACTGTATCCAGTTAAGCTTCTGCTCTTGTAAGTTTTCTTCGCAGCATTTCAACCCCGGTTCGTTCTAGCCTCCTTGGAGAAGTATCTCTATTTTTTCCCTTTATAGAGATCCTGGAGGTCCTTTTCTACGCGTTTTCAAGTATGCTAATGAGGTGAAAGAAATCAGAGCCATTGAAGGAGTAATTTTTTTTTCCTCTGCAAACTCACGGTTATGCCAGTCATTTCCATCTTTGCTCCCAGGTAATACGCTTAATAATCATGAACTGTAAGAAAATTCCGCTTCTCTATTTCCAAGACCCTTAGGCTCTTGGTTTTCGGCTTGTTTAACCAGTTTTTACTTTGTCATTTTGCATTTTTCTCTCTAGGTAGGAGGTCAATCCTAGTCCCGAAGGTTCTTTCTTTATATTAGGTAATATTATGGTCTAATTTTCTCTTCGTCTTCTTTCCATAGTGTTATATGTCATTTTTTGTTTTGGTATTTCCAAACTTATTATTGTGAACTCATCGCTTGTAGGTAACCCTACCTCCATTCGAAAATGAAACTTTGCATTCATTTCGGTCAAGGGCCATGACTAAAAATTTGTCTTCCTCCTATTCAGGTACAGGTACCCATCCAACGAAATTACGCTTTCTCGCAAGCTTCTCCGGCATAATTAGTCTAGGGTTTAGTTAGGGTTTTCACTGTATAAAATTTGGATGATTTGCAATTGCATATATGTAATCTATGTTAGCTTATATAGACCGAAAAATTCAATGGTTCTCACATATGAGTTTATAAGAAATTTTCATTTATAGAAGTTCTTTTCTTTAATTCCATACTCACTGGATTGAGTGACTTTTCTTTGGTGAATACACCGCTAGTTCTACATTTGGGGTTTCTCCCAATAGATAGTTTTTGGTGTTTTTCCAGATGTTGTTTATATTTTTATTTAATTTACTTATTTAAAAGTTGCACACTGTCTATCGTTCCTCTGGATTTCTCAGCATTCTCGTTTATGGTTTCTATATTTGAAATTTATGGTGTTTACTTGAACTATTGTTATACAAAAATCGGGAACTAGCTTTTATTTTGTTCTTCTGCTTATAAATATATATGAAGAATATTTCTCTTAAATATTGTGCTTACCATCAAGTGTATTTTGCTATAATTTCTCTATTATTAAAGGAGTACATTTACAACTTTCGGCTTTCTCAACTTTAAGCAATTTTTAACTCTAATAGCTTTGTAATAACACAATACTATTTCTTAGCCATGGGTGACCGAACCACCTTGTATTTGTCCGCGTATAGCATTATTGAGGATAAAACGATGTGCATTGGAATGCTCGGTTCCAGATGCCAAAAGTTTCCTCCTACCCATTTAGGAAGTTGTTTAACTATCTAAATCCTTCTAATATTCTAATTTTCTTTACTTAGTCACTATTATTTTGCAAGTAAAGATTGTTTTCTGTATTGTATGCTGCCTGCATTTTAACAGTTTAATCTTATGGTTTCCGTATATTAAACCTAGTCTATTCTTGGTGCATATTTTTCACCCAAGATTACTTTTCAACCTCTTGTACTAGATTACCTGTAGATATATTATGCAAAAATAGAACTAGTTTTTGTACTTTATATTAATATACCTGTCTTTAATTCTTATAACAAATTCTTATTCAATAACTCAGAAACCATTCCACAAATAATTTTCCAAATCTGTACATACAAGTTTTAAGCCATTGAAGTACATAGACTTATATAAATATGGGTTTTAAACCATACAAATAAATGTACACTAACCTTCCTCTTTTATACATAACCATATAGTTTAAATCATTGCCCATACAGTAAAGGACTAAATTTCCCTATAATCTTATATTCATTAAAAGAAATCAGCTTCTATTCAAATTTAGCTATTACTCAAATACTTATCCGATTATCAGTATGCTAATTATGTTCCTCCCAAACTTTAAGAGAGGTAATGATATCCTTCTGTTACCCCCGTGCTTCTCCACCTATAGGTACAGGTTGATAGTAGATTTTTCTGCTATGACCTCAGGACCCCCATATGTCAAGTCAGTACCAAAAAATTTTAGGAACTCTGAAATATTTTCCACTGGTCTCTACCAGCTCAGGAAAACTTTCTACCCTTACTCTTTGTCTCTGAACATAATCCATATTCCTCACTGGGATCAGTCTCTTATCCCCAGAGGAGTAGGTAACTGTTCAAAATGTCCAACCACCTTTTTCAGTTCATGGAAAACATTTACCATTAGCCTTTACATTTTATGGAATTTACTTTCCATAAGTAATCTATTAAAAAGAAAATAAATTTTTTTCATCAAAACATTAATTGTCTCAGTCTTTCTCCTTAAATAAATAATAACTATCATTTAACTAGCTAACAACTAGTTAACAGTAATTGTAGTTGTCACAACTTCCTCCCCTAGAAGTAAACACCATCCTCGGTGTTTTCATTCTAGCTCAAAAAAGAGCTCTAGGTAAGCCTCACGTACAAATCTTTTGTCGTGCCAAGTAGCCTCCTCCGAGCTGAAGTTCTTCCATTTCACTTTAACCTTGGTGATGACTCGCTTCCACAACATAATTTGCATCCGGTCAAGTATGTGTTGCGAGTTGACCAAAAACTTGCTGTCCAGCTCTACCTGTATATTCTGCCAATGAATTATGTGCTTCAAATCATGCACATAATGCTTCAACAGGGACACATGAAAAAAAATTTGTACTCAAATGTGACTGGGTAAGGCCAGCTGATAGGCCACACAACCTGGGAGCCATCTTGGCACAAGAGGTCCACCGCAGGGTACTCCTCTTGGGTTTGATCCTCAAGTACACATGGTCCCCACTTTGAATTCTTGATAAGACCTCTTTTTATTTGCATAGATCTTCTGCCGATCTTGTGTAAACTTCAAATTTTGTCTTATCTTCTTTACTTCTGATTCCATTACAACAAACATCTCGGGTCCCAACATTCATTTTGTTTCAGGGCTGCTCCAATTTATGGGTGTGTGACACTACCTCCCATACAAGCCTTCGAAAGGACTCATCTTAAGAGACTCCTGATAACCATTGTTGTAAAAAAATTCAACAAGATGCAAATAGTCTTCCCATTTCGTTGGTTGCTACATCACATACATCCGCAACATGTCCCCCAAAATTTGGTTTACTTGCTCTGTTTGAACGTCTGTGTGGGGATGATAAGCTGTACTAAAGTTTATTTGGGTCCCCAGACCTATAAACAGAGTCTACCAAAACACTGATGTAAAATTAACATCTCTGTCCGAGATAAGCATCTTCGGAATACCATGCAGCCCAAAAATTTCTCTCATGGAAATGTCTGCTATCTGTACAGTCTTGTAAGTAGAATGCATAGGTGTAAAATGTGCATATTTACTCAATATGTCCACTACCACCATGATGGAGTCATTTTTCCTTTTTGACTGCGGTAAAATGGTAATGAAGTTCAGGGATATGACCTCCCACTTCCATTTAGGTACCAGTATGGGCTGCAACAATCTTGCAAGATGTTGATTCTTCACCTTCACCTACCGACACTCCAAACATTTATTTAAATACTCAAAATTATTTTTAGTCATACCATGCCAGAAATATACCATTCGAATAGCAATCAACATTTTCTGGTATCCTGGGTGACTTGCATAATTAATTTTATGATATTCATCCATAACCAGCTCTTTTATGTCCACACGATTTGGTACATACACCTTTACTCTAAAGGTTAGAATCTGATAATTATTTACTCCATATTTAGAAGTACTTCCTTTCTTTTTGGTCTCTTCCATTTTCTGCCATAGGAATTGATATTCCAGATCTTTTTGTGCTTCTTCTTTCACTTGATCTACAATTTTATTTTCCAGCTAGTTATAATACAACTCATAAACACAATGCAGTTTTCTACTTAAAGCATCCACCACCCAGTTCTCCTTACCTTTTACATTCTGGATGTCCATATCAAACTCACCTAGGAAGGAATTCCATCTTGACTATCTGGAGTTTAAATCAGCTTGCTTGAAATAAATAGTTAAGCTGCTATGATATATTTTTAGCTAAAACTTTTTACCCGGCAAGTAGTGTCTCCATACTTGGAGCACATGAACTATTGTTGTTAGTTCTAGATCATAGGCTGAGTACCTTTATTCATGTTCTTTTAACTTTCTTGACTCATATTCCATTACTTTTCCTTCTTGAGGTAAAACTTCTCCAAAACCCTCTTTGCTTACGTCTGTACAAACTTCAAATTCTTTATTGGGGTCAGCTACCCTAAACACTGGTGCAGTGGTCAAAAGTTGTTTTAGCTTTTCAAAACTGTTCTAACATTCAACAGTAAACTTGAGGACTTTTCCTTTTCTCTACAATTAAGTAATAGGAAAACAAATTATGGAAAATCCCTCAATAAATCTCTGATAGTACCCAGTTAATCCCATAAATATCGAATATCTACCACATCCTGGGGTACTCACCATTCCATGATTGTCTTGGTTTTCTCTGGATCAACAAAAATCCCTTTTGTTGAAATGACATGGCCAAAATGATGAATTTTGTTTTTAAAGAAATCACATTTGATGCTCTAGCGTACAACCGGTGCTTTCTTAGCATTTCCAGCACAATCCTTAAATTCTCTCCCTATTCTTCCTAGTCTTTATAATAGATTAAAATATCATCTATAAATATAAGTACAAAATTATCCAGGAAAGGATGAAAGATTCCATGCATTAACTTCATAAAGGTTGTTGGTGAATTTGTTAACCCAAAGGGTAGCACCACAAATTCATAATGCCCATACCTAGTACGGAATGCAATCTTGCATATGTCTTCATCCTTGATTCAGATCTGGTGATATCTATATCTTAAATCGATTTTAGAAAACACTGTGGCCCCCTTCACTTGATCAAAAAGATCATCAATCTTGGGTAAAGAATATTTATTCTTGACTGTTAACTTATTAAGCTATCTGTAATCCATGCACATTCACATGATTTCATCCTTCTTCTTCGCGAACAACACTGGTGCTCCAGAAGGGGATACACTTGGACAAATCTAACCATTGTCCAGCAGTTCCTGTAACTACATTTTCAATTCAGTTAATTCTGGAATGCTCATTCTATAAGGAGCCCTTAACATAAGAGATGCTCCTAGAATTAATTCTATGGTTAAATCAATATCTTGCCTTTGTGGTAATCCCAGAAAATCTTCTGGAAAAACATACATAAAATCTTGTACTACTGGTATGTTTTCTATCATAGGTGTTTTTACCTTGGAATTGGCATATCCCACCTGAATAACATATATTTGGCATCCCTTCCTCATACATTTACTCATTTGCGATGTTGTGATTGGACGTAACTGTAATGGCTTCTTGACTCCCTGAATCTCCTTACGTGTTCCATCTTGCATTCTGTAATAAATAATATTTTCCCTGTAGTCCAATAAGGTCCATTGTTTTTCTAGCCAATCCATGCCAAGAAAAACATCATAGGACCCTAATGGCAGTATGTTCAGATCCACATTTAAATATTTTTATGAAATTTCAAATATGCGGTTTGGAATCTTTGCAGTTACCTTTATTTTTGCTCCTGTGGCTAGCTGTACCAGCCACAAATTTTTGAATTTCTGTTCTTTTAATTTACAAAATTCCACTATTTTGGGACTAACATAACTTAGACTTGCACTTGGGTCTACCAAAATTGAAATAGATTGAGACATTAATTTACCTTCCAACTCAATCATTGTTGGCTGATAATCTGGCTGTCGATCCTGCAACGCTGTGTTGATACGTGGAATGTTTCACGCCACATCGCCTACTATAGAAGCCTCCTGTAGGTTTGCAACTATGTCATTTCTTGCTTGCTATGGGCATTTTTTATAATAGTGTGCCTCACCACACCCCCAACACTGTAGAGGTAGCTTGGTCACCTGCCCTTGCTTAGGTTTACTAGATGCCTCTGTAGGCTTCTCTTCTACTAGCCAGTGGGTCCTTTGATGATTTCTGCCAAACTGTTTGCTGACAGAGCCACGTGCAGAATTCTTAAAGTTATTTCTTTTGGCTCCCTTGAAATTTGAACTACTTTTCTTCCCTTTTCTTGGCTACCAACTTTTGCCAACCTCCCCTTTAGCCTTGGACTGCTAATATCACATTTGTGCCTTATGAATGGCTTCGTCCATGGTTCTGGGATTTAAAAATTCAATTCGTTCTTTCATTGGCAAGCTGCTCAGAAATATTTGCACCTTGGCCTTTTCCTCTTGAAGGTATGGAACATAACAAAACAGGGAGGTGAAATTAGTGATGTAGTCGTCCATAGTCATCTGTCCCAGCTTCAAGTCATAAAATTATTTAGTTTTCTCATCGTAGAAAAATTCTATCAAATACCTGTCTTTAAAGTATTTCTAGAATGCTTCCCAAGTAACATCTTATTCTTCAATGCTGCGAATTTTTTGTACTTCTTCCCACCACAAGGTCGCTTTCTCTCTAAACTGGTATATGGCCAATCTGGCCTTCAGGTTGATGTTGTATTCGTACACCTGAAAATATTTATTCATGTTTATCAACCAGGCCTCTGCCACCTCCTCAGTGTCGCCATCAAATGTTGGTGGTTTTATTTTCCAGAATTCCCCTTGAAAGTCCATTTTCTTCTTCTTAACTCCTTGCAGATCTAACAAATTGCCATACTTTGCTTCACTATATTTGTTATTCTTATTACTTCACTGGGATGGGCTTATTTCCACTGTGTTAGTGGTGTTGTCTCTTGTTTTATGTTCATCTCCTTCTTGCATGCTCCTGTCAGCACTAGGGTGTTCCATTTCTTGATTTTGTTTATCTGAAAGACTCTTAAGTATCTTTTCTTGTTCTTGCATTAATCGTTCGTTATCCCTTCGAAATATAACCATCTCTTCCTATATTTATTGTATTGTATTCAACAACAAACTGGTTTGATGTTGCTATTCCTCTAGCAGTCTACTTGTTTGCTAGTGCTGATCAACACTCAGCTGAACACACATCTCAGGGCCTACTACTGGTTGTGCTTGGGCTTCTCCAGTATCTTGGGGTGGTTGCTGCGTTGTTCCCATCCTCATGATATTTCCTGTTATACTTATATTTCATGCATCATTATACACACAGCATAAACTGTTAGTTGACCCTTAGGGTCCTAGCATATGAACGCTGCTCTGATACCACTTGTAACACCTACCATGCATATTTGCAATAGGATTAAAAAAAATATTACCATCACTTTATAAGCTAAACTATTTTACAGCATATACCATATTTCAATAAAAAATCACAACTTAAACCCTATTAAAAAAATTCGGGTTAAAATAGATTAGTGATACCACCACTTATTAATACAATGTACTGCTCATTTACTATCCACACAAAATAACGTTATCGGTTGAAACTTGTTAAAATTATGTATTTAATATATGTGCTGGCCTTGCATGACAATTCTTCCCATATTAATGCTTGTACCTATTAGGATTGATTATCACTGACACGATGATTTTCATATGGATTTGGGTTTAATTTTACTGAGGCCATGTGACCAACTCTACACCATCTGATCTACTCTTGCAATTAACGGTAGAGAGACTTGGCAGGAAGGGCTTTGGGTATAACCCATGTACTTAACAAAATTTCTTCATTTTCGCCGGTACGACCGCTCGAAACACTGCTCTCCAGCATCACCAAGATTGTGTCACTGTATCCGGTTAAGCTTCTGCTCTTGTAAGTTTTCTTTGTAGCATTTCAGTGTCCTCTTGTTCTAGCCTCCTTGGAGAAGTATCGCTGTTTTTTCCCTTTACGGAGATCTTGGAGGTCCTTTTCTACGTGTTTTCAAGTATCCTAATGAGGTGAAGGAACTCAGAGCCATCAAAGGAGTATTTTCTTTTTCCTCCTCTCACTCACGATTATCCCAGTCATTTCCAGCTCTGGTCCCAAGTAATATTCTTATTAATCATTGCACTGTAAGCAAATTCTGCTCCTCTATTACCAAGACTCTTAAGCTATTGCCTTTCGGCTTGTTCAACGAGTTTTTACTCTGTCATTTTGTGTTTTCCTCTCCAGGGAGGAGGTCAGTCCCAGTCCTAGAGGTTCCTTCTTTATATCAGGTAATATTATTGTCTAAAATTATCTCCATCTTCTTTCCACAGTGTTATATGTCGTTTCCTGTTTTGGTCTTTCTAGACTTACGATTATGAACTCATCGCTCGTAGGTAACCCTACCTCTATCAAAAATGAAACTTTGTGTTTAGTTAAGTCAAGGGCCATGGCTAAACATTTGTCTTCCTTCTATTCAAGTACAGGTACCCATCCAACAAAACTATGTTTTCTCGCAATCTTCTCTGGTGTAATTAGTCTAGGGTTCAGTTAGGGTTTTCAATGTATAAAATTTGGATGACTTGCAATTTCATATATGTAATCTCTGTTAGCTTATATAGACTGGAAGCTTCAATGGTTCTCATGTATGAGTTTATAAGATATTTTTATTCACATAAGTTCTCTTGTTTAATTCCATACTCACTGGATTGAGTGGCATTTCTTTGGTGAATACATTATCGGTTCTACATTTGGGGTTTATCCGAATAGATAGTTTTTGATGTTTTGCCAAGTGCTATCTATTTTTTATTTACTTTACCTAATTAAAAGTTTCACACTGTCTATCATTCCTCTGGAGTTCTCAGAATTCTCTCTTATGGTTTCTATATTTGAAATTTATTGTTTTTACTTGAACTAGCTTTTATTTTGTTCTTCTCCTTATAAATATATATGAAGAATATTTATGTTGAATACTGTGCTTACCATCAAGGGTATTTCGCTCTAATTTCTCTATTATTAAAGGATTACATTTATGGCTTTTAGTTTTCTGCATTGTAAACCGTTTTTAACTCTAATAGCTTCACAATAACACATTACTATCTCTTAGCCATGGGTGACAGGACCACCTTGTATTTGTCCATGTATAGAATTATTGAGGGGAAAACGATGTGCATTGGAACCCTCAGTTCTAGATTCCAAAAATTTCCTCCTACCCATTCAACAAGTTGTTTAACTATCTAAATCCTTCTCATATTCTAATTTTCTTTACTTAGTTACTATTATTTTGCAAGTAAAAATTGTTTTCTATATTGTATGTTGCTTGCATTTTAACAGTTTAATCTCATGGTTTCTATAGAAATTAGTATACACTAAGCATGAATACATCCATATTCCCCTAATCTCACAATATTTAACTTCTTAGAAAATGTAGAATCATTCCATTGTTAATCTTTTGCGGAAAATTAATTGCAAACACATGTGAAGCATAAATTAAAAAAATTGCACATAACACAGTTTTTTAATGGGAAATTCTAAAGCTGAAAACCCCAAATATCATATATTATGTATCATGGAGATCATGTAACAATCTCATACAAAGATTAGTACATCAAGCTCTCAGTACAATCAATCGTCACACACTAACATAGAAGAAAACTGCAAATCCATGCACTGATCCCTGCCCTCCTGCTAGCCTGCCTCCATTGTGCAATCCCTGCTGAAGAATAGCTCAGAATGAATTTGAATTACCCTTTCCTTTACTACGCAATACTCATTGGAAACTCTAATGTGTGTGTGGTGCAATCAATGCAACATTATAGTCACAACATATAGTCCATCTTAGCCTTTCACCTGTCTCTCCACTCAGTCTCCACTGGAATTTACATGAACTGTAGTTAACTGTTGTATTGTTTAGTTGATTAATGAGTTACTATTGGTGAATTAATTAACTAATTAATTCACTCCACTCTCACTAGTGTATCATTTATTTAGACAAGATACAACTAGCTCAACTGAGTTTAACTCACTTTAATTGAGTTAAACTAAATACAACTCCATAAACTACTCTTCCAACTCTGTCATAAATTTTCCACTTCAGTTATAACTGAGTCCTCTATGAATGAACCACCAGTAAACCCTAGGAATTGTGTAATTCATTCAGCCCACTGATTTGACAAATCTGTGCACTGAAATTAAGTGCTCCAAGAGAATAAGTTGATGTTTATTGTCAGATTATTATTAAGAGCTAATAATAATTAACACTTCTATTTTTAGATCGACGATCTATAAATAGACTTCGGTCAATATTATAAAAACAAAATTTCATCTATTTTTCCAACTCGACCAACCGTCCACAAATAGTATCCTGCAACTTCTGAAATATGATCACCATGTCTAAAAATAGACATAGTCTAAAAATATACTTGTGCCAAAAATAGCCTGCAGGCCCACTTAGTGAAGGTGACTCTTTTCACTAAGCTCATCATCTTGTTGAATCTCAACACTCCCTCTCAACAAGATAGAGATTATCCTTCACCCCAATCCTCCCTCTATGGTATTCGAATTTGCTCCTGGTGAGCGCCTTCGTCAGAATATCTGCATCCTAATCGTCCGTAGGAAAGTACTGAAGCAACATGATCTTCCACTACACAAAATCTCTGATATGATGATATCGTATATCAATATGTTTAGATCTATCATGAAACACAAGATTAATCAAGAGTTTAATGCAACTCTAATTATCACAATGTATCACTGTAGGATCTAAATGTGAACCGAACAAACCAAATAGGATCTTCCTCATCCAGATAGCCTCACATGTAGCTTGACTTGCTGCCATGTATTCTTCTTCCATTGAACTGTGTGCCACATATCTTTGTTTCCTTCTGTACCAAGAAACTTTCGTAGATCCGATACTAAAAATCTCTCCTGATGTGCTATTTCTATCTATTGTGTTTCCTTCCCAATCTGAATCTGTGAAGCCATGCAACTTCACCTCATCCATTTGTATGTATAATAATCCATACTCAGATGTGCCCCTGAGATATCTCAGGACATGCTTGCATGCCTTCCAAAAGAGCTTGGTAGTCTTAACCATCTCTTGTGAAAGTTGATTCACTGCATAGCATATGTCTGGTCTTGTATTAACTAAATACATGAGCGAACCCACCAACTGTTGATAAAAAGTGGCATCCACTACCTCTGTCGATGTAGCATCCTCTTTCCTCCAATATCCTAGAAGAGGAGTCTCGAAAGGATTGTAGCCTTGCATGTGAAACTTCTCTAGTATCTCCCGAGCATACTTTCCTTGAGACACAAATAGTTCACCTTCCCACTGCCATATTTCCAATCCAAGGAAATAATGAAGGACGCCCAAATCCTTCATCTCAAACTCTTTTGCAAGATCTGCCTTGCATGAGTGTATCAACTGCTCATCACCCATTAGTATTAAATCATCAACATAAAGAACAATGATTAAAAACTTACCCTCCACCATAATTTGGTATAGGTTTTCATCCACCTCACTCTTGGTGAAGCCAAGTCCAGTGAAATAGCTGTCGATCTGAGTGTACCAAGCACGAGGTGCTTGTTTCAGCCCATAAAACACTCTTTTGAGCCTGCACACATGCGACTCGCTGCTGAAGATCTCAAATGCTTCAATAATCTCAATGTACACCTCTTCCTCAATAATCCCATTAAGGAACATAGTCTTCACATCCATCTGATGAATGTTCCAACTCATCTACGATGAGAGAGCAAGGATGGTCCTTATGGAAGAATACTGTGTGACAAGTGAAAAGGTTTCTTCATAATCAATCCCCTCGATTTGTGAGAAGCCCTAGGCAAAAAATCTTGCCTTATACTTCTCGACACTCCCATCAACAACTTGATTTACCTTGTAGATCCATCTTGATCCTACAACTGATTTTCCCATCGGCCTTGGAACAATCTCCTAAGCACTGTTTCTAACAATGGAGTCATACTCTTCCACCATGGCATCTACCCATGTGGGCTCCTCCACTTCTTCTTCAAAAGAAGATGCCTCTTTCATGATACATTTGCTCATAAAAGTCGTGTATCCGGTAAGTCAGTCAGGTGACTGTCTCTGTCTACGTTGTGATGTAGGGACTCCTACATTCTGTGCCGCATCATGCTTCAGTCTCTCAGCTTCTGTGGTACGCTTTCTACCTTGTATGATTTTTGGTTCTGCATGAGTGGACTCATCCACTCCATGAATCTCCTCTTATGGCTGATCTGCATCCAGAGGCTCATCTCTTGGAATAAGCAGTTCCTTCACTGCATGCAATTCTAGCTCCCTCTCAAGCATAGCTTGTGCAACACCCACGATCATTCTGTTATTCCTCTCCGCGACCCCATTCTGCTGTGGGTTATGAGGCACTATGAGTTCTCTTCGAATTCCTTCTTTGCTACAGAAGTATTTGAATTCGCTCGAGATGTATTCACCACCATTATCGCTCCATAGATCTTTCACTTTCTTCCTCGACTCCTTCTCCACCAATGCTTTAAACTCACAGAACTTTGAGAATGTTTTGATCTTCTTCTGCATGAATAAGATCCAGCATCTATGATAATAGTAATAAAAAAATATAACATAATACCCGTGTTTTTCTCTTGAAGCGACTGAGAAAGGTCCACAAACGTCTGTGTGAATTCTCTCAAGGATCACCGAAGCACGACTCTCCTTCTCATGAAAGGTGGTCTTCAAAAACTTACCCATAGTACATCCCTTGCACTGATCTGACTGCACAAGAGTACCCTTGGAAATTCCAGTATAAATCTACTGCAAAATCTCCAAAGCGCCATGGTGAATATGGCCCAATCTCTCGTGCCATAATTCACCCTCATCCCAACTCACCACTTCTTCCGCTTTGCCCACCATTGCAATGCAGCCATCTACCTCCAAATTGTAGATATTCTTAACTTGAATCCCTGTCTTCTTGGTTTGACCTGTTGTTTTATGTCGAAGGAAGGCTTTTCCCTCACTGAAAACAACATCATAACCTTTGTCTTCTAACATTGCGACCGAGACCAAGTTCTTCTTCAGACCTGAAACATGCATAACATCCTTCAACAAGAATGGATTACCAAACTCCCTCTCAAAGGTAATGGTCCCAATGTCAGTTTCACTTTATCGATCATCGTCACCCATCTCTATATGCATCAGGAGGTCCTTCTCCTCCAAGTCACTAAACAACTCCTTGTCTCCCATCATATGGAAAGACGCACCACTATCAAGATACCACACCGATCCTATATAGCTTGAAACTAAGCAGGAGATCAAAGAGAAATCAAGTGCAAATTGTGAGGCTAATTCCTCTCCAGCTGTAGCTCTAGCAACCTTCTTGTTCTTATTCTTCTGTGGACAGTTAGTGGCGAAATGCCCATGTTCGTGACAGTGAAAACACTTCACCTTGGAAAAATCCTGCTTCTTTCCTTTAGCATCGGATTTTGAAGGAAATTTCTACCCCTTCCCTTCCTTGCTTTGGAAACCAAAGTGCAATTCTCTTCATCTTCATTCTTCGATGAAGAGCCATCCCTGGTACCTCACCTTATCTCCTCTTGCACAAGATCTGACCAAAGTCGCTCCCATCCCAGCAGTTTCTCCCGTCCATTGACAGAGTCTTTGTAGCTATGCCAAATTTTCGGAAGCCCAAGGAGAGCCAAGCTCACCAAGTCTTCATCATCAACAGTAATCCCCACACTTCCCAGTTCATCCTTGCAGTGGACAAACTTCGCGAGATATTTTGGAATACTGTCAGCCCTTCTCCATTTTTATTTTTCTGAGCTTGTCTTTAAGCACCAAATTTCTCTGCTCACTTCTCCTTTGGAAAAAATATTTCAAAGCCTTCCACATTAAAAATTAAGTGGCTTTCCAATGAAGGTGGGACACAATATGGTCCTTCACACCTTTGAACAAAATTCTTCTTGTCTTTGCTATCTTCTTTTGCCATGCATCAGTAATGTAGCATCACTAGATCCTTGACTGTGCAATCCTCATTGGCAACTCCAATGTGTGTGTGGTGCAATCAATGCATCATGATAATCACAATAGATAGTCCATCTTGCCCTTTCACCTATCTCTCCGCTGGTTCTCCACTGGAACTGACATGCACTGTAGTTAACTGGTGTATTGTTTATTTGATTAATGAGTTATTGTTTGTGAATTAATTAACTAATTAATTTACTCCACTCTCACTAGTGTATCATTTAGTTAGACTAGATACAACTAGCTCAACTGAGTTTAAATTACTTTAACTGAGTTAAACTGAATACAACTCCATGAACTACTCTTCCAAATCTATCATAAATTTTCCACTTCAGTTCCAACTGAGTCCTCCATGCATGAACCACCAATAAACCCTAGGAATTGCATAATTCCTTCAGCCCACTGATTTGACAAATCTGTGAACTAAAATTAAGTGCTCCAAGAGAATAAGTTGTTGTTTATTTTCAGATTATTATTAAGAGCTAATAATAATCGACACTTCTATTTTTAGATCGACGATCTATAAATAGACTTCGCCCAATATTCAAAAAATATAATTTCATATTTTTTTCCAACATGACAAACCATCAAAAAATAGCATCCTGCAACTCCTGAAATATGATCACCATGTCTAAAAATAGACTTTCGCCAAAAATAGCCTGTGGCCCCACTTAGTGAAGGTGACTCTTTTCACTAAGCTCATCATCTTGTTGAATCTCAACAGTTTTGGTATATTGAACCTAGTCTATTCTTGGTGCGTCTTCGTCACCCAAGATTACTTTTCAATCTCTTGTACTAGATTACCTGTAAATATATTCTAGAAAAATAGAACTAGTTTATGTACATTATACTAATATACATGTCTTTACTTATTATAACAAATTTATATTCAGTAACTTAGAAGCCATTCCACAAAGATTTTGCCAAATTTGTACATACAAGTTTTAAGCCATTGAAGTACCCAAACTTATATAAAGATGGGTTTTAAAACATAAAAATAAATGTATAGCATCCTTCCTCTATTATACATAACCATACAGTTTAAATCATTGTCCATACAGTAAAGGACTGAATTTCCCTCTAATCTTATATTCATTAAGAGAAGTCAGTTTCTATTCAAATTTACCTATTACTCAAATACTTATCTGATTATCAGTCTGCTGATGGTGTTCCGCCCAACCTTTAAGAAAGGAAATGATGTCCTGCTCTTACCCCCGTGCTTCTCCACTGATAGGTATAGGTTGACAGTATATTTTTCTGTTGTGACATCACGACCCCCCCAAGTCCAGTCAGTACTAGAAAATTTCAGGAACCCTGAAATATTTTCCACTGGTCTCTACCGGCTCAGAAAAAATTTCTACCGTTACTCTTTGTCTCTGAATAGAACGTCTATTCCTCATCGGGATCAGTATCTTATCCCCAAAGGAGTAGGTAACTATTCAAACTGTCCAACCACCTTTTTCAGTTCTTGAAAAGCATTTACCATCAACCATTAATTTTTACGAAATTTACTTTCCATAACTAATTTATTAAAAAGAAAATAAAATTTTTCATCAAAACATTAATTTTGTTAGTATTTCTCCTTAAATAAATAATAAAATTCATTTAACTAGCTAACAACTAGTTAACATTAATTGCAGCTATCACATCTTGTCTTCAAAACAAAGTCTAGTATATTAAGGAAAGCTTCTACAGGAAGAATCCCAATTAAAAGAATACCACATTCGAAGGAACTCCTCCATAGTGTTGAACTTACAACTCAAAGGTAGTACTCAAGGAGGAAACACATCTGCTAGATTCGAACAAAACATAGCACATGAACTAAGGGAAGCCAACAATTATACAGATGACACCCCAAATGGTATCTCTTAGAGGAACATTTTGCAGGGGAAAAACAAAGCAAAAAAAACATCGGAACCAAAATATAATACTACCAAACCATATATAGTGAAGAAACTGAACAACGTGCCAGAATTGAACATTAAAGCACCAGAGATCGATGATCATCGTTCCACATTTGAAACACAGGCAATAATATGTAGATTTACTATTTCTGGCCCAAACCAATGGATTTTTTTCACTCAATTTCTACCAATTGGACTATGGAGTTTGATATCCATCTCTGTTCCAAGGGGTATTTTATAGTCAATTTCACTTGTACAAAAGCTAGAGACATCATTATCAGGGTGGAACCATGATTTTGGGCTCCACCAGCCTCTTCATCACACCATGGTTCCCTGATTTCGATGCAAACATGATGGAGATAACGAGAAGGTCATTTTGGTTCCGGTTGTACAATATCCCACTTCACTTTTGGAATGAATATGTATTATAGTGCATAGGAAACACCATAGGGAGATACATCAAAACAAACATCCAATGTTTGGAAGAGAGAATATTCACCTTCTCATGAATTTGCATGGAAGTGGATCTCAGCAAGGGACTACCAGAAAGTATCCATCTGCTTCATAACCAACAGAAATGGAAGCAACATATTGATTATGAAAACACTGCATTTAGGTGCAAGATATGTAGGAAAACTGGTGACTTACAAAACACATGTCTGGACAACAAAAGGGAAAAGAAAAAAAAAGAACAAGACAAGGAAAGTAACCAAAGGATGGAAATTCCCCTCAGGTGGATTAGAGAAAGAGACAGAGGAAGGAGGGAATATTCTCATTCAAAACGAGAGAAAATAGTTTTCTTCTGATATGTCGACACCAAAACATGATATACAAGACACATTTGAACTTAAAGCATCAACTCTGCTGGAACAGACCATGGTGGATCCTACGCCAACAAAAGCTCCTTCCGAGATAAGATCGGTGAAAATAAAAGATCACATGTGTCTGAAATCTCCGATTCAGATAAAGAAAACACCACACGGAACAATGAGATGGCCTTGGTTCCTTCCTCCCTACATTCTGGGACTTGGGATATTGTCTAAAAGAGAAAAGGCAAGCATGAAAATCGCAGCTCCACTGTCAATATGTAATATTATAGGTAGATTTTCTATGATGTGTGATTGCACACATGGGTCCTCTCGGCGTCTCGAATGCTTAATTGCATCTACAAAATGTAACTTTTCATTACTTATTAATAGAAAGTTGTTGATTTTTTCTTTGGGAAAAAAAACATTAAAATCTAAGATGAATATTGAACCCTAGGAATATAAACTGTAAAATCAATACACCCAAGGGATTAATATTGTAAACACTAGGCTTAATATTAAACCCTAGGAATATAAACCCTGTGATTAAAATTACAAAGCTTAGGAATTTATATTATAAACCCGAGGGATCTATATTAAACCCTAGGACTAATATTATAAACCCTATCAATAATATTGTACCCTAGGAATATGAACCCTTATATTAATAAACCCAAGAGATTGATATTATAAACCTAAGGCACTAGCAAAAACAAGGGATTAATACTAAAAACCTAGAAAAACCGAAAGTATTGTAAACCGAAGGTATATAAACCCTAAGATAAATATTATAAACCCTAAAACAAAGATGGTTGACCATGCTTGATTTTCATATTGATACAATATTTGTCACAATGCGACGTTGGACCATGGTTGACCATGATTACTTCTCACATTAATAGAATCTTTGTCACAACGTGATGTTGGACCATGGTTGACCACAGTTGATTTTCATATTAACAATATTTTTCACAATGCAACATTAGACCATGGTTGGCCATGATTGGCCATGGAAGACCATGGTTATGACAATGTGAATTTGGACCGTGAGACAATATTTTTCATAATGTGACCATGACTATTGACGATCATTGACCATGATTGACCATGGTTCATTTTCATATTGAGACAATATTTGTCACAATGCGACGTTGGACCATGGTGGACAATGGTTGATGATGGTTGACGATGGGTGATTTTGATATTGAGATAATATTTGTCACAATATGACATTGGACCATGTTTGAACATGATTAACAATGGTTGATTTCCAGATTGACCATGATTGATCATGATTGATTTTCACTTTGAGACAATCTTTGTCACAATTTGACATTTGACCATGGTTGATTTCATATTGAGACAATCTGTGTTATAATGTGATGTTGGAGCATGATTGACGATGGTTGACGATGGTTGAACATGGTTGATTTTCATATGGAGATAATCTTTGCCACAACATGATGTTGGACCATGGTTGACCATGATTATAAACCAAAGGGAATAATAAACATAAGAGATCAATACTAAAAAATTAAGAGATTAATATTAAACCTAAGGGTTTAATATTATAAACTCAAGGTATATAAATTCTAAGATAAATATTATAAACCCTAAAATAAACTTGGTTGACCATGGTCAATTTTCATATTAACATAATATTTTTCACAATGCAATGTTGGACCATGGTTAACCATGATTGATTTTCATATTGAGACAATATTTGTCACAATGCAACATTTGCCATTGGTTGACCATTGTTGATTTTCATATTGAGACAATCTTTGTCACAATGTGACGTTGGACCATGGATGACCATAGTTGTCATAATGTGACTTTGGACCAAGAGACAATCTTTGTCAAAATGTGACCATGATTATTGGCCATGGCTAACTATGATTTACCATGATTTCCATGGTTTATTTTCATATTGAGACAATCCTTGTCACAATGCGACATTGGACCATAGTTGACCGTGATGGACCATGGTTGACAATGGTCGACGGTGGTTAACCATGACTGATTTTCATATTGAGACAATATTCATCACAATGTGACATTGGACCATTTTTTACCATGATTGACCATGATGATTTTCATATTGACCATGATTGACCATGGTTGACCATAATTGACCATGGTTGACCATGATTGATTTTCATACTAAGACAATCTTTGTCACGATGTGACATTTGAATAGATATTATAAACCGTAAAATAAACATGGTTTACCATCATTAACCATGGTTGATTTTCATATTGACACAATCTTTGTCAAAATACATCGTTGGACCATGGTTGACCATGATTTATTTTGAAATTGAGACAATATTTTTCATAATGTGAGTTTGGACCATGTTTGATTTCCATATTGAGACAATATTTGTCGTAATGTGACCTTGGATAATGGAAGGCCCTGCTTATCATAATGTGAAATTAGATCAAGAAACAATTTTCGTCAAAATTTAACCATAATAATATTATTTAATGTTATTAATTTTAATACTAAAATTTATTAATTAATATTAATATTAATAAAATTAACATTAATATTAATATTAATAAAATTAATAGTAATAATAAAGCTTATAATAGTAATTAACCAATATTATTATGTTTTTGATTTCTTAGAAATATGCAATAAGTTATAATAGTAGTTCTACTCTTGAAGATATAATACTAATACTGGTTATAAGTTTTAAAGTTTAAAATTCATTATAGTTTATAATATATAATATAAATATAAATTTAAGTTATTTTAATATTAATATTAATATTAATATTAGGATTAATATTAATTTAAATATTAATTATTATGAATAAGAATATTAATATTACTGTTAATATTATTAATATTTATAAATTTTAATTTTAATGTTAATTTTAATATTAATAATATTTAATTAATGATATTAATATTATTAATGAAATTAACATTATTACTATTAATAATATTAACATTAAAATTCGTAAATAATATTAACATTTATTATTAACAATAATATTAATTAATTAAAATATTAATGCAATTATTATACTTATTAATAATAATATAATTAATATTATTATTATCAATATTAATTTTATTATTAAGTTCTATAGGAAATATTACTAACCAATGATATTAGTATTCTATAGTTATTATTAATATTATATAAGTGTGAATACTAATTTAGTGAGAATTAATATTATAATATTATTAAAAATACTCAATAATAATGTTATTAAGCATTACTATAATAATTTAATATTATTAAACTTAAATTTAAACTTGATAATATTAATTACTATTAATCTTATCAATGTTTTCATGAGGAAAATATTATTAATAATTGAAATTAATAATTAATGAGGAAAATGTTAATATTAATGAAATTGATGTTAAAAATAACAATCATTAATAATTTTATTAATCATTGTTATACACATTAATATGATTTTAAATCTAAAAATATTATTATATTATTAGTAAAACTAAATCTATTATTATAAAACCTAAACTTAATATTAACCTAAATAATATTAAATTTAATATTAAATCTAATGTTCCAAAATATAAATCTAATATTTAAAAACCTAAATTTAATAAACTTAATATTAAACCTAATTATAAATTACTATCACATATCTTGGAGAAATATTAATTATGAGTACAGTCTATTATACAACATTAATTACTAACTCAAATATCAGTATAATTTTGCATCAACATTGATCACCTACACACGTAGAAATAAAAAATTAATAATCCAATAATCAATTTTTAATAAAAGTTGAATGTGCTAACCAATTATAGGTTGAATGAGCCTAATGGTTAAGAGCAAGAATTTCTTCCTAAGAGGTCACATGTTCAAAACTAGAGAGGGAGGAGTATATATGCCTTGCTAAACATAGCAGTCAAATCTCATAAACCAATTTGGTGTCTCGCTTGAGTGTGACCTTAAAATTGGATAATAATAATAATAAGAATGGACCCATTAGTATATATTTTAATATATTAAAGTATATAAACAAGCTATAAACCTAAAATAGTATTTAATATATTTTATAACAAAATAAACCTAAAAATTAAAGTTGTTAGATAGACAAAGTTATAAATGCATCTTTAATATTAATAATGGACCGATTAGTATATATTTTAATAGATTAAGTATATAAACACGCTATAAACCTAAAATAATATTTAATATATTATATAACAAAATAAACCTAAAAATTAAAGTTGTTTGATAGACAAAGTTGTAAATGCATCTTTAATATTAAGAATATTAAACATAAAATTATTGTCATTGATTAATATTTTTATTATTAGGGAAAAATACTAACCATTAATATTAATATTCTATATTTTTTTTGTTAATTTTAATATTTGTTAAAATATAATTATTAATAATCATTAATAATATTAGTTAATTAATTAAATCATTAATGAAAATTATTATAATCAGTAATAATGAAATTACTAATAGTATTAATATTGATATTATTTTAAATATTAATTTGAAAAAATTATAGGCAGTAATATTAATATTCTATATTTTTTTTGTTAATTCTAATATTAGTTAAAATTATTGTTTAAATATAATTATTAATAATAATTAATAATATTTTTAACAATGACTATACAAACCTAATATTATTATAAATCTAAAATAATATTATTATTAAAACTAAACTTAAAATTATTATTATTATTATTATTATTATTATGATTATTATTAAATTTAGTACTATAAGCTTAATATGAAACCTAAATATTAAATTAATATTAAATCTAAATATTAAACTTAATATCTCAAAATGTAACTTGATATTAAACCTAAATACTAAATTAGTATTAAATCTAAATATTAAACTTAATATTTCAAAATGTAGCTTGAATATTTAAAAACTAAGATCTAAAAATCAGTACACTTAGTTATATAACATTGCTTGCTAACTCAAATATCACTATAGTTTTGCTTCACTGATGACTTAGAGTTGTCATAGTATTTGATTTACAACTAGTGGATTTTTAATTAATGAATGTGATGAAACATTTAATTGCTAGTCAACTTTACATTTTTTAAATGCAACACATTATTATGGTAAATTGTAGCTTTTTGAATATTACAAATATTTGAAAGGTTGGATATTTCGATATGATAATTTTAGAGGTAAAACACAAATTTTTCATAGACAAAATTACTCAAGAATAAATTTAAATAAAATTGGGTTGCTTCAATACCTTGAAGATGTCTTCCTTATACAAAATTATTTAGAAAAAATAATTAAAATTATAAAATTAATTATTGAAAACATATCTAGATTCAATTATTTAAATCACACCTAAGAAGAGTTGTTTCATTCTATAATTAGTACCACGCCAATACTTTGATCACCACACTATGCAAAGTATCAATGTTGAATTCCGGAGAGGGGAAATATAACATATTATCAATCTCTTAATTTATCCTTCCAAAGAAAAATATAAATAAATAACATAAAGCCATCTCCATATTCTCACATAAGAAATAGGTCTTGATCTCTAGAAGGATGGAATATTATTAACATAATTGCATTTTAAAATCAATGAACACGTAAGATGTTTTTCTTTTCTTCTAACTTATTTAAATTCAAGGAAGATGAAATGTATATATATCTCAATGTATTTGGATTTTACTAAAACACATAAATAATATTCATATAGATTTGGTGTTAACCCTATGAAAATGTAAAAAAAAAAATTCGTATATTATTAAAAAAATATCATTTATAATTAATTGAATATTTAAAACATAATTTCTTCTCATTCGTGGAAGGTAATTATATTCTAGTGCTATTTACTAAATATATCACTGACACTTCTAGAAAAAACATATTGAATAATAATACACCACCTCTTTAAAGAGAAGAACAAATATAAATTATATTTATAAATTGACTATAGAAAATAACTTACAACCACAATGTAAAAACCAAAATATTTTCTACAACATTGAAAGAACCAAATTATTTTCTATGCCATTAATATCACACGTCCAGGAACATAAGTTGTCTTCTTAAGCTAGAGCATTTTAAACAATTTTTGAACATTGAATGCAAGAAAAGGCGAGAGGCTTTGAAACTAATTTTAAATGTTGAATGTAAGAAAAGACTCATCACACATATAATTCCAATTATTCCATAGTAGTACCTAACACCCAATTTAAACATCCGAGAGTTTTCTTCTTAGTTCGAATTTATCAAACTCCTTACACTTGGATTGCATGATATTTTAGTGAAATATTTATTTTGTCAAATTTTAGTTCAAATTACAACTATATAGTACCTAACACTAAATTTAGACATATCCTCACATATTTAATCTTCTTTTAATTTTATTAAGCTTTATTTTGTTAATTTTACTTCAAATTACAACTATTATAGCTATAAAATTGAAAAACTTTAATATATTACCTTACATTTTCAATTTTTATACACTACATGAGTCAACGAATTTTGCACACAAATTTCCAGCACCACACTTTTATATGGCTCTACAGTTATATAGACGACATGAAACAATGAATCAATTTTGATAAAAAAAATTGCCTTCTTTTTGTTACTTCTCTACATATTTTTATTAAGCACATATTTGCATGATCTGACATTACAGAGAAATCAAATCCAATCTCTATAATTTAAACTATTGGTAATACCGATTTAACCATTTATTGAAGATAACATTGCAATTTAAATAATTAGGAACATATCCTTACCCATTTATTGATGAATATGTGAAGCTTAATAATATTTTTTGTACATCCAAGTTGAAATTTCCATAGGTGCGACCATATATTTTGTCAAAATGCTAGGGTTATATACAAGCATCGATAATACTACCAAAAATCCTTCCTAGGAGTTTTTCTACTACTCTAGAGAGCCTGCTATCAATCCATAATTTTCCTAGGCTCGGGGGAAATTGTAGAGGTAACAACAAAAACACTTGTAAAGTGGGATCTATCGCTTCCAGCTTCAAAGAGATATATCCGATTTATATTTCTGTCTTATGATATTAGGCTAGTTATGAGTTTCAGAGGTTGGATTTTTCATATATTTCATTGAAAAATGTAGGGAAATTCCATTGGGAAATGGAGTCATAAATCTTATGATGATCAAATACAAAAATAAAAACTTAGAAGTAACAAGGAAAGATAGGCAAGATTTTGAATCTTTTGAGCATTCGTGGAGTGAATAATATGAAGAGGATTAGGAATCAATTAAATATAGAGCATATTTGGGTGAATTCTATACTTAATATCGGAGTGAAAACATGAAATTTTTTTAGAATCTAGAGTAGAGTGTATTTAAACAAATTCATCCCTTTATCTTCTTAAAACAATAGAGAGAGAGTGAGAAAATATGGAAAACTGAGAAAATAACATTTTCACATGAGATTAAACATCACCAATTGCTTGACACAAGAATCATGGAATAAACTTTCAGTATTAATGAAATGATCTCTTTAGTACAGTGCACAAATTTACATCAAAATGTAGACCCTTTATTGATACAATTTCCACCCCTAATAAGTCTTTTTACAACACATTTATAGAGATTGTTTTACATTTCTCTCTCGGACTTCAGAGAAAATATTTTTTTACAAAATAATAAATGTTAAAAGAACATATATTTTAGAGATAAGAGAGAAATGAAAGGAAAGTCTGGTAGCCTGTTGTGTTGTCGAGGCTTATAGGAATTTGGTGATGAATGTAACTATTTTTCAACAAATTATATTCCTTTAGATGATGAAAAATATGTGCTCAATTTACACTTCATTCATTAAACTCTAGAAATTGATCCCACCTTTCTTCAGTTGGGATGGAAAAGTTAACCATATTTCTTAATCTTTCATCCAATTCAGTGTAAATGTCAAAAGTGGGCTTATTTACAAAAATGTGTTGAACTTCATGCTAAATATTTAAATCAAACTGTAATCCCTGTATGACTGCCTCTCTAGTAATAACTCCTTTAGCCTTTGCAAACTTGGAGGCATCATCACCCATGTTGCACAACCGCTCATGGTAGTTTTCTAATTGGATCATTTTTCCATGAGGATTTTTAAAATTAGGTAAACCTTTTTCCTACAACAATGTAAATTTTCTATTGAAACTCTTCACCTACAACTCAAAGTCTATAAATTTTCTCTCCAATTATATCATCAAGTTATTTTTTGTTAAGACCCTCTTAACTTGCAAGACTACTGTTGTCCTATCTGAAATGTTCAAGTCTTCTAATTGATCCTTATTTTTGGAATCTAACAGCTTAATAATCCTTTTTTCCTCTTTTGGTCTGTGTTCCAAATATTCCTTTGTATTGTCTATTGTTGGATTTAATCTTTGCATCCATTCCTCCTGTTCGAAAGTGATCTGAATCGAAGGTCACATATCTATTACGTCGATATTTATTTTATGCCAAATATTTTTCTTTTCCTCTACCAACATTTTAATGATAAAGGGATAGTCTTCATATTTTTGTATTTGATTGATAATTTTATAATTTTTCTGCATTTATGACGAGTATGCATTGTCAATTTTGAGTTTGTTTTCCTCCATATGAAATAATGCTGCTAACAACCTCTCCTTTTCAACCCAAATTTTTTTTAGTTCAATTAGAGCTCTAATAATTTCTTTAGTAGGCTCTGAAGTTGTGGTCTTTCCTGTAGTTTCTACTTCTGTACCTATGCCTAATGTAGATATTCCTATTGCTTCCCATTGTTCCTTCTCCTTCAAGAGTGCTTCCATGACCTGCTCCATCTTTTGAATCTATGCATTTTTCTCAACCACTATGGTAAATAACTTTTCTTTCTCCATTTTTATACTAGAAACCTCTTTAGCTTGGGGATGGTCTATGGAGGGTAGCTTCATTTAATTCCTTAATGCCTGAATGTCTGCCTCTTTACTCTTTATTAGTTATTCTGCAGCTTTGACATTCTTAAGGTTATTCCCTAGCTTTATTATGAAATCTTCCATACATTTCATTATATTGTCCTTGGAAAAAGAAGATTATTTTTCGATCTTAAAATGAGAATTGATATTATTTAAGGATGAATGTAATATAGATATATTCATGGCTGAACTGGTAAGTGATGAAAATATTAGCTCCCCTTTCTTCTTGTGTAAATAGATTTGATCGATTTCATGTATCTTCTTGGTATCAATTGAAAAATGGAGGCTTTGTAGTCTTATACACTCCTAGGAGATGGAACTAATTGTTCCATGAAATCCATTTGGAATTGTCCTTTATTTGAATCAAATGCAGAGAATAATCTATGTTATGTTTTAGTAGTCTACTTCCAAAGCTCAGAGTAGGTGGAAGCCTTCAAAGCTTAATTTTTCAACTTTATTTCCTTGTATCTTGAAAATATAATCTTCTGAGCTGCAATTTGAGAACTGGATGACGTTGAAGATTGGACTACTACTCCTATAGTAGGTGACTACATTTTTTCATTTATTTGATTAGAAGGATGAATTGTAGTTTCCATAGTAGGTCACTGTACTATATCTTATATTTGAGTAGAAGGAGTAGTTGGAATATATGTGTGAATCATAGTAGTTGGCTATTGAGAGTCCCCCTCCTCTCGAGACACATCTAGAATAGTAATCACTCGTGGCTTAAACTGAGGATCAGTTTTTTAATATAATTTTTAGCAGTAATTGAATCCCTTTCCTTTCTCTTGAAAACAATAAATTCTAGATCTGGATTTTATGAATCAATAGGGGACATGCCTTGTCTTTTCCTTTATATTTCCTTTTCTTTAGGAGTTGGTGTTGGTGTAGATGATTAAATAATAATCCGTTCTTCGGCTTCATGTAGATTACCCTCTATCCACTCCTCGTGATTGGCATATTTTTCACTTTTGGGCCTTGGTGTATGTGTGTAGGAGGTACTCTTTTTCTATAATCTGAGCTTTGAAATGATGGCGAAGGGATCATAGGACCAAGAAAAGCTTAGTTTTAGCTTCATCTGATTCAAAATGACCTCCACTTATTTTTTTTGTAGCTCTGATATTGATAATGTAGGGCCTAATAAGTGACTTTAGTTTGAATTGTGCTTTCTTTTTTTATACCACAAAATGAAGCTCATCCATATTGAACATTTTCCTGCTGTATTGTAGTGAAAAATATTTTACTGGGACAAAATTTGGTAGCATGTAAGGAGGAAATTCTGATTCATATATCCTTATCTTAGTGTTATTCTAGTATTAATACCAGTCTTTGACCTTGGACTGCTCTGAAAAATGTAGGAAATTTTTAATTTCTGGTGAAATCCTTGGAATCTGGTCACTGCTAAACAAACACAATGATGTATGCAAAAATTTCGCAAAAAAATCAGTATATGAGTACTCCTATGAGTTATTTATAAACAGAGAATTCCAATGAATTACTGACCATGGATGGCCCTCATTTTCTGTTTTCTGTAAAGGGAGCTCAAACTTATCTGAATGATAATATAACATGAGATAAATTAAAACTGACTCATACTTGAAGGCACCTTCTACTTTAAAATTTAACAATTGATCATGGATTGAGTCTGCAAGAAATTTGCTGAAATTGAAAATAACTAATGGTTGCTTGCCTACTACAAAAATTGATAGAAGAACAAAGAATGCTTCAGCTGCCCACTGATTATTATGGTACCCAAGCAGTCGGGTTACCATAGAAACTACCTGCTTGGCTATTTCAGGAAAAATTGAAACTAGATAGGGGGATTAGTATGGGGTAATTGAAAATTTTCTGGAATAAAATACTCAAAAATTTTATTTCTTTGAGGGAAGGTTAACTTCTTAAATATTTCCATCAAGACCTCAACCGAAAAAGGATGATGAGAGTCCTGATATTCAATTTGTAGGGACTGATAGATGCTCTCAGGGGAAATGGATAAAATATCTTGGTGGGTATGGGAAATGAGAACTCTTTGAATGGGAAAATACCTGGGATGGAACCATGCAATAAATTCAGGGAAAAATGAGTTTGGGGAAAAATAATTGAGGGAGATTGGATTTCCAAATGTTTAAATCATCACTTTTTTCATAAACTTATGTCTGGACCAATTATGGAGTTTGTACAAGTCGAATTCTGATTTGGTTTCATCTATTTTGTACTGGGTGTCTATCAGGGGAAGGTTATGAAAATCCAGGACTCGGGGTTTCATGGGGTTTGAATTAGTCTCCTTTCCCTTTCCCTTATGGTTTGACATATTTGAAATGAAGCACACAAAAAGAAAATTAACTAGGCAGATTAAAAAGGACAAATGATTACTTTAATCTAAAACAAAATGGTTGAAAAATGAGGTTACCCATGGAGAATTTATCATATGGAAGAAAAAAATATTGGTGTAGAATATCGACAACTGATGAAAATTCACTTTTCAAATCTGCAGAATTGATGCGGTGGTGAAAGGGAGAAATACAGTTCTTCACAGGTTTTATAACTATTGGATCAGTTATGTAACGAGAAAATTTCAACGGGTGTGGAGTGGGGTTTCATTTTCTAACGAAAATTTTAGCGGGAAAAATTAATGCAACGAATGTTTATAAATTGATTTGGCGACAGAATTTAACTGTTTAATGAATTTGTAATGTGGCAGGGAGTGACATGGTGGGACAAGTGGCAGTAATAGAGTGGAGGGGAGTAACAGGTCTTTGTCAGGTGATGGATGGTGGAGGAGCAGACGTGTAGGGGGAGGTAAGTGGCGAAGGGACGGAGCCTTCGCAGGAAGCGGAGGTGGTATTTCAGGGGGGTGGATGTGGTAAGTTGTATTTGGAGGGAACCCCCCGAAATGCCCCATATATTGCTACGTACCATGGAGGGGTTTCGGTCGAAACGAATTTTCATCCCCTTCGCCCCCTCATATTAACCTTCGGGAGTGCGGGTGGGTGTAGTGCTTCCTCCGCCGTAGAGTTGGGTGGAGGGAAGCCGCGTCATAGATCTACATGCATCCTTCAACAAAAAATGAAAAAATTTATTTGTCGTATTATCTAAACCAAGGATTTATATAAAACAAATGTTTTTTGAAATAAAATAATAATGTGACATTTCTACTAGATTGCTACAAAGGGGATTTTCCATTTTTATTTTCTTTTCCATATGTGTATATCAACTTTTTATATCCCCTATTTTATTTTTATACATTATATATATATATAATGTAATTATTTTAATATATATTATTAAATTATCTTAATAATTTATTAAAAACAATTTAATTTCAATTTTAACTATATTCTTAAATGGTTAAATAGTTAATTAAATATTTTTTTTTTTTTTTTCAAAGTATTCATATTAATTATAATAATGATGAAAATTGTGTTACAGAATCAGTTTTAGAGTGAAAAGTCTTTTCAAGAAAGAGATTTAAAAATTAACATAGTCATATAAATAAAATGCCTGATAAATATTTGTAGACATGAATTCATAATCAACATCAAAGCACTTACTTTATGGTACATTTCATGTTGCTAAAATTAAAATAGTCATAAAAAATAACTTTATTATAGTTTTATTTTAAATTTTTACTAATTATAAGAATAATTCTTATATAAATTAACTATATATACATTAAAAAAAACATAGAACAAAATTTTTAATTATAGAGATTTACTTTCACTTTACCATAAATATTTTTAATATATAAATATGATTTGTTACAATATCATGGACCAATACCATTTCTTATCAATACAACATGCTCAAAAAGCCATAACTCACTTTGTATAACACTTGTTCATATGACATTATTTTAATTAATCAATTTAATTAAAAAGATACAAATGAGATAACTATTTCTGAGATAAATCTCAACCATTGATTTTTGTACATTACAATAAATATTTTAGAATATTTTTGGAGTTTAAATCCATACCATGTATCAAATAATTATTGATAATTAAATTAAAATTCAAAAATATTAATAATATTTTTTTATGAAGAAAAAATTGTTATATATATTATTCTCAATATTAAATAATAATATTATAAAATAGTAACCATTTAAGAAATCAGTTTATTTAAATAGCTATCATTTTAAAATCCTAAATATACAAAAACCAAAATTAAAATTTTCACTCCTAAATCTAAATTAAAATTTTCATACATACTAAAAAACCATTTAATTAAATTTCGTATCCTTTAATATTATTATAATTTCTAATTTAAAATTAGTATGATTTCTAAATTATGTGAAAGGTCAGCCTTATTAAAATATATGTTTCTCAATTCAAATTAACTTGTTAATTTCTTTTTTTTAATATGGTTAATTAAACTTTGTATCCTTTCAAATTATGATGATTTATTAATTAAATAAAATAGATATGTTATAAAAATGTATATCTATAGATTTATAGATTTAAATTAAAAGAAGATAATTTTTTATAAAATAATATATATATATATATATATATATATATATATATATATATATATATATATATATAATTAAAATGTATTATATTAATTTAAAAATATTTTATTTATATAAATATATAACTTTCATAACTTTCATAATTAAAAAAAAAACAAAATTTTAGCTATTAATAACTTAAAAAAGATAATTATATTTAAAAATAAATTTTTTTATGGTGGACAATGATTATATTTAAAATTTGAAAAAGGTTTATAATAGCCTAAGTTTTTCTACTATATCAAAAGATAAGTAATATGTAACAAAGATAAACCTAATAATTACAGCTTTCTTAATATAGGAATGAACATAGACGCGTTCCTTCGAGTTTTATATTTTAAATATACTGATAAATGAAAAGCAATTTTCTTTTTTAAAAGTGTTTTAAGAAATTAAATTGACTATAAAAATTAGTTTTATTTTTAATTTTTAATTTTTTCAAAAAAAAAATTAGCGATTTTCTTTTAGATAACAAATTTGTAAATGGAGATACTAATTGGTATTTCACTATAATGAGATTTATGTAAGAATGAGCATCTATTGAAATAAATCTTCTGGTTCTAAATTTTTTTATTTAATTTCTTGGAAGATTTATTTTAATATGATATAAATCACAAAAGCTTACACTCTCAAATAAACATCTATTTTTCTCAAGAAAATGGATATAATTCAGGCATTATATATTCAACTTTGATTGAAGTAGTCATCATCTCAACTTTACATATAAAATACCAAAAACTACCAAACTCCCCAACCGTCCAAAAGTTAGGTAATGTTGTGTGTTTAATATTTCCCATTACTTCATAAAACAGAGAAATAAAAATCACGGTTCAAGAAAATGAGAAGTAAGGTGTCATTGTTGGGAATCAAAGATTTCCAAAATTCTTCATGGTACCTCACGTCTTTAGAATTTTGGTACTTATACACATAAGAAATGAATGTGGGAGAAAGCATATTGTACATTCTTAATGTCCTAAAATAAAAGCCAATGTAAGCAATTCTATCAGACAAAAACCTTTTTCATCAACTGTTTAACTAAAAATGGTCATTTAGTATTTGAATATGTGTAAATTTCTTTTTCAGTAGAAACGATAAGGACCATATTGAGTGTCAAGTGTTTAATAATGGATAAATAGAAAAAAGTGACTTTGGGAGAGAAAAATGATATTTCGAACACTCTCTGACTTAATCCACCTCCAGCTTTTTGTAGATTACTTCGAGAGTTTTATTTAAAAAATAAGTAGGGAAGGAGCTCATTTTTGTGGTTGGTAGATAATCATGTGTATGAAGGTTTATAAGAGAATTGGGGAAATTAATTTACAATTATAGGACTCTCAGTAGCACACCTAAGAGGTATGGTGTCTTTTCCTTCAAAGATGAAAACATTTCTATTGAGAAAAGTTCACCAAACCAAAGTGAGGGAGAGGGGTTTCAAAGCTTCGTGACACTATTTTGAAATCAATTTTTTAAATTTTATTCTATTGAAACTCATGGGAAAATCCTTCCTAGGGATTATCAATTCCTAATATTCCTCCAGTATATTTCTAAACCTAGTTTGAGAAAGGTTATGATATGATAATATGGGAATTTAGGTTATGAATGGATAATATGGGAATTTTTTAGGAGTTCCTATTCATAGAGGTAGCATGTACTTGAAACTTGAAACCTTATTTTTCTGTAGAATATCCCAATTAAGGACCCTATTGTTGAGGAGTAGTGGAAGTCATTGTTGAGGATTAGCCACATGGATATATTTTTTACTTTAGTGGTCATTTTAATTTCCAAATGGATTTCCACCACTAGAGTAGTGGTTTATTTATGCATTTCAATCTATAGGTCTTGTAACTAAACTTAGGCTTGTATCCTTCTCAATGTTTTTGGGATTATAGGAGTTCATAATCTAGATGATTTATGATGGTGATGCATTTTTTGTGATATTCTATGTAGGATTTTGAACCCTTGGTGTAAGCCTCGGTAGGTTTAAAGTCTCTTCACAAGAGACACTGCTAATGATGACTATTGACCTCTAAGCCTAAGAAATATCTCTTTAGATTATAGAATAATTTAGATCTTAAATCCTAAATGAAAGGAAGTGGTGTCATTTTCATGTCCTTTCTTGACAATCCATGGGTCTAAGCCTATTTGGACCTTGTCTTATTTGTTAATATTCCAAATCAATTAATTCCAATCAATGGGAAGGATGCAATTATGAATTTCCAACTGATCAATAGGTTCAATGATTTTATGTTTGTGGTCATAATATGATCCACCTTGGAGATGGTAGAAATTATGTATCTTTTATAGACTATACCCATATACCTTATCACAACATGAGTCTCCAAAATCTCTTAGTTGTTAATTATTTTGAGAAAAGAAATAATTGTTTAGCCCACAACCACCTTCACATTTTTGGATAGTGAGGATTTTTCAAGCTATTAACACTATACCTTTCTTTTATTGATTCAATGACTCGAAGAAACAATAATATAGTTTCCAAATATGCTTAAGGATTCCTTTTAGGATACAAATAAGAGAAATATAGTATACAAAGAAGGCCCTAAGGAAATATTGGATGACTAAGAATTTTTGGCATTATGGCTAATGTGTTTTCTTTGATGTAAACCTCGATTTGAACTTGTCATATAATGTCATCATGATTATATAAGTGTCGCATGAGTTTTCTGAAGTATTACAGGTCATATGAATGATTTCACATGTGATGTAAAGGATGAAGAAGTGTATTGGCAAGTTTCATTTGAGAAAAATTGAAGAAGGTGAAGTTTACAAAACTATACTGTAACAATGCCTGGATGAATTTCTATAGAAAAATATAAGACCAATGTCATGGGACACATATTCCAAGCCGTATGGTGGGAAAAAAAAAATCATAGTGGGGACTAATTTCGATTTATTAATGGATAAGGAAATTGGAAAAGGCATTGGCAAAGGAAAAGAGGCATTAATTGGTATTTTATTTTATGAAATAATGGAAAATATGAGAAAAGTGAGATGACAGGTCACAAATTTGCATGAGATGTAAATTGAAGGAAAAATGAAATAAAATGAAGAAATTAGAGGCCTCAATGATAGAAATTCTTTTGAGGACTAGTTCTGAGACTTTTGTCAGTTTTGTTTCAGAGCTCTCTTTTATTCTCTCATTCTCTCATATTCTTTCACACTTAGAGAAACCTTGGAGAATTGTTGGAGCATGCTTGGAGCACTCGATTTTTCATTGGATTTGTAAAATAAGGAAAATGAAAGTGCAAGGGAACAACGAGATAAAAAACTACAACATAATTTCTTTGAAGGTATCGAGTTACATGTATGATTTCCTTGTTAGTTTTGGCATACATGGTATATGCATGTGGTTATTTGGTTATGATCTATCACTGATGTGGAGGATTTATTGGATTGATAATGATTTTTCCTGGCCTTTCCATTTCAAGATAGTCTTGGTGTTGTGTGTTTTTCCACTTGGAATTTTTGATTGGTGTTGAGGTTCCTTATAGATGTGGGTTGAGTAACTAGTTCTTGGAGCCATTGGTTAGAAAAATGCTACAAATCTCTGGAACAACTTGGGTTGAGCTACTAGTCCTAGAGCCTTGGTTGGAAAAATGCTTTGGAGCCCTTGGTGGGTTGAGTTACTAGTCTCAAGGCCTTGGTTGGACAAACAATCTAGAGCCCTGAAAGGTTGTGGGTTGATTTATTATTTTTTGGAGTCACGATTGAAACAAACACTCTATATTTCTGAAAAACTTAGTTAAACACTGATCTTATTGGTGTTAGTGATTTCCAACCGTGAGGTGGAATCACTAGTTGAGGGTTGAGGTGGTCTGGCCTCTCGAACCTCTAGTTTGGTTTTGGTTGGTCTATTCCATGAGATATCACATTCCTGTTTGGAATATGGCATGGGGGTTGATGCCAGAGAATCCGGAAACTAGCCAGCAATGTGATTATGTGTTCACATGTTGTGGCTAACAAGAGGTGGAAAACTTGGTTATTAATATTTTGTTAAGTTTTAATTGTGAGAATTTAGTTTGTTTTAATGTCCTAGATTAAATAGGAATATAAAGAAAAATTTGGTTATCCATGCAAGAAGATTTAGGCAAATAGATTAGATTATGAGGATAGGATATAGTTTGTTTGAAAGCTAATAAAGATGAGTGTAACCACTTTCAGTTATAAATAAGCGTAAATAGGTGTGAGGTGTAATAGGGAAAGATAGACAGCGTGAAGTGTGATCGAAGTGTGTGAGAAGTGTGACAGAGGAGTGGACATAGAGGAGAAGTCATTGTAAACATCTAGGCATCAAAGGGCTCGGCTCTGTGTATTCACATCTCTGATTAATTCCAAGTGTTTGTGTGTTTTAATTCTCCTATCTATGTTAATTGTAATGTTTTATCTCTCTGTTGAGTTCAATATCACATTTATCGCACAATGCATTCAGAGAAGAATATTAGCAGTGCAACCATCATGGCACAGCAGGGTGTTGTGTAAAAGGTTTGGGTGAAGTCGTTGAATCAAGCAAATTTTGAAGTTTCGTGTAATCGGCCATCACACATCGCAGATTTTAGAGTTACGTCATAAGACTTCACAATATAAACTAATTGAATTGTGATGCAAAGTAGAGGAGTAAAGGAGTAGCGAGGACCATTAGATCTAGGGGATGTCAATGGTGGAGTTTAAAATCGCACCTAGCGAGGTTTTGCATATCGACGATTTTAGATTTTAAGTCCGTCCCCAATAAGTTATTTTCCTTGCAGTGCGGTGAAGTGTTGCCATGTGGTAAGATAAAAATCTTGTGGTGAAATGTGATGCATATCACATATCATAAAGAATAAAGGGACACAATTATCGCTAAAATCAAAAGTTTACGATGAGCGATGTGGAGTTCACTATGAATTGCGAAATCGCAAAATTGCAAAATTTCAAAAGTGTTAAGTTGTGAAATCTGTGGGGAGGTAAGTTTAAAAAGGTGTGAAGTGTTATTCCACTGTTATTGGTTATCGGTGGTGTGGGCCATAAAACCAAACTTCCACGCATATATTCTAAATATTGTAGCTTCGCTGCATAATTTGGTATTGGAGCAGAAACTCAGTTATGCTCTCAAGGATTGTAGAAAATATGCCTCCCAGGAGAGGAGCTGGCATGGGTCGAGGAAGAATTACTGCAAATGCAGCTTTGCTCGAAGAGATTCAACACCTTCATACAAGGATATTGAAAATGGTGACTACTCAGAAGAGAGTGCCTGATGAAAGAGATGTCAGCACAATAGAAGAATACTCTGAGGAAGAAGAAGAACAAGAAATCAAGGAAGCTAAATTTTTAAAGATATTAGCAAAGGTTAGTGCAAAAATAAGAATGGATATTCCTTCATATGAGGGGAACCTTAATGTGGACGAGCTGATATATTGGACTAGTTCAGTGGATAATTATTTCGACTGAAGAGGTCAAAGATAAAAGAAAGGTAAAGTATGGAGCTACCAAGTTGAAGGTCCATGCATCTATCTGGTGGGATGAACTACAAACATCTAGGATTATAAAGGGAAAGCGTAAGATCAATAAATGGGATAAAATGGTAAGTAAATTGAAGAAAATGTTTATGCCAAAAGACTATCAATTGAAACTTCTCAAACAGTTACAGAATTTGAGACCGAAATGAATGACTGTTAAGGAGTATACAGAGGAGTTTTACAAGCTGAGCATTAGATCAGGACATGCTGAAGATGATATGGAGAAGGTATAAAGATAGATCAATGGTTTAAGGTATGACATACAATATGAAATCATTTTTTTTAGTCTGAAGACAATTGAGGAATCCTATCAAGCAAATTTGAAGGTAGAGGAGAAAATGTTGAGGAAACAAAGTTAGAAGAATAGAGGTAAAAGTCCAACAAGAGGAAAAGGAACTTTCAGACCGAGATTTCAACACTCTTAGAATGAAGCACGAGGTTCGAGTAGTACACCGCCGCAAATAGGAGACTTTGTTAGAGGAAGATTTTCACCTAGAGGTATAGGCCGAGGAAGAGAAATTCGATGTTACACATGTGGAAAATGGGGACACAAATCATGGGGTTGTCCTCATAACAAACCATAAAATCATCGGAATGTGAATGTACATGAGGCAAAGGAAGAAAATCCTCAAGTCATAGAAAAAGAGGAACCACCTGAGGCAGGAGAGTCTTTATCTCTCAAAAGCGTATTTCTCAAGGTAGAGAAGGAAGCAAGTGAGCCAACTCAAAGAAAGAGTTTATTAAGGACTGTATGCAAGTATAAAGATAAGTGCTAAAAAGTTGTGATGATAGTGGAAGCATTGATAATCTTGTTTCCATATAGATGGTTGAGAAATTGGGTTTTATTAAGATGGCACACCCTACTCCCTATAGAATGTCGCGGCTACAGAAGAGACATCAGATTTTGGAAGAGCATTTAGAACAAGTCAAGTTGGTGTTGAATACTTTGCAAAAGGATAAGCTCCTTATAAATTTGAAGAAGTGTAGTTTCATGAAGAAGGAGCTCATTTACTTGGGATTTATAGTCTCAGAAGAAGGCTTGAAGATGGACCCAGAAAAGATCCAGGTAATACTGGATTGGCCAACTCCGAGAAGTGTATTTGAGTTAAGGAGTTTCCATGGTCTTGAAAGTTTTTACCAAAAGTTTATAAGAGTTTTTAGTTAGATATGTGCACCAATAATTGAAACAATAAAGGAGAGCAACCAGCCATTTAAGTGGACAGAAGCAGTAGATCAGAATTTCAAGTTCTTGGAAAGGAAGATCACTAAAAGACCTATTTTGGCCTTGACAAATTTTGATCAAATATTCCAAGTAGAGACTGATGCTAGTGGGATATAAATTGGAGCTGTCTTGAGTCAAGACCAGAGACTGATAGATTATTTTAGTGAAAATTTAAATGAGGCCAAAATGAACTATTCATCCTATGATATGGAGTTTTATGCTATTGTGCAGCCTTTGATGAAATGGAGGCATTATTTGTTGCCCAAATAATTTTTGTTGTATTAAGATAACCATGCACTGTAGTTCATAAATAATCATCCGAAGTTGAAACAAAAGCATGCTAAGTGAGTGGATTTTTTGCATATTTTTACCTATATAATCAAACATACAAGTGGTAAGTCATATAAAGTTGTTGATTCTTTGAGCAGAGTAAATTTGATTATGCAGGAATTGAATATTGGCATTTTTGGGTTTGAAGACATGATTCATATGTATGATGAAGACACATATTTCAAAGAAATATATGCAGCTGCTAAAAATATTGTGATTCATAATAGAAGTTGGTGGATGGACAACGTGATCCAAGGAGGATTGTTGTTCAAGAATAACAAATTGTGTATACCTAAGTGCTCCATGATGGAAAATATGATTAAGGAGAAACACATTGGATGATTTTCTAGACACTTTGGATAGGATAAAACATTTTCTCAAGTAAGTGCTTTTTATTATTGGGCAAAAATGCAAAGTGATATGAAAAATTTTGTTGAGAAGTGTAGGATTTGTCAACATGCCAAAGGAAGAATCCAAAACATTGTGTTATATCAGCCATTGCCAATACCGAATAGACCTTGGGATGCTATCATCATGGATTTTGTTTTAGGTTTGCTGAAGACATAAAGAGGAAATGATTCTATCTATGTTGTCGTAGATAGGTTTTCTAAAATGGCACATTTTATTGCTTGCAAGAAAACTAGTGATGCAACTCACATTTGCTAATTTTTTTCTCTGAAGTTATAATATTACATGGAATACCTATGAGTATTGTTTTAGACAGAGATATAAAGTTTGTAGGAATCTTATGGAGGACTTTATGGAAGAAGCTAGGTACAAACATCAGTTTCATTTCAGGCTATCATCCTCAGACAGATGGATAAACTAAAGTGGTGAATAGGAGCTTGGTAAACATATTAAGGAGTTTGGTTTACATAAATCCAAATAAATGGGACTTAGCACTTGCTCAAGTTGAATTTGCCTATAATGATACTCCTAACAGGAGTACTGGGATGAGTCCATTTCAGATTGTTTTTGGAATGCATCCAAGAGGTGTGTATGAACTTAGGGATTTAAGCAATGAAGAGACAAGGAGTGCAAAGGATGAATAATTTGCAGAACAGATACAAAAGTTGCAGCAAGATGTCAAGAAGAGCTTACAGAAAAACACCCAAAAGTATAAACAAAGAGTTGATATGAAGAGGACTGGAAGAGAGTTTCAAGAAGATGATTTAGTCATGGTTTATCTAAGGAAGGAAAGGTTTCTAGTCAAGACCTATAACAAACTGAAAATGAAAAAAATAGGGCCACGTAGGATTTTGAGGAAGTTATCCTCAAATGCATATGAGATTGAGTTACTAGAAGGAGTTGGGATATCACCCATATTTAATGTTGCAGATTTGTACCCATAAAAAGGAATGGAGGAACAACTAGAATAAAAACCTACAGAAGAGGAGGACCAAACTTTGAATTGGAAGGAATAGATGCCAAAGACAGCAAAGAAAGAAGTGGAAGCCATTCTAGAGAAAAGAACAACAAAGAAGACTGGGGACATACCTATTATCAGTATCTAGTCAAATGGAAAGGACAACGAATGGAAGATGCCAATTGGATGAAAGCAGCAGAGTTACAGATGTTTAATGCAAATCCTGAAACATTGATGGATAAATATTTTCTTCCCTGAGAGTCTGATGCAGGAGCATCCAGAAATTAGCTAGCAATGTGATTATGTGTTCACATGTTGTGGCTAACAGGAGGTGGAAAACTTGGTTATTAATATTATGTTAGGTTTTAATTATGAGAAGTTAGTTTGTTTTGATGTCCTAGATTAAATAGGAATAAAAATAGCAACTTGGTTCTCCCTGCGAGGAGATTTAGCCAAATATATTAGATTATGAGGATAGGATAGAGTTTGTTTTAAAACTAATAAAGACGAGTGTAACTGCTTTCAGTTAGAGATAAGCGCAAATAGGTGTGAGGTGTGATAGGGAAACATAGACAGAGTGATAGGGAAAGATAGAGGTGTGGGAGAAGCATGAGAGAGGAGTGGACATAGAGGAGAATTCATTGTAAACATCCAACCATCAAAGGGCTCGGCTCTGTGCATTCGCAGCTCTAATTAATTCCAAGTGTTTATGTGTTTTAATTTATCCCATCTGTGTTAATTATCATGTTTTATTTCTCCGTTGAGTTGAATATCACATTTATCACATAACATATTCAAAAAATAAGATTGCTGGTGTGACCATCAAGACACAATGGGGTGTTGTGTAAAAGGTTTGGGTGAAGTCGTTGAATCTTTCAAACTTTGAAGTTTCGTGCAATCAGCCATCGCACATTGCAGATTTTAGAGTTACGTCTTAAGACTTCACATTATAAACTACATGACTTGTGATGCGAAGCGGAGGAGTAGAGGAGCAGAGAGGACTATTAGATTTGGGGGAGATCAACAGTGGAGTTTAAAATCACACCCAGTGAGGTTTCTCATATCAACGATTTTAGATTTTAAGTTTAATTCCTCGCTCGATAAGTTATTTTCCTTGCGGTGTAGTGAAGTGTTTCCTTCAGATAAGATAAAAATATTGTGATGTGATGTGATGCATATCTCATATCGCAAAGAATAAAGGGGTATGGTTATTGCTAAACTTAAAAGTTTGGGACGAGCGATGTGGAGTTCGTTGTGAATTGCGAAATCGCAAAATTGCAAAATTCCAAAAGTTTTAAGTTGTGAAATTTGTGGGGAGGTAAGTTTGAAAGGTGTGAAGTGTTATTCCGCTATGATTATTTATCGGTGATGTGGGCCATAAAACCAAAGTTCCACCCGTATATTCTAAATATTGCAGCTTTGCTACATCAGGGGTGATTTTCTAAAAGAGTGATTTGGTTTAGCATAATCTATGGTTGGGTGGTACGTGGAAGTCTCTAACTTGATTGGATTTACCTATGTTAACAAGAGATAATTTCCTCTTTTGTTTCTGTGAGTATTTGTACTTATTATTATGTAGCTTTCATGGCTATTTTAATATGGTGTATATGTTGTTCGTTTTCTAGTTATATGTTAGCTATATGATATATAGTGGCCATGGCTCTTGATGTGTTTTGAATTGTTGATGAATGCTTAACGAATGCATGAGCTGATATATGTTATTACAACTATTATGACAGGGCATTATACCTTCTTGATGTTTCTTAGATAAGTATTAAACCTATATGATTAAATATCCATTCATGACATGTACATTACATGTTCATCATATGTTTGGCGAAATGACTGTCATGGTTAGGCCTGGTTAGGTCAATTATTTAATCAATTTTTGTATGAATGTCATTGTATTAATGTTATTTATCATTTTGGAAAGTTTCAATAAGTTCTGGACAGTGGTATGGAGACAAGCCCTGAAAACGTGGCACTGATTCCAGGGTTGCAAGTTCAAAACTGAGAAATTTGGATTATAGTCTCATGGATGAAATGTTATGCATCTATATGGAGGCCTACAACCACACGGATGCAGTGTTATGCCTGCGAATGGGAGTCTAGGTTAGTGAAATAACTATTCAGCTCAAAATTTGGGCATTGGGAGTGGTTTTTTAGCCTCTTAGTGTCTTGTAAGTCCCATGGGATGTTAGTTTGTGGTTGATAGTTTTAGTTATCAACCCCATTTCCATAAGTGAATATTGGAGGTTGGTTCATTTTTTATTAGCTCTTCATGTCATGTTTACCTTGGTAGGCTGGTGAAACTCGGCATATATGGGAGGCGTGGTTACATATACGTGGCCCCTATGAAACAATGCCACATTCATATGTAGTTTTCATGAAAAATAATTGCGTACAAGAACTTTCCCATGGAAATTAAAAAAACCATGATTATTTCCCATGGTAATCTCCTACATTTTTGTGTCAGTAATGTCTATTTGATCCTGTTAAAAAATACTGACAACAAACCCAAAGGATTTTCCTATGGCATTGGCAAGGAACAAAGGTTATAAAAGGAGAAGGAGATCAAGTATTAAAGTGTGCATTTGATAAGTTATTCATGTGTTATCGAGTATGAAAAGTTTTTCACCAAGGCTGAAGGAGGATGATCAGATATGAGAGATCTAAAGCTGTATTGAAAAGATAATGGATATGTTGGATTGGATTGTTTATTGTAGGTGCAATTTATTCATATTTAATGGATTGATGGAATATAGGTATGATTATATATCATTATTTTTGTTAATGAGGGTTTATATATGAAAATATGTATTAAGAGATTAATTTGACAATGTGTGTATGCAGGGATCATAGTGTGTCTTGAATGGTTTGTCTTCCTTATTTTATTTGTAGAGAATATGTTGTCATGTCTATGAGTATGGATAATATGGTTGATTTTAGATTTGATTATTGACATGGTTCTACATAAAATTTGTGATTTCGTATATAAAAAGTTAATGATTAATTCTTCTAATATTTGTAGGCATTTTGTGTTCTAAATATCATGTACATATGCGGATCTACTTCATAATATTCATATATACATTCTGAGTTAATAATATTTTAATATTTTTGCATGATCTGGATTGTTGGAAACTGTTGTTGCTACTAAGTAATTTGATGATGGTATATCTTATTTGAACAAATAGAATGGTTGGGCTTTAGTATTTAGTAATCTGGTATATGTACATGGGTGGTATGTAGAAAGGGCATGTATACACATGTGTTTCCTTAATGAATTTCGTGTAAATATTGTGATTTTATCAGGGTTTATAGTTCTAGTTGGTTATGGCAGTAGATTGGTTCTATTTTATTTTTCATTTATTGTCAAGGATGTCTTGATAAGGATGTTTGATATCTTACCATATTGGTTGATTATGGAATTGAGTTTGATCAATGATTTGGATGTATAGGGATGATTGATATCTTGGTATTTAGTTGTATAGGTTAGAGCATACCTGATTAATCAACTTTTCTTTTCAAAGTGGTTATAAGTATTCGATGATTAAGAATATTGTTGGGTGTGGGTATAGTTTGAAAATTTGATGAAAGGTGGCCTACAGGTTTTTTATGATTGATTGAGATAGGTGGATCTAGTATGAAAACTTTTAAGTGTGGTCCATCGAGTTGTTGAAGGTTGGAGCCTTTAGTGAGGGAACATGATATTCCTTCCAGTAAGAGGTTGCAAACTTTATAAGGGAGTAGTATGTTCCTTATAGTCGGAGATGGAGAAACCAGAGATGGTAGCCACTCGTAGGTATGATCCTACGTACTGCTAAGAGTTTTCACCAATACAAGATGTAAATGATTTTCTTTATAATAATAAAGAAGATAACAACAACAATAATAGTGGTTTTCTCCCAAATTGGGTTTCCACCTAAAAATATTTGTGTCTCTATGTGTTGATGCGTTGATTATGTGTTATGATTTATCTTCTCTTACTTCTCATGATTACAACACAATGAATAATAAAGGAAATAATTATTAATGAAATTGATGAAAATAATTAAACTAGATATATGTTGAAAATGGAACCAATAAATATTCTAATTTAATTGTCCCTTGAATCAAATTATAATAAAATTGTAATTTCACATCACATAATAGTGTGTACAAGTTAACTAAGTTAGTTTGACTTAGTTGGTTCAATTAATTAGAGTTTAGGTTCTAATTTGAGCCATATAGAGTGGTTCCTACAAAATAGGAGCCTTGGTGGAGTTTATTTTGATTTGTAATTAATTAACTCAGTTTACCTGAGTTAAAGTCAATTTAACTAGTTCCAACTGATGGAGGAGCCAGTGAGAGGTCAAAGTGTGGAACTTGAACCACATGTAGTGATCAAATAGAGAACTAAAAAATCAACAATAAATAACTCATGAATGCCAGATCATAGAAAGACCGAGTTGAGTTTGGAGTTCAAGGGCAGTGTACTATCAGTTGTATAATCATCCAAATTGTACAGGTGATGCATGCTATCAGATGAAGGCCCTAGATGTATTGCACAATTTATATTGGGAATTTCCCTAATTAATAAGGGTTAATTACCCAAGGAAAAAACGCAAGGAAATAGGGATCTATATAGGCACAAAAATGGTTAAGCATTGGCCTAGGCTTCTCTAAGAAGCAGTCAGACAGATAGAGATAGCGAAAATGTTTCTATGGTTGGAGAAAATCATTGTAATCTTCTCAAATTTTCTGACTTAGTCAATATACATATAGTGGGGTTTTTAGCTAACTCTTTCCCCATATGTAATGTGTGATTTAAATTCTTTCTCTTGTATCCTTTGTGATTTCGTGATAACAATTAGTTTCCAAAATTGGTAGAGTAGATTCAAGTCTATTTTTTTAGCATATTACAATTAAAATTTTGAATCTACATGGATTTTCTACATGGTATCATAGATGAAAACACTATAGAAGAGAAGAATATGATTTTGTACTGCAGGAGGAACAAGTTTTGCAGATATCTTCTTCAAATCTAGGAACAGGATCAGGATGGAATTCTATGGTCTGAGGCACAAGTATGCACTTAAGGGTAGCTCAAATTACATTTTTCAGAGAAACTGGATGGAAGCAGTCTTGGAAGACAACAGATTGAATGAGTTCATTGATAAGAAAATCCCGAAACCAACTATAGTTGATGCACAAGATATAGTAGAATGGAAGAAGTGTGTTGAAAAGGAAACACGGATTATACTGGAAGGTGTTTGTGATCAAATTGTTTCGAACCTCCATGGAAAGGAAACTCCATTAGAAATGTGGAAGGCCTTAAAAAATTTGTTTCAGAACAACAGTGACCACATGAAGTTGACACTAAAGGAAAAGCTCAGGAAAATCAATATGGAGAAGGACGACACAATACTAAAGTACTTAAGAAAGTTTACCTAATATCAAGATGAGCTTGGAAGTGTTGGTGTTACAGTTGACGAAGATAATCTGGTGAGCCTAGCACTTCTAGGTCTTCCCAAGAGATGGAACAACTCTGAGGATTTGGTAAATGGGAAGGAGAAGCTACCAAAGTGGGAGCATTTTTGGTATGACTTGGTGCAATAAGAGATTTTGCGTAACACGAGAGATGGATCCTCATCAAAGCATGATGATGAGGAGAAATATGCCTTGGCTAGAAAGGGAAAGTGAATTCATCCCATTGCAAATCATATTCTGGCCAGGAAGGCAAGATGGAATTTTCAAAGGTTAAATTTTTTCACTATTACGAGTTGGGACACTATGCCATGAAGTGTTCACACAAGAAGACTGACAAGATCCCTCAGGAGGAGCGTTAGGTGAAGCACTTTCTTCACAATTTGAGTTGGATTTTACCTTCATCGCATGCATGGTGTCATCAGTGATGGTTAGTGTGTGGTACCTCGATAGTGGAGCCTCATTCCATCTGACCAGAAAAAAAGATTTTTTCAACAATTTGGAGGACAAGGACCTTCAGATGCACATCGAGATGGGAGATTATGGAAGGTACATCGCGACTGAGATTTGTACTGTTACCTTTTAGAGGGAGTCTGGTTCTCCTCTCACATTAAAAGATATCATGTATGTTCCTAGTTTTAAGAAGACATTAGTTTCAGTTGCTATGTTGGAATAATATGGTTACGATGTGATATTTCTCAAAGGAAAGGTGTTCCTTTGTCACATAGCCATGGGACAAGTGAAGAAGATCGATGTTCCAGTAAATAACCTCTACAAATTAGATGTATAAGATTGTTTCCTTGAGCACGAAAGAAGAGAAGGTGGAGAGTTGAGATATTAGTGACTTATGGAATAAGAAATTGGACCATATACATGAAAAAGATTTGAATATCATGCAACATATTTCTACAAGGCGTCCCAAGGATGCACTTGAGTAGCATGATACATGCAAACATTGTACATTAGGGAAGTAAACCAAAGGAACCTTTCATGATAAGGACAGTTGAGCACAAGCGATCCTTGAACGAGTTCACTTAGATGTGTGTGAATCATTCTTGACAACCTCCACAACCAGGCACAACTATTATGCAATTTTTTTAGATTATTTTTCATGCAAGTGTTGGATATTATTCATGTAGAAGAGGGACGAGATGTTCAAAAAAATTTGTGGGTTCAAAGAACTTGTTTAAAAGACACAGGCACGAAAGTGAAGGCTCTTAGGAGCGACAACAGTGGATAATATGTGTCGAATGATTTCAAGGACTTATGTGCATTAGAAGGCATTCGATGAGAGTTGATAGCACCTCATAACCCACAACAAAATGGGGTTGTAGAAAGGAAGAAATTTTTTTTTTGGGAGTTTCACGGGTGATGTTACATCATTAGAGCCTACAATTACACTTGTGGGAAGAAGCATGCAAAAAAACTGTGTATGTGTAGAACAAGAGTCCTCATTGGGTCCTCGGGATGAGTACACCTGAGGAGGCCTTTCCGGTAAGAAGGTAGATGTGGCATAATTTATAATTTTGGTTCATCAGTTCATTGTCATGTTACCAAGGATCCATGAAAAAATATAGAAGAAACATCTGATTTGGTCATATTTGTGGGGTACAGTGATACACCTCACAACTATCAGTGTAACTTCCATCTCATTGGATGAAAGTGGTTCATAGATATGTGAAATTAGATGAAGGGAATTCCATGAGAATTTCCCTTGAGAAGGATCTTTAGATGCGTGTATATGATGAGATATTTTCTCCAAAATAAGAACCCGAAGATGTGGAACAATGACAAGTAGAGGAGTAGAGAGTAGAACCAGAGAGTAAAGAGCACCAGAGAGGCTGGCAGGTTGATGCATGATGATAGAGATAATTTGGGAGTGCCCACATCACAACTCAGTTAGAGAATGTCCCCATATTGGTACACTAGCTACATGGATCTTATGAGGGAGAGTGTGGAGACAGATGTATCCTCATTTGAGGAAGCAGTGAAACAACTAGTATGGGTTGATTCCATGGTAGATGAGTATGACTCCATTATCAGGAATAATGCATGGGAAGTTGTTCCAAGACTCATGGAAAAGACTATTATAGGATCCAGGTGGATCTACAAGGTGAAGCAAGCAGCAGATGGGAGTGTCAAGAAACACAAGGCCAGATTTGTGGCTAAGGGGTTCTCTCAGGTGAATGGAATAGATTATGAGGAGACCTTTGATACGGTAGTAAGGTACTCTTCAATGAGATATATTCTAGCACTTTCAATGAAAATGGGATGGAAGATATATCAGATGGATGTAAATACAACCTTCCCCTATGGATTGATTAAGGAAGAGGTGTAGATAAAGCAGTCAAAAGGATTTGAGACCTTCGATAGATAGTTTCATGTGTGCACACTCAATTGAGTGTTGTATGGATTGAAACAAGCACCCTGTGTTTGGTACACCAAGATTGATAGTTGTTTCACCAGGTTGGGCTGCACCAAAAGTGAAGCAGATGCGACCTTTACCATATTGTGGTTGAAGGTAAATTATTAATTATTATACTATATGTCAATGATTTAATTCCAACAAGTGATGAAAAGCTAATCAAATATTGCAAAGAGGAACTTGCAAGAGAATTTGAGATGAAGTACATGGGTCTCTTGCATTATTTCCTTAGTTTGGAAATAAGGCAAAGTGATGGGGAACAATTTTTCTGTCAGGGTAAGTATTCCAATGAGATACTGAAGAAGTTTCTCATGGAGAGAAGGAAACCCATGGATACTCCTCTAGAAGGGAATTGGAGGAGGGAAGATGCTACTTTAGGTGAAGTGGTAGAAGTTACTAGTTACAAGAAGCTTATGGGTTCACTTATGTACTTGGTGAACACATGACTGGACATGTGCTATGTAGCTAATGAAATTAGTCTAGGAATGGTTAAGCCATTAAGCTTTATCGGAAGGAGGCCAAACATGCGTCGCGATACCTCAAAGGAACCACTTAGTTTGGTATTTGGTACATGTAGAGAAAGGGAGCAAAGGTACAAGGACTCACATATGTAGATTGGGTAGGGATTCCATCTGATAGGAAGATCACATCAAGTAGAATGTTCAGTATTGGGTGAGTAGTAGTTTCCTGGTACTATAGGAAGGAGAGATCAATTGCACTCAATTCAACAGAAGTAGAGTACATAGTTTCTATTCAACTAGCTTATGAGGTTATCTGGATGAGGGAGATCCTTGTTGGGTTGTTTGGTCAACAGATGGATCCTACGATGATTTACTGTGACAACCATATTTGCATCAAACTCTCGGTTAATCCAGTTTTGCATGATAGGTCCAAGCATATCGAAATTCAGTATCACCATCTCAAATATTATGTGCAGAGGCGGATCATGATACTAGATTACATTCTTATAGAGGAACACAATGCAAACATCTTGACAAAGGCACTATCAAGAGGAAAGTTCAAGTTCTATAGAGGTAGGATCAGGGTATCAGATAATCTCATTCTTCTTTAGAGGGAGTGTTGAAGATGGAACCAAGAAAGATTCTAATTTAATTTTCACTTGAATTAAATTATAATAAAATTGTAATTCCACATCGCATGAAAACTTGTAGGAGTTAACTAAGTTATTGTGACTTACTTGGTTCTATTAATACGATTTTAGGGTCTATCTTGAGTCATGTAGAGTGTCTCCTACAAAATAGGATCATTGGTTGAGTTTATTTTGAGATGTAATTAATTAACTCAACTTATTTGAGTTAAAGTAAGTTTAACTAGTTCCAACTGATGGAGGAACTAGTGAGAGGTTAAAGTGTGGAACTTGAACTTCAACCACACGAAGTGATTATTGTCAACCAATATTTCTCCTCTTGGATTAACGAACCTTAGTCCTCATGAATGTTTTTCATTTTCTAGACATGGGGATCATTTTTATATTTTGAGACTTAGACGCATGCAGGAAGGCTTTTGTGTGCGTCTAGAGACTTCTAGGAACTACAAGGCCTCCTTTTTGTGTGCGTCCATGAAAATTTTCAACCGTTGTTGTGCTTGCATCCTAGGAACACTTATGGAGTTCCTTAGTCCCCAGGAGATCAATTTGATTCCTCATCTATTTGAGCTAGCCAGGACTCATTAGTTACAAGGCTCTATAACTTCTCATTGTCCTGAGTGTCTACATACATCCTCTTGGGACCTCTCCTAAAATAGTTTTTGGAGAGTGCCAATATTGGAGAGAGTTGAGACCTTTATCCTTTGCTTCCATTTTGTGGCTAGAGAGAGCTGGTGAGGTCTTTGCCACATGTTTCTTTCTCTTCATTCTAATTTCCTAGATATAGTGTGAAAACTCTTCTGGATTGTGGAGAGGAGGCTTGGAAGTGAAGGTATAAGTGTTGTATTCTCTTATATGATCAATGAAAATTCATGTTTCTTCCCTTATGTGAATGTGTATTCAACATATTTTATTGTCGATTCTATTTATTTTTACCTAACGATCTTTCGAGGAAGGTCATATGTCATATTTTATTGGTTTTGATTGTGTACAAGGATAAGAGATTGGGTGTAGAGTGGTAGATCGCTCGAGTGGAGTGTAATATATGCATCAAAATCAAAACCCTTCCCCAACCTGTGAGGATGCTAGGTGTGATCTCATTTCTTTATAGCATGGAACCAATTATTTGCTACATGGTTGATCATTCGGGATTGAGATTTCCTTATTGTTTTATTGGTCTTGTTTTCCACTATCTAGTGATCTCATTGGACATGAGGTCATGGAGCAAAATCTCTTGGAAAATTTATATGCAATAGAACTGGTTCTTTCAATGAGAGCACAATCACTTTTTATCTGCTTTGCTTCCGATTTTGATTGAATTTGCTCTTGCCTGGTTTTCCGAGTTTTCTCATATTTTTCCAAAAAAAAATTCCCATTTTCAAGGTTTATTGCCTCTGTATTTTTCTTACCTCTGGGCCCCTGCACGCGTTTTTAGGGTTTTTTTATTTTTTTCCCTAGAGGATACCTTACAGGCATGTTTGTGTGTCCATGGATCCTTATACGCTATTTGGAAGGCCTGTGTGTGCATCCAACCACTACCTAGACTATTTTGTGCATGTGTCTAGGCTGTTAGCCCTAGGAAAGGTCATTTCTCTTTTTATGAAAAATTTATTTCTTCCTTTGTCAAGTCTGGGCCTCCTATCTGCTTCCTAGATTTGGTCCAGATCTCCCTCTATTCATTGGTTTTCTTTAGATTGGCGTGTTACCTTGTTCAAGGAATTTTTTTCTTTCATTGAGCATTAAGCTTCTTGTTGTTGATCAATCTATTGGAAACTTTTTTGGTTTATCATTTTTTGTAGTTTATCAACTATTGCATGTCTCTATTCTGAGCCATTTCGATCAGTTTGTTAAATTTCTTCCATTGCTTATTCTTGTTTGGACTGCTTCTTGAGTTTTGATTGGGTGACTTGGATTGAGGTTTGATTTGTGCCTCTAGATTTCAGTATCAGATTGGTTGGTTGTTTTTAGCAGCTGTTTAGACCTAATTTACATTTTTCCTTAATATTTTGTGTATTTTTCTCATTTTCATTCCTTCTTATTGAGCGATCTCTTTGATAATTTGGTCATTCGTGTCATAAAAGGTGGTGTTGTGACTGGTTATGAAATAGTCACTTGAATACGTTCTTTTGAGTGTGTTTTGTTATGGCGTGTCACCTTCATTTGATCTTGTTTAGGACTTCTTGCCTCTAGGGTTTGGTTTAGTCCTTTGTAGTACATTGGCCCTGGTTGAACCATTGTACTGCAACCCTAGATTCATTGACATTTCCTTCGTTCTATTTCACTTTGGTTTTAAGTTTGATTGCTTTGAGTGTCTTTTTATTGGGCTTTGTTTTCCTAGTTTTTTCAATTTTGGAGTGCCTTTCATTCTTTCTTCGGAAACTTGCTTTGGTATCTTTCCAGTTAGCCTTTTTGGTTTATTATCAGCTTGTTTTTCTCCCCCTATATCAATGACCCTTAGTCCTCATGAATGTTTGTCATTTTCCAGACATGGGGATCATCATTTTTCCAGTTTGAGCCTTAGACGCATGTAAGAAGGCCGGTGCGTGCATCCAAAGCCTTCTAGACACTACCAGGCCTCCTTTCTATGTGCATCCAATGACGTTTTAGGTTGTTGTTGTGCCTGCATCCTAGGAACATTTATAGAGTTCCTTAGTCCCTAGGAGATCAGTTTGATTCCTTATCTATTTGAGATGGATAGGATTCATCAGTTAGAAGGTTTTGTAACTTCTCATTGTCTTGATCATCTACATACATTGTCCTAGGACCTCTCTCCTTCCTATCTATACTAGACCATTTGAGAGGTAAAACTAGTTTTTGGAGGGTGCCAATCTTTGACAAAGCTGATATCTTGATCCTATGCTTCCATTTTCCTGCTAGAGAGAGCTGGTGAAGTATTTGCCACATGTGTGTTTCTCTTCATGCTCATTTCCTAGATATAGTGGGGAAACTATGTTGGACTATAGGGAAGTGAAGGTATAATAGTTTTATTCTCTTATATGATCAATTAAAATTCATGTTCCTTACTTTATGTGAATGTGTATTCAACATATTTTATGGTCGATTCTATTTATTTTGATCTAACAATCTTCTGAGGAAGATGATCTATCATATTTTATTGGATGTCATTGTGCATAGGGATTAGTTATCTACTGAAAACATGGTAGATCGCTCGAGTGGAGCACAATATTTGCATCGAACTCAAAACCCTTCCCTAGCCTGCAAGGAGTCGAGGTGTGATCTTATTTCTTTATAGCATAGAATTGGTTGTTGGTTGCATGGTTGATCATTCGAGATCGAGATTCCATTATTGTCTTATTGGTGTTGTTTTCCTCTGTCTGGTGATCTGATCAGTCACGATATCACAGAGCAACAAATCCTTACAAATATGGATACAAAAAAACTTTTGCTTTCAAGCAGAGAACACTTGCTTTGTGTCCACTTTGCTTCCGATTTTGAATGAATCCTCTCTTGCCTGGTATGATGAGTTTTATCCTATTTTTTTTACTTTTTTGACTATTTTTAGGGTTTATTTCCTCTATTTTTTTCTTTCCTCTTAGCCTCTGCATGACTAGTTATGGATGTTTTGATTTTTTTCCCTAGATGCTATCTTAGAGGCCTCTGTGTGCATCCAGGGATCCTTAGACACTACTTGGTAGGCATGTGCATGGATCCAACCACTCCATGCTCTATTTTGTACGTGCATCTGGGCCATTAGCCCGGGGAAAATTCTTTTTTCTTTGTCTGAAATTTTTATTTCTTACTTTTTCTACTCTGGGCCTCCTATCTCCTTATTGGATCTAGTCTAGATTTTCCTTTGTTCACTAGTTTTATTTATATTTGATTGTTTTCTTTTTGGAGAATTTTTTGTCTTTCATTGAGCATTAAGCTTATTTTCATTGATCGATCTATTGGAAACTTATTTGGTTTATCATTTGCTGTAGTTGATCAACTATTGTATGTCTCCATTCTGATTCATTTCGATCAGTTTGTTCAACATCTTCCATTTTTCATTCTTGTTTAGATTGGTTCTTGAGTTTTGATTGGGTGCCTTGGATTGAGGTTTGATTTGTGCCTATATATTTCAGTATCTGATTGGTTGGCCTTTTTCAGTAATTGTTAAGCCTTGATTTACATTTTTTCTTCAGATTTTATTAATTTTTCTCATTGTCGTTCCTTCTTGTTGAGTGTTATCTTTGATATTTTTTTCATTTGTGTCACAAACAGTGGTGTTGTTACCAATTGTGTAGCTGTCATCTGAAAGAATTATTTTTCATGTGTTTTGTCGTCGTGTGTCACCTTCATTCAATCTTGTTTAGGCCTTATTTCCTCTAGGGTTTTTTTTATTCCTTTGTAGAATGTTGGCCCTGGTTGTGTCATTGTACTGCATCCCTAGCTTCATTGATATTTCCTTCATTTCCTTTCATTTTGGCTTTCCGTTTGATTTCTTTGAGTGTCTTTTGATTGGCTTTTGTTTTCCTAGTTCTTTCTCTGTTGGAGTGATTTATGTTCTTGCTTGGGAAACTTTATTTGGTGTCTTTTTTGTTTGTTTTTGGGTTATTATTTCACAAATTCTTGGGATATTTTGCATTCAATAAGATCTAGTGAGAAGTGCATTAGAATAGGCATTGGTGTGTTATGAAAACTCTTACCCTCCCATAGTTAGCATTAATCGAAGTGAAAATGAAAATTGCATATAGCTACATTAGGCTGACTAACTAAGAGTCTTACACATAGTATCAGTTTCATGCCGCATATTACTTGTGTAAAAAACAACCGTTAAAATAAACACGGTAATAAAATTAACTAGATTCGTCTTTTACTTTCACCAGTAGTACACCAAAACTAGCTTAGGCTAGGGTCTTCGAGATAGGAGAGTAATTTAACTACTCCAAGACCAAAAAATCAACTTAGTAGCTTGAGGTAGGGAGTAAAATACATTTGCAGTAGTGCGGTCTCAGAATCTCTTCTCACAAGAGAGTCAAGAATGAGATCACACTTGGGCTAGCAAAGGTGACAGTGTAACAACCCTGGTAAAAATCCATGTAAAACTATATATAAGACCAAGGTTCATGGGGCATTTATTCCAAGCTAAATGTTGGGAAAAACATCCTTGTGGGTGTTCATTTTGGTTTATTATGGCTAAAATAAATTGGCAAAGGAAATGGCAAAGGAATTGGAAAGACATGATGCATTTATGGGCATTTATTTATGAAAGAAATGGAATTTAGGAGAAAAAGGAGGTGAAAGGTCATAGGTTTTGTGTGAGGAGAATAATATTCCTCTACTAAAGTTACTTTATCTAATGATGAATATTATATATAATTATTAAATATTAATCTAAAATAGTAATTTGGATAGTTACCCACATGTAAATTGTGTAAAAATTTTCTTAGTCCCTACATTTTCATGGGAATTACTGGGATGTTACATTATGTTTCAAATCTATACTCATATTTATTATTTATTTATTTATTCTACTTTTGTAACCAAACACTTGTGAAAGAGAATGCAAATAGGAGGATGTGTCACAAGGCCAACCATGTTCAATGAAGACTTAATAAATTACTTTTGAAATACAATCCTAACACATGAATCATAAATATTTAGATGTTATTTAGAATTTCTTAAATCAAGACCAGAGTGGAGATATGAACTTAGAAATGGGAGTGGAAGTATGAAATTGGAATAATTTTTACAAATTATATCAGGTTTATTACTAAAAATAATTTCAAATTACTAAATTCATATCACTCAAAATAAATTAAAGTTTTAAAATAATCAAAATACTAAAAAATCAATTCTAAAATAAACTTATCCTCATGATTAATATAAATTAAAATCATTACTATTTTACATAACTACATAATAAAAAAATAAAATGCTACATACTCAATTTCAAAATAGATACCATTCCTATTTTAAATACTTTATTTTTCATGAGTACTACTCAAATAAAATAGTCCAGATTTCAAAATGGACAAAACTACTAAACTTTATTTTTCTTCCACAATAGTAATGGGATGGTGTAGAAATGTACTATTACAACACATTAGGAAACTATAATTATTACAACCTTAATATCATATCATATTGTAATAAACAGTGAAAGATAATATTAATTGATTTCAAATTCGAAAGCGAAAGGGAAATGTGTTTTAAGGGAAACGAAAAATGTGTTTATGAAGAAATATTCCCAATGGATCATCTAACGAGTAAATGCTTCATAAAAAATCGCATGAATTTATTTTTCTTCAGGTAGACTCAAAATCAAAATGGTCTTATGAAAGTGACATGCTACTCAAGGAAACATCACAGGTAAGTATTTTATTTGGTTTAGAGTGGGGTGCAGGTTGGAAGGGAAATTTCATGTTACAAGACACTTTCCTCCAAGAGAGGCGAGAAGAGATATGATGATACTGGGCATTCACATGTTGTTTGGGCATAAGGAGGTTGCCCTTCTCAACCAAATTCAAAAATAGTGGAGAAAAGGAAAATGGTGGAGCTCTGGGAGACTGAATAAACCCACGTCCAAGTACTTTCTCTTCGACGAGCACTCCTCATACACATCCAACACTTTTCTCAACTTTTCCACATTAATTTCCACCACTATTTCCTTCGTGCTCCCTCCCTCCCATGATCATCAGAATTATGACAAGTTTCTGCACCATCGCGTAAAGAGGGGTATTGAATTGTTGCAACTCCATCTCACACCACTGCTTAACCACACATCTTGTTCCTCAACTGTGCCACCAATACATTATCGCATTTACCTCATCCATGGTATTTTTTACACAAATATTTTGTTATTTCTCTCGACTCTGCAACAAAAACAATATTTATTAGTATGTGTTTAGAAAAACCTAGTTTACATGTAAGCACACACTTTGTATGTATTCAACCTTCTAGCAGAAATATGTGTCACAACATTGATCGATTTTTAAATCCAAACATAGTAATCACTGATTAAGCTTGCGTTGAACCTTTCATTTATTTTAACCAGATGTTGGTATTCATTAGGCATTATACATTTTGGTGGTTATGCCTCAGTCTCATTGGATTTAGTTTTATTTTTCAAATTTGTAATAATTTTCTTAGTTAATTTGTTATAAATAAAGTTAATTATTAAGATTCTTTACAATATTAAAATTACTGCTTTATTAATAATTATATTGGTGTTTTATATTTAAGTACTATAATAAGACTTTAATAAGTTAAGTGAAAAAGATTAGAATTTTTCTTTTATTTGTTAGTTATTTTCTTTTAATAATTTAATATAATAAAATATGAAAAATTATTTACAATCAATATATAAATGATAAATTAAAAATAGATATTATTAATTTTAATTTGAAATTAAGAAATAACTAAATAAATTTATAAAAATTTAAAATATCATTTATATTTAATATTTACATGTAAACTAATCAACACATTTATTAAATGACTTTGCTAACTTTTTATTAGTATTTTTTACTTATTAACTAATAAAGAGATTCTTTAAAAAAGATATAAATAAATTTTATTTACTCAATCTGTATGAGGCATTAAAGAAAATTATATTTTTCTAAGTGGTAATAGCCAGTCATTTAAATAGTCTTAAAATGACTCAAAACCTTCCAACATTATAATCTTAAATCATTTTTTTTTATCAAATTTAAAAAAAAAAAACTTTTATTTAAAAATATTATTTTAACTATTTATAAATTAATATATTTATATTAATATTATTTTAAATTAAAATAATAATTTAATTATATAATTAATTTTTTTTATAAAAAATAATAACTCCATTAGAGTGAGAATAATTTTCTTTTCTACAAAATGGATGTGTATTCAGATAACTAAAAGGATTAAAAAAAGTACCGGCAGGCTCAATATATAAACACAAATCTTGTTACTATGAATCTAAATACATATTTTTACATTAGATATATTTGCTGAGAAATATGCATAATAAAAAATAAATAAAAAAAAATTGTAGCAACTGGTTGATTAAAGAATCAACCATGGTTTATAGAATATCAAAAACGTTTAAGAGTGGAAAATGTCTATATAAAACTAGTGATGAAAATAAAATAAAACACTGACCATTTATTTGTTTTACAATACCTCACCAACCTTGTGCCAAATTTTCAATTATATGAGAAATTAATCAATATATTTTTATTTATAATTTAATTTTTAAACTATAATTTCATCATCAAATTACATACATAGGTATATAATGTTTAGATTATATTTTTATTAAAAAAATGATTATATATATATATATATATATATATATATATTAAATGAATAATAATAATAAACGAAAATTGAATATTAAAATAGCAAATCAACAAAATTAAAATGAATATAGATGGCAAAAAGAACTGTCTCCATTAATCATTAAAGAGATTTCATTTATGTTATTATAGATTGTTAATAATAAAAAACTCTTATCATGATTTATATAATAGTCTTTAAATTAATATTAAGTAAAATTTATGAGAAAGTGGTGGACATCATCATTTTCAACTAGGAACTCAATATTTATAATTATGATAGTAGGGGAGTGGTGTTTTATGGCTCCAAAGAAGTTGAACTCAACTTTATAACCAACAGTTGATTGAGGCATTCATGCTCCATTTTGAACATCGATCCATATATATATATATATATATATATATATATATATATATATATATATATATATATATATATATATATATATGATGTGCATAAAACATGATTCGATTGAGTTGCTTCATACACATTGAGTTTCCACCGAGCACCCTTCGAGATATATTCATGAGATGATCAATTTTTTATCTAAGATATTCTTGCTATCATACGTGACTACATGGATGTATTGATGATGTTTAGATCATTATTTATGATTGCATCTAGGTGCTTCTTTAGTATTCGATATCCCATGGCATTTTTGGATGAGAGTTCCATAGCTTTATGCATGATCAAGATTGAGCACAATGTTGCTAGGATGGCTAGTTATGAGGCAGGATGAAGAATATGCTTATAGATTTGTATGAACAGTTTTGGATATGACATGGACACATTGGAAAGAGTGGAATCTGATTGGTAGAGAATCCCAAATATAGTTGAGACTGAGATACTTTCATATATTGAGATAGTGCAGTTGTACGAGACAAGCTTAGGTTTGTGGTGGACACCTCCTTAAGAGGGAGGATAAATATGATATCATTTTGTGATATTGATCAGGAGATCATGTCCATAGTTCAAAAATCATCAAAAATTAAAGTGCTCAGAAGTGGTTGCAACCTAAGCGATCGAAAATTTCTCGTCGTTTCGATTCTGGTGCTGTGAACGGTTTGCAAAACGTAGGTCGTATGCAAAAGTTATGAAGGTTTGAAAGGCCCAATAAACATCGGAAAAATGACTTTGACCAAGTTTGAATTTGGAATTTGAAAAAATAAAAATAGAATATTCCAGGTAATATTCTTGGAATATTCCTCATAATATTCCCCAAAATATTCCATCAGGGCCAATCAAATTTTGACATGTGGCAGCATTTTGATCGAAAATTAGTTTGACTTTTTTTAAATTCATGCCAATCAATGGGTGCCATGTGGCAGGCCTGGGGAGCTCCACTTGTCCCTAGGCTGGAGGAGGAATGGCATATCAAAAATATTTTTGAGTTAGCAGGAATTGAACTACAGACCTCCCGCCTGACAGTGCAACTCCCAACCGTTGCTCCAAAGTTTAGTTCTTCATATATATTGGACCGTGTGTTAATTTGAATGTTAAGGTTGTATGTATGGGGGACCCCCAAGGGTGAGCCCCCACACTTCATATGACCCGATGCCCAAAACCATTGGCCTCCACTCCACCGGTGGTTAGACAACTGCAAACCGTCATCGTCAAGCTGTTCACATGGCGCATTAAAGTTTCTTTGAAAGGTAGCTAAAAAAGGGGCCAGCCCCGACCATCACATGGCTGACGGTCCATGACCGTCACCCAACCGCAACATCTGCATGGAATTAAAACTAACTACTAACCATTCTACAAGCCATGTCACATGACGGTTACAAAATTAAATGCGATGATTTTATGGAACCACACTCCACACTCCTAGTTCCAACAAGATAGGTGGTCTATCTGATGGTTATGACGAGAGGGTAATGGGACCACTTTGTGCCTAACCTTTAGTGTTAGAGCTAAGAGTCCGACCATTTGGAGTGCACCACGAGATTTGGGGCTGTTTATTAATTTTAACTGTATTTAACTGCCTTTCTCCACATTTAGTGTAGTTTTTTAAGAGATATAGGGCAATTTCTTGTTTTGGCCATAACTCCTTGGATTTTTGACCAATTTTGATGCATGAATAGTCAATTTTATGTATTATTGACATATTAAACACATTTTCAAAGGCTTAAGATCCATCAGAGGTCATATTCTGTAGCTTTAGCTTCAGGAGAGGTCAAGGTGCCAACAGGGCCACTAGGATGTTTTCAGTGTATTGGGCATGCATTCTCTGTTTTCTGCAAATGAATTGTCATTACTGGCTAAGTCAAGCATTCTTAAGTTTTGTTTAAATGGAGCACAGCCATTTGAGGATTTTATTCACATGTACTTACCATTTTTGAGCAATAATATATGAGGGACATGCCATTGGGAGCTGGACTAGCAGATGTAGCCTAGGAGGGGTGAACTGCTTTATCAAATTTTCCGAGTGCTATTACATGTGATGCTTAATTCTCTATTATTTACTATTTTAAATTGTTTTATAAACATTTTACATGCTTTAACCTCACACATAAATCTATTTAACTAATTTAAAATCATTTGTTTCACCTGCAAACTTCAGTGAACCTTATGCACACATTTTAATTATTGTTTGGATACTTAGCACAACAAAAATAATACATTCCATTCATATCAAGTTGGTATAAGAGCTCAGGTTGAGCATTAGATAGAGCTAGAGTATTTTCTCTATTTAACATTTGTGCAAAGAATTTGTTTAACAGTTTGCAAGGTTTTTAATGCTTACTAGGCCGAGCCTTAAGAGAGGAGAAGGTCAATTGGTGAAATCTTAAAGTATTCCTCAGCCAAGGAGGGAAATAATTCCATTATCTCCACCTTCAATTTCACCTCAAAGAGAAGTAGACGAAGCCATAAGCATGTCTTCAAGGGAAGGAGAAATTCCTAAAGAAGTTGATCCCAAGGAGGAAGAAAGAGTGTTCAAAAAAGCATTCCTTGACTTGACGGAAATGGTGAGAGTCCTTTATCAGGAAAGGAATGAAAGACTAGAAGGGGAAGGATCCAAATTTCACAAGGAAGGAGAGGGATTGTCAGGAGGCCATAATGATGAGGGTAAATCCAAGAAGGGTAATGGAGGAAATGGAGACAGTGGAAAGTTGCCATCATCACCCTCATCTTCATCTTCAACAACCTCTAGTTCATCTTCATTACACCACAAGTCAAAGAACACTGGTAAAAATCATTTTTAAAAATTGATGTTAAGTTTGAATTGACAAAATTTTATGGTGAATTTAATGCAGAAAAGCTAGATAGTTGGATTAGGCAATTAGAGGTCTATTTGAGAATTCAAAATTTTCATGATGACGAAACCAAAATTCAGCTAGCTTCATTGAGAATGGAAGGCGCAACACTTGTTTAGTGGGAAGCCAAGACAAAGAAGGAGATCAAGAAGTATGGTAAGATTATCTTATCATGGTCTGATTTCATTTCTGCAATAAAACAAAAATTTTATCCATTAGCTCACATGAAGAAAGCCATAATGGACTGGAAAAATTTTAAACAGTTGAAAGGACAAAATGTTCAAGTTTATACCTAAGAATTTAGAAGAAGAGCTCTTTTACTAGGAGTAGATTTTCATAGCCAAGATACTTTACTCAAGTATATAGGAGGTTACATAATTACCTAAGACATACCATTCTCATGTTTAACCCTACAAGCCTAGATGAGGTTTGTGTTTAAGCCACACATTTAGAGGCAAGGGGAAAAAAAAACTTAGATGGGAATGAGGAAAGTGAGTTTAAGGGAAAATGGAAGAAAAAGAGAAATGTAAATTCTAGAAAAGAGAAGGGAAAATTATTTTGCAAACACTGTTTTAAAACAAGCCATGATGAGGACCATTGTTGGAAACTTTAGCCAGAGTTGAAATTATAAAGTTTTAAAGCCAAAGATAAACCTAAGGAGAAAGGAAAGATAGTTGCAATAGCTAAACAAGACCTAGGGTCAGAATTAGGAGATGAAACAAAAATCATAGCTATGGCACTAAAGAACTTTAAGGGGAAAGAGAATGAAACTAAACCTAGTTTTAGTATTTCTAACTATCACATAGAAGCTCTAGGTGTAGAGAAGAGAATTGAACTGTTTCTTGTGAGGGTCATTTCCAAACATACCAAGGTTGACACACTATTTGACAATGGGTCACAAGAAAACCTTGTTTCTAAAGACTTAGTAAAGAAACTAAATCTTGAGACCATTCCACATCCAAAACCATATCCACTTGGTTGGATTTGTAAGGATGGAAATTTATAGGTTTCAAAGAAGTGCATGTTGAGATTTGAAATAACCAGACATTTTATTGACATGGTTGAATTAGATGTTGTTCCGCTTGATATGACTGGTATGGTGTTGAGCAGTCCTTACTTTTATGACAATAAAGCTATATTCCATCGCCATGAGAACAAATACCATTTATTCAAAGATGTTAAGGAGTGCATTGTGAGAGCTCATCGCAAAATACTAGACTCTTCTTTAGTTAATGCGGGGCAGATGAACAGGCTCGTCAATGTGAGTCAAAACTTGACATTGATGATGAACAAACAAAGAGAAGTTTTACATAATCCCTTTTGTGTAAATGTTGATATATGTAATGATTTGTTTTAGGTTGAAAGAATGTTGTATTTGAAAGAAGATGAAAATCAGTTGCAGCAACCGTCTTTGGTGTCGAACGATGCTGAAAAAAAAGTGACAGATCAAGAAGTTGCAAATGTCCAAGAGAGGGAAAAGAAACATAGAAAATAAGGCACAAGATTCAACAACATTCATTGCTAGTTTCAAAAAGGAATGGTATTATGGTGAAGAAACTTGGTCTGGAATCGACACAAGTAAAAGGCTAATTGAGAAAAAAATCGCCATAAGGACAGGATGCAAGGTGAAAGTAATTTTCAGTGTCCTTTGATTATATACCAATGTAGGAACAATATGTTTACTACAAAGCTAAGATGTTGTTCTACAAGTTTCAAAAAATTTCAACATGACAAGGTCAAAGTCAATAACGGTTGGTCAATTGAACCAAGGAAAAAATTGTTGTTTCAGGAAAAGTTCCAATTAATGGAATCAAGGAAATTTCAGTGGATTAAGATTGGAAGAGTGGGGACATAGTCTCCTCATCCTCATGTTCAGTAGTCCAGAGAGCTTTTTGGGTCCAAAATCTTCCCAGTGGGGAGGTGGGATAAGGAGATCATGTCCATAGTTCAAAAATTCTCAAAAATGAAAGTGCTTCGAAGTGGTTTCAACCTAAGTGATAGGAAAGGTCTCGTTGTTGAGATTCTGGTGCCATGAACGGTTCACAAAAAGGAGGTCGTAATCAGAAGTTATGAAGGTTTGAAAGGCCCACTAAACTCTCAAAAAATGACTTTAACCAAGTTTGAATTTCGAATTTGAAAAATTAAAAATAGAATATTCCATGGAATATTCCCCATAATATTTCTTCAGGGCCAATCAAGTTCAACATGTGGCAGCATTTGATTGAAATTTGGTTTGACTTTGTTAAATTCAGGCCAATCAATAGGTGCTAAGTGGCAGGCCCAGAGGCTGCCATGTGGCCCCGGGCTAGATTAGGAATGGCATATAAAATATATTTTTGACTTAATAGGAATTGAACTACGGACCTCCCGTGTGACAGCGTAGCACCCAACCAGCATTCCAAAGTTTAGTTCTTGATATATATTGGATTGCACGTGAATTTTAATGTTAAGGTTGCATGAATGAGGGACCCCCATAGGCCAGGCTCCACATTTCATATGACCTGACACCCGAAACCATAGGCCTCCACTCCATCGAGGGTTAGACAACCGCAAACTGTCACCATCAAGATGTTCACATGGCGCGTTAAAGTTTCTTTAAACGGAGGCTAAAAAAAGGGGTCAGCCCCGACCATGACATGGCCGATGGCCCATGACTGTGACCCAATCGAAGCATCCTCATGGAATTAAAACTAACCGCCATGTGACATTATGGTTACAAAATTAAATGTGATGGTTTTATGGAACCACACTGCATACTCCTGGTTCCAACAAGATAGGCGGTCTATCCGATGGTTACGGCAGGAGGGTAATGTAACCACTCCACACCTAAAATTTAGTGTTAGAGCTAATGGTATAACCATTTTCGAGCATGCCCCTAGATTTGCGGTTTTTTGTTAAATTTAATTGGATTTAATTGCCTTCCTCCACATTTAGTGTAGTTTTTTAAGGGATATTAGGTAGTTTCTTGTTTTTCCCATAACTCCTTGGATTTTCGAAAAATTTTGATGCATGAATAGTCAATTTTGGATACTCATGACATTCAGAACACATTGGAAGAGGTTTCATAGAAATCAACGGTCATATTGTTTAGGTTTAGCTTCAGGATATCTCAAGGATCCAACAGGGCCACTAGGGTGTTTTCAGTGTATTGGGCATCCATTCTCTGTTTTCTGCAAATGAATAGTCATTCCTAGATAATTCAAGAATTCTAAAACTATTTTTACAGAGAGCATAGCCATTTGAGGCTTTTATTCACATGTACTTAACATTTTTGAGCAATAATATATGAGGGACATGCCATTGGGAGCTGGACCAGCAGATGTAGCCTAGGAGGGGTGAACTGCTTCTTCAAATTTTCTAAGTATTGTTACATGTGATGTTTAATTCTTTGTTATTTATTGTTGTACAATGTTTTATAAGTAATTTACATGCTTTAACCTCACATAGGAATCTGTTTAACTAAGTAAAAATCATTTGTTTCAGCTGCAAACTTCCGTGAACCTTATGCACACATTTTGATTATTATTTTGATACTTAGCATAGAAAAACTAATAAATTCGATTCAAATCAGATATATATATGATTATTTATGTTCTAACATGATATTTCATTTGATGCCCTATATGAACATGATATAGTTACTTCTGAGACATGATTATTTCCATATATGAGTATGAGGATATGTTGACAAAGAGCATTGTTGATCAAGGATACTGAGACAAATATTCCTCCCCTGTTTGAGCTCCCACGGTGTGGAATTGAGATGGAGGGCTCCTCGTGTTGAGGGAACTCTGGAAAATATGATATCACCCCTATCTATTATCGATAGGGTTGGAAATTTTTCTCCCCTACATTTATGGAGTTGGAGATGTTTCTCCCCTATCTGGTCTATGTAGAGTATACCCTAGTTGGAAACATACCCACAAGTAGGGCTTGCTGGGAATTCCTCCCCTTATATAGAAAACAGGTTGAGAGTGTAATTAGGGTGTACAACCCAAGTCGATTATGATGTAGGTGTTTTAGCACATGAATTCTTAGAGTCATCGATGGGAAGATCAACATGCAATACGATGGGGTTGAGATTTTCTCCTCTATGTGATTCTAGGTTGAGAATGATTTCCCCGATGTGACTCCATGATTGAGATGTGCTCCCCTGTGTGTTCAGATATCCTATTTCTCGATATGGGGTTGTAGTAGTAGCTCCCCCATGAGATTTCGGGTTTAGATATTCTCCCTGATATGATTCCACCTTTAGGTGTGCTTCTTGATGATACACTCTCTGATGATGATGATTGACTCTCCATTGATGTGATTCTAGGTAGTAGCCCATTGACAGAGATTTCATATAGTAGCTCAATGAATAAAGGGTGGTAGCTTATGCTCCTATGTGATAACAAATTCCTCTTCTTTTAGATTTGAGAATGTTCAGCTTATGAGTAGGGACAATCAAGAGATAAGAAAGAATAAGCAAAGGATGGATCAAGATGAACATTCATGATTTGAGAATATGAGATACTTGAGATGGTCAAAGCATGACAACAACATGATAGGATGATGTGATGATCAACAAACATATATTGGTAGGTGTAATTCTTCCTAGTTGAGAGGGAGTGCTAATTTTCACAACTAAGGTCAAATTCCACATTGGACATGAGATGACATATATGATGATTGCATTGAACTCATATTGATGAGAGAACCAAAATAAACCTAAATATCACCTCATTTGGACAAGCAAAAGTTTGTTTTTAAATATATGAACCCTCTCATGTACATTGGATCATGTCGACCTCAAACATGTACAATTTGACAGGTCAGCGTTAACATCAAGTGGACTGTAATGGAAGCATCTAAATACAAGTGACATCTACCTCATTTGGACACAATGATGAGAAACTCTTCTATCATATTTTTTGGCTCGCACCATTTTAAGGCTCATCCATGGAGGATCATGTTCACTCTGAGGTGTAATTGTAGGGTCTGAAGCTCACACTTCAAATTTAGGGTTTTAGGCCTCAATCGCATGAATAATTCAACCATAATCCCATGCACAGAAGCTCATCCATGAAAATGGAACTTTCCATTTGCATGCTCAACTCCCCATCCATGCGACTAGGATTTAGGTTTTGTTCAATCCAAATTTGACACCAGTCGCTCGCTTTGAGGCTCATAAGTGTGACTGAAGCATCACTGTCGCACACATAGATCGTCCTCTGTGCGACCAAATTTTAGGGCTTATGATTCTTAGTTGCATACCACAATATCTCACTTCCAATGCTTCAGAGAGAAACTAATAAGCTATAGTCATTTGGATAACTCCTCCCAACTCGGACCTTAAGGATGAAATCTTCATCTTCCAAAAAATTTTCTTAGTGATAGCAGGGTTCGATAGTTGACTGCTGACAGTCAGAGTTCTTTACAGACTTAAGAATCATATTTTGAGTAGAAACATTGTTGGGTTCATTTCATGGATGTTGTAATTATTTTTTATGGTTAGTTGCATAGATGAAGATATGGATCAGTGTACTCTATTTTGCTGAATCATTTAATGAAAATATAAGAAGAAGAATAATTTGAAAGGGTTTTCCCCATAGTGGGTTTTTTCTTGGTCTCCAACCAATCTTGGTTTCTCTATGTATGAATGATTTTCTTCTATTGTTCCTTTATGTTCTTATACATTGATGGCGATGATATTTTTATTTCTACATAGTTGCTTATGTTGATGTAAATTTGAGCAATGTTACAATGTTATGGGATGAAATTAATGTGTTAATAAAGAAATGGAATTATCAAAGCAAAGAAAAATATATCCTTATGAGAAATTAACATCATTACCTTGCTACGAGGGCCCACAATATTTAATAGTAAGAGGATCAGTGTCAGTCAGATACTAAGGAGTACAGAAGATTTTTGACAACAGAGCATGAGGCTCAATAAAAGAGTCAACAGTAGCACAATTTTCCTAGTAAACAGTTCCAGACATAATTGATTCAATGTTTTTTTTTGTGCTTCTTAGTTGCAAATGTTGCAGTAGTAGCAGTAATAATGAAAGGTTTTGCATGAAGCACATGGCATAGATGTATGATAAGGGTGGTTTATAATTCCTTTCTTATTGAGAGGGAGTGTTTAAAGAGCATTTGAAAGCCTCAATTTTGTTTTTTCCTTCATTAAAATTGAGGAAATTCGAAATTCCGCATGAGAAAACAACTTGGAGGAGTTAAATAAGGTGACATAACACTTGTCACTCAGTTAAGAATAATATATTTTAGTTAATAAGTTGGAATTTAGTTTAATTGAGTTGATCCCTAAAATATATGAGTCTAGCTGATTTAATTGAAGTTAGGGGCATGAATTTTAGTTGTGTGCAATGGGATCCTAAGTTTTAGAATCCTAGGTCGATTTAATTTCAGTTGTAGCAATTTAATTCAATTAAATTGAGTTATGGTGAGTTAAATTAGTTCTAAATGTCAGCGGAACTAGTGGAAGGTCAAGTTGTGGAAGTGGAACTTCAACCACACTCAGTGATAATCTAGATAACTAATCAATCACCCTAAAGTGGCTCACGAATGCAGATAATTTGAATTTCCCAATTGTGGTGGAGTTTCCAAGGCAGTGTACAAGTAATAATATATTATATTGAGTGTATATTTCATCGTATTTGTTGAGGTGATCAATCCTAGGAATTCCGCAAGAATTATGGAGGAATTTCCTAATTAATAGGGGCCTAATTCCAAGGTGAACAACACAAGGAAATAGGAGCTTGGAGGATTGAAAAATCAGCTAAGTATTGGCCAAGTATAGTCAGTGAGGTAAAGGATATAAGATATAGGTGCAAGTTGTGCTAAATATTTAGCAATCATATTGCATTCATCTAGATTTTTTGATTAATGCAATACAGATAGTAAGGGGTTTTGAATAATTGCTTTCCCCTAGATAAATATTTGTGCATGTGTGATGTTTCCTTTTTCATGTTAATGATTTGTGTTCTCGACCATGAATTTGATTCCGTATATTAGTAGAGTAGCTTCTATTACAAATTATGAGAGCAAAGATATACAAAAAATAATAGATTTTATTATTGCACACACCAAAATCAATAGACATTACATACGTATATATTGTTGAACTCGGATCCAACTAATTCTAATTCTAGAGAGAGAGGTTGAGAGAATCTCTCAACATCCTCCAACAAACCAAACCAATCCATAAACTTTAGTATGCATCATAAATGAGGCATTATCTCAAACACCCCCCCCCCCTTAATGCCTACATTACAGAAAAATTACAATACTGAGATCACAATTACAAAATTCATATTTGTTTTTGTCTGGTTGGTCTTCATCAGCAACTCTACCCACTCTATCGTCTTCTGGATTCCGCTCTTTCTTTCTTCACATCTTCGAGCTTACCTTTCAACCCATTTAAAGTACACCTGCTTCTGACCATCAATGCTGAATTTGTAACATTAAATATTCTTGACACCCTTGAAGAAGAATCTCGACACTGAACTACTCTACGGAAATATTTCCATCTGTGAAATAACCCCGAAGAATAAATTTCAACAGTCTATAGGAAAATATTCTAGGTATAGAATATGATCAGCGATCAATCCTACAAAGTGACCTCTACACACAAGGATCTCATTCTATAGCCTGTAACCGATGCTCTTGAAGCCCGGAGCACAACAAGATCCATGAGCATATAACAAATTCACACAATCAAATTAGCCAAGTGTTCTCTCGGCACCGAAGAACGTCGAAAACGACTAATTTAGATTATGTAAATATATTCAATAATTGGTTCTGAACTACACCCTAAAACAATATAAAAATAACAAATTTGACATATTCAACTCCACAAAACAAACCCTCTAATAGCACAAATATTAAACGATAGCCTCTCCTTTTCTCACGGAATTTTGCACTATGGTTTTCTCTTTTTAATCCAGCCAATGGATCCTATAATTTTGCATTGTGGCTTTAGCTTTTGTGTTCACTCCGACTCTTCTCTCTTAAGTCTATTCAACACTACAGCAATTTTAGCCTCTTTCCAGGCCTCTATTTCGTCTCTCTTGCTTCTGGTCCCCATTGTCATTAACTTTCCAGAGTTGTGCAGATACCTTTTCATGGAAGACGAACGAGAACCTCTCCCACGCATGCATATAGTTACGATCTTCCTTCCGTTCGATGGAGCTCTGGGGCGTTCGATCTACACGGTCTTCATGGGCATCTCTTTACATTAACCAGCTCTACACATTTAAGTAAAAACACCACTTTGTACACGGTATTAGTGACAACATGAATGGTGGAGGCAGCAGAGACAACAATATTAAGGGAAGAAACAAACAAATGGTCTCCGCCAACATAAATATCGGTGATAACGCCTCTACATGATCTGCGTTTGTTCTTTATTTGTGATGTGAACACCGCTTGAGCCGAGGCCAATTGGGATTGCAGCTCTGCTACATTTTTTCCGCAGTTCATTGATTATCCCCGCATAGCCATGGACAGGGTCTCAAATTCTTTTGCTTGCCTCATACACCATACTAGTTAGAATTCACGTTTGCAACAATCCTTCATTTTCAAATGCCCTGCATTGCACTGACCCCTCCGATCTCGCTATGTGCCTCTGATATCCTCTTATATAGAATAACAACAGAATGCTCAAAAACGTTCTGAAAGCTAAGAATAAAATAAACTCCGAAATCCAACTTATGCCATCGTAAAACTGTCCTCAAGAAATTCTGATCTTCTGGGTATATTGCGTAATGAAAAAAGTGTCGCTTTTACAGTACAAATCTGCATTTCCAAGCATTCAAGCATTCTTGGAGGTCATCGAGACTGATTAAATGCTGCCGGGGCGCTATGAGTGACACAATATATTTAGCAGCATGAGTAGGGCTATGTATCCACACATATAGCTTGCAAATTCCATCGTACAAGAATCTGCATAGAAATTTACAGTAATTTCTAACAAAAAATAATGTTCTACATTCACACACACTAATCCTATCTATTTACATAGGATTAAAATCTATAGCTCTCACATTTTCCGGGATTTCCCGTGAGGGAATCAAGCTAGAACCTGCTCCGATACCATATTAGAAATTATGAGAGCAGAGATATACACAAAATAATAGATTTTATTATTGCACACACCAAAATAAATAGACATTACATATGTATATATTGTTGAACTCAGATCCAACTAATTCTAATTCTAGAGAGAGAGGTTGAGAGAATCTCTCAACATCCTCCAACAAACCAAACCAATCCCTAAAATTTAGTATGCATCATAACTGAGGCATTATCTCAAAAAACTAGTCTTGTTATTTAGTAAATTTCATGAGAATTTTAGAATCTACCCATTAATTTCTACAATAGAGGCCTCAATAATACAAAGGCGTTTGAGCACTAGCTCACAACTTTTGATAGTTTTGCTGATATTTTTGTCAATTTGGCTTTGGAATTAGATTCAGAGAGAGAAGAGCACCAAGAGGAGAAAGAAAGAAACCAACAAAAGGAAAGCCAAATAACAATAAGGAAGTAAAAGGAAAAGAAAGGAGGGTTGGATCAAACAACTTCAACAGGAGGATTTTGCAAGTTACAAGTTGCATGTGTGATTTCCTAGCTTATGCGTGAATACATGGTATATGCATTGGTTTATTTGGCTCATATTTTTTCATTGGTATTGTTTTTTCTAGGTTTGGCAATGATTTCAGCCTTACCTTTCCATTTCATGGATAGCCATGGTGCAATGGGATTCTTTTCTGGTTGAGCTTTGGATTATAGAAGTTTTTAGAACCAAGCGAGGTGTTATCGAAAAAGGCAGTCTCAGGAAATTTCCCAAGGATTGGGGATGGAGGTGGTTTAATCTCCAGGAAGCCCTCAACAGGTGGGTAGACATAGAAAAATTCCTCAAGGTAACGGTGAAGAAAATTTGAGGCATCCAAGCTTGTTTTGGGCATTGTGATTTTGCCACCGGTTTTGGCGAGATCGTGGTAGCCTGAGGGTTAAAGTGATTTAATATCTTGGAATCCTTGGTTTTTTATGTCTTCAGATCCCACATTCATGCTTGGAATATGGTACGAGGGTGATTGGATGAAAGAAAGATTTTGTTTTAACCCAATCTATGGTCAGGTGGTACGTGGAAGTCCTTAACTTGGTTGAATTTTTAATATGTTAATAAGATCTATTTTCCTATTGAAATATATGAGCATATGTACTTGTTATTATGGTAAAATTATGGTTGTTATTTCATGGTTTATAAATTGGTTATATGTTGGTTATAAACATGGATTTTCAATTCACTCTAGCTATGTCTTGTTTATGATTTAATAAGTATTTAATGGTTGATGAATGCATGGGCTACCTAAAGTTATTGAAACTATTATGAGAGGGAATTAGACCTTATTAGTGATTCTCAAATAATTTTAAGACTCTTATGCTCAAATATGCATTCATGACCTGTAGACTACTCGTTCACCATATGTTTCATGAAATGATTGTCATTGTTAGGCCTAGTTAGGTCAAGTTGCTATTGACGTTTTCTGTGATTATAATTTCCTACAAGTCATTTATCATTCTGAAAAGTCTCAAGAAGTTCTAGGAAGTGGCCTCGATGTTGAGCTAGAATTGTGGCTCAGATCTCAGGACTACACCCTCTGAGCTGAGGATTTTGGGCTAAAAGCACACTTAACTAGGATTGTGGCTTAGGGTTGGGTTACCTACACTAAAGGAGGTAACGTCCAGCCAATATTTAGATTTGGTAGCTATCCCTACCAAACCAGAGAGGGCTCTCTCGATATCAATTTCATAGTCAATGAAGTGACAGGAAAGGAAAAGATCTTAGGCTAGATATAAGCTCAGTAATTTTGATTAGGGTTTTATTTTGAATTTTCTCGATAGGAAGTGTCAATATAGGAGCTAGGTCAAGGTTTCAAGTTCAACTTTAAAATGACCTATTGCAGAGATGAAAATGAGGCTAGGTAGGTATGCTTAGAAACATATTTATATTGTCATTGTGGTATAGGATTTGAGAAAGGAAGAATCAGAATGATAATATGAATATGAGTTCATTCATCATAACAAATAGAAAAGATACATGAAAATCTCATTAAAACAGAGCACAAAAACTATGAAAAAAACTTATAAACTTCTAAAATTACTTGTAAGATTTCCTATTTGTAACAAAACTTATTTTAGTGTAACTCTTTATCTTCTTTCCTAGAAATAAAATTTAATTGAGTTCTTTCATGTCACTTGTAATCAAACATGTATCTATTCTTAAAAATAAATGAGTACAAAGTATAGAGTACTGAGATGCTTATCTGAAAAGATACTCAACTGGTGATGCCACCCAACCGTGAGAGAGGCTATGACATCCTCTGCTCCCCTCGTGCTCCTCACTAGAGTGTCTAGGTAGCAATTGTGTCACATAGTTATACTTCAGGACTCTATACAATAGTCTCTTACTTCCATAGTTCACAAAACCCCCTCTCTTCAATGAGATCCTTCATTTATCTCCAGAGGGGAAAATAAATATCATCTTCCAACTGCCCCCTAGCCACTGTAGAATCCTTGAATTTGCTTACCAATCTCTTGTAGTAATTTTGGACACATAAATCTTTATTAAAGAAAATGAAAAGAAAATATAAACACACATCAATACATAATTCACATAAAAGTAAATTAGATCGAAATCCAGGAGTGTTACACTTTTTTTATATCTACTGTTTATTTAAGTTAAATATTATTATATCTAATTTTTATTTAAAAATATTATATTTAGCATTTTACAACTTAGTATGAGAAGTATAAAATAAAAAAATTATGTTAAAGATGGAGCTAATATAAAACATTTTAAAAGATTATTAATAACAAAAATAAGCTATAATGAATATTTTGAGAAGCATTAATAATAATAGATTATTTCAATTTAGATTATAAATAAAATATTTTAATGTTTATTTTAATAAAACATTTTAATATCAATTACATATAAAGATATTTTTAAATTTCTTATTATATATATAAAAATAAAGTTTTACTATTCATTTAATATATGATTAAAAAAATTATTTAAAAAATTTAAAATTTATAATGAAAAGTAAAAAAAAAATATTTTAAAATTTTAAAATTTATAATGGAAAGTAAAAAAATTATATGATAAAAATATTTCAATGATATATTATTTAGAAAGGGGAGATGCATAAGTATTTTCTTATGAAAATAGACTTAAAATAACTCGAAAATTAACTCAATTTATTAAATTCTGATATTTAAATAAATGTTATAACAAAAATAACATAATTAACTAAATCATATTAATCCTAATGTTCGAGCCTTTCACCAAAATGATATATAAACCTTAATTTGTTTGAGTATGCAAGCGAAAACCAACTAACATTTATTCAATTTTATATTTTATTCCATTCTCAAACACTTGTGAAGGAACATGCTAACCAATTACGTTCAATGCAGTGTAACAACTTGCGTTTTACGTTTTAAATCTATGTTGATATTCTTTTTTTTTCAATTTTCAATTTTATTCAATTCCAGCATGCGAACGAGTTAAGTTCAATGCAGTGTAACAAGTTACGTTTTAAATCTATATTGATGTTTATTTATTTATTCTACTTTTATGGCCAATTACCCAATTGTGAGCGTGAACACGTTTGAAGGAAAATGCAAGTAGGACGTTGTGTCGCAAGCCCAACCATGCTCAATGAAGATTTAATAAATTGTTTTTCAAATGCAATCCTAACACATGAATCATACATATTTGTATGCTAGAATTTGTAAAATGAAGACAGGAGTGGATATATGAACTTAAAAATGGAAATGGAGGTATATAACTGCAAAAGTTTTAAGAAATTGAAATGGAAGTATGGGATTGCAAAAGTTTTTAAAAATGAAAATGGAAATATGGAATTGAAAAAGTTTTTAAAATTATATTAGATTTATTATTAAAAATATTTTCAAATTACTAAATTAATCTAATTTACTATAATAAGAAATAATACTAATAATAATTTGAAAACTCAATTATAAAATAAACCATCTCATCTTCATAATTAATATAAATTAATATCATTTTTATTTTACACAATTATATAATAATAATAATAATAAAATCTACAAATTCAATTCCAAAAGAGATATCATCCTTATTTTACATACTTTATTTTTATTCTGGATTAGTAAACTAAGTCTAGATTCACCAAACTCTATTTCAAAATAAAATAAACTATGTTGATTCACACAATTAATACAAAATTAATAACATTCTCATTTTACATTATTTCTCTTCCATACCAATAAACTTTATTTTTCTGAAAACTCAATTATAAAATAAACCTCTTCATCCTCATAATTAATATAAATTAATATCATTCTTATTTTACATAATTGTATAATAATAATAATAATAATAATAATAATAATAATAATAATAAAATTCTACAAATTCAATTTCAAAAGAGATATCATTCCTATTTTACATACTTCATTTTTCTTACATACTAATAAACTTTATTTTTCTTGATCGTGTAGAAAAAGGTACTATTACATCACACTAAGGGAACTTTAACTATTACAACATTAATATCATATCATATTGTAATAAACAATGATAGATAATATTAATTACTCTCAAATTCAAAAGAGAAAGGGAAATGCATTTTAAGGGAAAGGAAAATTGGGCTTATGAAGAAAGATGTCGTCATCTGAAGAGTTAATGCTTCATAAAAAGTCACATAAATTCATTTTTTTGGGCTAATGAAAGCGACATGGTGCTCAAGGAAATGCCACAGATAGGTATTTTATTCGGTTTAGAGTGGGGTGGGGGTTTGAAGGGAAATTCCGTGTTGCAGGAAACTTTCCTCCAAGTGGGGCGAGAAGAGATACGTTGATACCAGGCATTCACATGTTGTTTGGACATAAGGAGCTGGCCCTTCCCAACCAAATTCACCAAACAGTGAAGAAAAGGAAAATGGTGGAGATCTGTGAGACTGAAGAAATCTACGGCCAAGTAGTCTCTCTTAGAGAGCCATTCCGAGTACACATCCAAAACTTTGCTCAACTTTTCCATGTTACTCTCCATTACTGCTTCCTCTATACTCCCTCTCATTATCATCAGAATGATGACAAGTTGCTACACCATCGCGAAAAGAGGGGGATTGAATTGTTCCAACTCCACCTCGCACCACTACTCAACAACAGCTTGCTCCTCAACGGTGCCCCTAGCAGATTATCACATTTACCTAGTCCATGGTATTTCTTACACAAATACTTTGTTATTGCTCTCGACTCTACAACGACAACAATATCTATTAGTTTCCTAGGAATTTCTTATTCATATGAAACATATAAGATACATGGAAGAAAAATAACTAACAAATCATATGAATCTATGATATTTATCAAGCTTGGGTTGAACATTTCATTTATAATAAGATGTTGGTGGACAAATATGAATTATAAATCTATTTTATTCTATTTTATTAAAATTATATGGACTTTCGGAGAAATTCCTACTTATCTCACATCACATAAATTTGTAATTCTTACCCATTCTTACTTTATTTGATTTTAAATAAATTCTACAATCTATAACCAAAAAAAATGAAATTACTTTATTTTGAATAATTTTATTTAGGTTTTATTAATTTTATGTATATTTATTAAGAATTATATCCCTGTTTTATATTTAAGTATTATGGTAGGAGTTCGATAAACTAAGTGAAAAATATTATTGAAAATTTTAAAAAATCATCATTAAAAATTAGTAAATTATAGTAGTAATTGAAAAACAAAAACTACAATTGTAAAAAAAATATTATGATAATTTATCTAAATATTTAGATATAATTAAGTTTTTAATTTTTACTTTATGTAAAATTTTATATTATGGAAAATTAATTATGTGATGAGTTTATTTTTTTCATAATTAAAATTTGGCTTGGTTAGTTACTTTATTTTAATAATTTAATATAAATAAATGTGCAAATTTATTTATGATTAATATATATAAATGATAAATAAAAAAATTATATTGTTAATTTTAATTTAAAATTAAAAAATGATTAAATAAGTTTATAAAATTTAAAATATTATTTGTATTTACCATTTACAAGTAAAAATTTTTATTGGTAATTTTTACTTATTAATTAATTAAAAAAATTCAAAAAAACATATATAAATCTTATTGACATTTATATACTATTTTTACCCAATTTTTACTAAGCATTAAAATTTTTTATATTTTTTTAAGTGCAAATATCCACCCATTTAAATGGCCTTAAAATAACTCAAAACCTCCCAACATTATAATTTTAAATATTTTTTTATCAAATCTAAAATACACTTATTTAAAAATATTATTTTAATTATTTCTAAATTAATATATTCTTATTAATATTATTTTAAATTAAAATAATAATTTAATTATATATTCAGTTTTTTTTTTTTTAATTAATAATTTCAATAACTCTTTTCATTTGATACACAATGGATGTGTATTCAAATAACCAAAATGACCAAAAGCAATACCTGCGAGCTCAATATATGAACATAAGCCCTATTACTAAGAATCTAACTACATGTTTATATATAAGTAATATTTCTTAAGAAATATACATAATAAACATAATTTTTGTAACAACCTAAGAGAGATGCTGATGGAGGGGCATCCGAAAATATCTGAATTCAAATTCAAAACCAAAACTGAAGGGGTGGTTATGCAAACCGTTATGCAAACTACGGAAAAAATTAGTTAGAACCGATTCTTGAAAAACATATAAAAGAGAAGCATGTATTGTGTTTTAGTAGGAGCGCATGCAATGTAGTCGCTGGAGAAATGATCACTGAGGCTGAAATGCCTCAGATGTAATCTTGCATTTTGTATTATAATAAAATATGGTGTTTTGTTGATTTTTTGTGTGTCTGAATATGGTTAATTGTTGGTTTAGTTTTATGTTTTCAATCATGTTTTATGGGCGTGAGATTGTTGCAGATGTGGCGGAATTAAACCCTGCAATGGTTCATGTAAGATGAAACCATGCGATTGGGGCGATATAACATGTCGAAACCTAAGGTGAGCGCGAATGAATTCCCAACCAACGGAGTTTTAAGTGAACGGTTTTAAGAGTCTAAAACCAGAGGTTTCTCATTGGTTAAAAATGGGTGGACGAATGTGATTGTTTATGGTAAACATTGCTTGGACCTGTGATCGTTTCTGCATATGTTGTTACTGTAATTTCTTAAGGGAAATTCATGTAATATTTGTTGACGTGGTTTGTTGAATAACAAAAATGGAGACACTGTACTTTGACACCCCACAGCAATGTTTGGAGAAATGGAATCCAGCCTGTCCGAACGCGTGTCAGAAAATTGTGTTAATAAATGTTGAGCCGGAACATTTATATTTTCTGGCACTGTTGGACCAGTCAAAGGGCTGAACCTTGCTGACACAGCGGAATTGAGAACATAATATGTTTTTACAGTTTTAGTTTTATGGGAAGTCGTTGTGAAAGTTCAAAACGTTCGATTTGATTTGGTGAAGATCCGACTGTTTCTGCATATCGAAATTGTGCATGGGTTGATTAAGCTGTGGTGGTCGTTTCGGAGTTTGTACATTTGTTGAATGTTGGAAACATAATTGATATGCTGTGGTCATGCCATGTTTTATTAAGAAGCTCAGATTTCCATAAGGTTTGGCTATGGTATTGACCATAAGCTTGAAAGAAAAGCGAAGCTTCTGCACATTATAAATGAAGTTGCCCAGATTTAGAATTTAATTGGGCCTTAATTTAAAATGCATCACTTTTAGATGCATAAAGTGGTGAAGTGGTGATTGTGGGTTGAGCAAGGTTTGAACTCGAATGAACTTTTTTTTTGTTAAATACTTTTTGATATGTTAAAAGAGGGGCAGCCGAAGCAGAATGGGCCAGCATGGGAAATATTGGGTATTAGGAATCTGCAATTTGACACAAATTTGAAGTTTGCAGGTTCATATATGTTTAACTGAAAGGTGAACTTGCTCTGTGGAAAATTAATTTTTCGTCAAGTGTTATCAGAGCGGGAAAAGATTTCCTGCGGAAAGAAGTTTTTGCATGCGTAGAAAGAAGGATAAAGAAGTTTTGTGTGCGTAGAAAGAAGGAGTTTGCAGACAAAGAAGAAGAGGTACAGTTTTATGAAGTTTTGTGAAACTTGTGATTTTTGTGTTTTGTGAAGGTAGCAGCAGGAAGAAGGTGAGAAGATTGCAGAAACCTAGAGCAGGAGTGCTCAATGGTTCCACAGGAGCGAACCAGAGAGATGCCAAAAGACTAAGCTCAGGGAGGGAAGCTTGGTGAGGTATCTGGTAGCAGGGAGGACTGCTATTGCAGAGGTTTCGTTGCAACTCACAGAGAACAATTCCAAAGAAAATGTGGGCAGAATTGTTCAGGAGATGTTGCTACAGGAAGATCACAAGGAATAGACGAATTGCAGATGTAGAAGACATATGACCAGGAGGTCATAAATTTTTTGTGCCTCGTGAGTCTGATGCAGGGGCATCCGAAAATATTTGAATTCAAATTCAAAACCAAAACTGAAGGGGTGGTTATGCAAACTGTTATGCAAACTAGGGAAAAAATTAGTTAGAACCGATTCTTGAAAAACATATAAAAGAGAAGCATGTATTGTGTTTTAGTAGGAGCGCATGCAATGTAGTCGCCGGAGAAATGATCACTGAGGCTGAAATGCCTCAGATGTAATCTTGCATTTTGTATTATAATAAAATATGGCGTTTTGTGGATTTTTTGTGTGTCTGAATATGGTTAATTGTTGGTTTAGTTTTATGTTTTCGATCATGTTTTATGGGCATGAGATTGTTGCAAATGTGGCGGAATTAAACCCTGCAATGGTTCATGTAAGATGAAACCATGCGATTGGGGCGATATAACATGTCGAAACCTGAGATGAGCGCGAATGAATTCCCAGCCAATAGAGTTTTAAGTGAACGGTTTTAAGAGCCCAAAACCAGAGGTTTCTCATTGGTTAAAAATGGGTGGACGAATGTGATTGTTTCTGGTAAACATTGCTTGGACCTGTGATCGTTTCTGCATATGTTGTTACTGTAATTTCTTAAGGGAAATTCATGTAATATTTGTTGACGTGGTTCATTGAATAACAAAAATGGAGACACTATACTTTGACACCCCACAGCAATGTTTGGAGAAATGGAATCCGGCCTGTCCGAACGCGTGTCAGAAAATTGTGTTAATAAATGCTGAGCCGAAAAATTTGTATTTGCTGGCGCTGTTGGACCAGTCAAAGGGCTGAACCTTGCTGACACAGCGGAATTGAGAACACAATCTGTTTTTACAGTTTTAGTTTTATGGGAAGTCGTTGTGAAAGTTCAAACCGTTCGATTTGATTTGGTGAAGATCCGACTGTTTCTGCATATCGAAATTGTGCATGGGTTGATTAAGCTGTGGTGGTCATTTCGGAGTTTGTACATTTGTTGAATGTTGGAAACATAATTGATATGCTGCAGTCATGCCATGTTTTATTAAGAAGCTCAGATTTCCATAAGGTTTGGCTATGGTATTGACCATAAGCTTGAAAGAAAAGTGAAGCTTCTGCACATTATAAATGAAGTTGCCCAGATTTAGAATTTAACTGGGCCTTAATTTAAAATGCATTAATTTTAGATGCATAAAGTGGTGAAGTGGTGATTGTGGGCTGAGCAAGGTTTGAAATCGAATGAACTTTTTTTTTGTTAAATACTTTTTGATATGTTAAAAGAGGCGCAGCCGAAGTAGAATGGGCCAGAATGGGAAATACTGGGTATTAGGAATCTGCAATTTGACACAAATTTGAAGTTTGCAGGTTCATATTGTATCGCTGAAAGGTGAACCTTGCCTGTGGCAGATTCACTTTTCGTCAGATGCTTTTCGTTATTCTGGAACAGACGAATGTGCCAGATTGTGCAGGTACGAACTAGGTGTCTGGTTTAACAGAATGATATGGCCAAACCTTTAACGTGTATTTTTAGTGGTCTATCTCCATTACATGCAACGTACACTGTAAGGAAATTTATTGTGAATGAGAAGTGACAGATCTGTGGGGCACAGGAACGAATTCCAATGTATGTGTCGATGTATTAGGATTTGCATGATCACGTCGATAACGAACGCAGATTACTATTTTGAATTTTCCCTATATGTCGCTGTAGTTCAGATTTTCGACATCTAGTAGGTAACGAAAACAAATAATTGATTCTTCTGCAGTAATTGCGCCGAATAAGTTCAAAGTAGGTTGAGTTTTGAGTTTTGTAATTATGGCTCATTGTAGTGAAATTTTGAAATTTTGATTTATCTTATTTAAAATAATTTTTTTGACTATATATGGATTCAACATTTAGAAAAAATTGATAAGGTATTTTTATTGGTCAAGGTTACTTATCAAACTTATATTTTCAATGAATTCCTGTTAGATTTTAGAAAAATTAAACCGAAAAAATCCACCAAAAAAATCTTCAAAAAATTTCACTAAAAACAACTCAATACTAAGTTAGTGAGTGTACAAAAAGGGAAATTAGTGCTGTGATCAGATAGCTGTGTGGGATTAAGTTCCCACAAGTTCCAAAGTTCATTAAGGAGGTGATTATGTAAGTTATGTTAATTTTTCTTAGAAAATAGGGGAAAGTTTATTCTGGCAGAAACCTGGTGGTTTTTGAGAGATTTTTGAAGAGTTTATATTATTGTGAGTTTGGTAAATATTGGATGGAAAAATAAATTGTTTAGCCCAGTAATATTATTACTGGTTAATGCAATTAAAAGGAATTAGTTCAAGGTAGAGCATCAATAAGTTTTTTGGTTCAAAGTTAGTTCAAAGTAAGTAGAGCTTTAGTATGTTTGTTAGATATTAGATGAAATAATAATATATTTAGCTAAGTAATTATTGTGATCATAATTTAGCTAAGTAATTATTGTGATCATAATGGTATAATATTGAGTAAAATTTAAATGGTTATTAATGGATAAAACAAAAATCAATCTAACGGAGCCATATTGTGATTAAGATAGTATACAATTGAGTAAAACTTCGACATGTATAAGACATAGTAGTCCATAACTGGAGCTCACAATTTGCATCCACCCTCATTTGAAAATATAATTATGCTTTTCGTGGAAGAACTTTACCAGAGAAATGATAAGGGCAGGGTGGAAGCTCTTCCGAGTCCCATCAAGTGAGTGCTGTTGATAGTGAGTAAAGGAAGCGCACCAGGGGCAGCCTCTGAAATTTCTGTTTCTTCTCTCGAAAAATAATATCACTGTGATCATAAAATTTAAATCCAACGAGTAGTATATAGCCAAAAAAATCAACGTAAAAGGAAAAATAAAATAAAATATAATCCATGATAGAGAAAATGATGTTGGAAATTCGAAAATTCCAAAACAATAGAAGGAGAATAAAACTACCTTCCTTAGAAAATTCTAAAATTTAATTCATAGTGACAGATTTTCAACTCAGAAAAACAAATTTCTATTCCACAAAAACTGATACAAATTCTTCCTCTTTGCTGAGGGATTTACAATTGTTGCTGGACTGCTTCTAAGCACAGTTCCTAAAGAAAAAAAAACTCTTCACTGTCTCTTGAAAAATTCTGTCTATTACAAAAAAAACTCACTCTGTTTTTATAAAACATACACACACTGCTCTGTATATTTTTAATTCAGCTCTCTCTGTTTTTTTTCAACGGATTGCTGTGCACACTAATAAAAAAAATAGAACGTCTCTGTTCTATGTGATAACAACATAAAAAAATTACAATTCTGTTTTATATATTAAAACAAAATATCTCAAATTATATTTAATGCCATTCGTTGACATAATACCCAAAAATATCACCGCTTAAAAATTTCAATAATGGCATTAACAATTCTTCCGTCACCGCTTAAAATTCATTTATGACATATTTGAATTTCGGCACCGTTTGGCAGATTTTTCGCGGTGGTGGTCGATTGGTGGCGCGCGGGCGGAGCATGTGGGCGGAGCCACCACTCCTGGTGGTTACGGGGGCTGCCATCTTTCCGTACACAGTAGCTGGGGTGAGGCCCCGTAGTAAACCACAGCCGTTGATCGGCGGTCAACGCGCGATCGGCCAGTCAACTACGGGGGGTGCCTTCTTGTTAACCTCCGCGTTGTTCGACCTCCCGTACTCCGTCGATCTCCGTCAACATGCTGTCGGTTTAAGCTCTGCGCCATCAACCTGTTCATCGTTCTGCTGATTGCACAGTTGGAAATTACATTCCAACACTCCCCCTTAATTTCAACTGCTGGGTTTTCCTGCATACCCATGCATTTTCTGAAATTTTCAAAGCTTTTCTGCGCAAGTGGCTTTGTGAGGATATCGGCAAATTGATCCTCAGCTCTACAATGTTGCAAAATGATTTCTCCATTGGTAACCAATTCACGTATGAAGTGAAACTTGGTGTCAATGTGTTTTGTCCTCTTATGAAAAACAGAATTTTTAGACAATGCAATAGCTGAGCTATTGTCACAAAAGATCATTGTCCCTTTTACATGTTCTTGGCATAAGCTTCTCAACATTTTCTGCATCTAAACTGCTTGGCACGTTGCTGTTGCAGCTGCCACATATTCTGCTTCTGCTGTAGACAATGCTACAATGGGCTGTTTCTTAGAAGCCCATGAAATGGCTCCTGAACCCATGTGAAAAACGTAACCGGAAGTGCTCTTCTGATCATCTACACTTCTAGCCCAATCACTGTCTGTGTATCCAACTAAATCCGAACATTCTGAAGTAGTATAAAAAATACCAAACCTTTTAGTACCTTTAATATACCTCAAAATTATTTTTGCTGCTTGCCAATGTGCATCCTTTGGCTTTTCCATGAATCTGGAAATCAAACTAACAACATGCATTATGTCCGGCCTAGTTGCAGTCAAATACATAAGGCTGCCAACTATGATTTTGTATAGACTAGGATAAAAATCCTTACTGTTGCCCTCTCTGCTGAGTTTTAATCCCATCACTGTGGGAGTGATTGCTGCTTTGCTCTCCTGCATGTTAAATATTTCAAGCACCTCATTAACATACTTTGCCTGTGAGATAAAAATCCCATTTTTATCTTGCTCCACTTCTATTCCCAAGAAGTATATCAACAAACTCATATCAGTCATTTCAAATTCTTCTTTCATGACTGTTTTAAAATGTTCAATAAGGCAATCATCATTACCTGTAAAAATAACATCATCAACATATAAGACTACAATCAAGATTTTACCATCTTTTTCTTTGATGTAGAGGGTGGGTTCTCCCTCACACTTCTCAAATCCATTTTCCAGTAGATAAGATTCTATTCTACTGTACCACGCTTTTGGCACTTGCTTCAGCCCATAAAGAGCTTTCTTCAACTTGCATACTTTGTGCTCTTGGCCTTTCTTTTCATAGCCGAGAGGTTGATAAATGTAAACCTCTTCCATTAACACTCCATTCAAAAATGCTGACTTCACGTCCATTTGGTAAACTTTCCATTTTTTTTGTGCTGCTATGGACAACAATGCTCTCACGGTTTCCATTCTTGCAACCGGTGCGAAAGTTTCCTCATAATCTATCCCATGTTTCTGTTTATAACCTTTGACGACAAGCCTTGCCTTGTGTCTCTCTATTTTTCCTTCAGCATTACTTTTGGTCTTGTAGACCCATTTAACACCAATTACATCTTTACCTTTTGGGAGTTCAACCAAATCCCAAGTTTTGTTTTTTTCTATGGCATTAACCTCCTCATCCATAGCTTCTATCCATTTCTTATCCTTGATAGCTTCTTCGAAATGAACAGGATCATCAACATGAAAATATAAAGCAAACAAAGAATTGATACCTTCATTAGCTATATCTTGTTCATAAATATCTTTCGAACTTCTAAATTTCTTACCTCTTTCAGTAGGTGTACAAATGCTTGAAGAAGCACTTGAATTTCCTCCTTGTGGTGTGCTTGGAGAAGCACTTTAATTTCTCCTCAAGGGTGTGCTTTGCTGCTCTTGTGTTGGTGCTGTTGTTTGGGGATTTATTTCAGCCAACTCATCATCATTTTCATCATGAGATAAACAATGTTTAACATTCATTTTTTTCTCTATGCTTCCATCCCAAGCTTCCTCTTTAATGAATTGAACATCCCTGCTCACAATGAACTTCTTGGTGGATGTGTTATATAACCTGTATGCCTTGGATTCCTCACTGTATCCAATGAAAATACATTTCTCCCCCTTGCTGTCCAACTTCCTCCTTAGCTGATCCAGAATGTGCGCCAAAGCCACACATCCAAAAACCTTCATGTGTGTGACACTTTGCTTTGTGCCACTCCATGCCTCTTCTGGCACTTTGTTCATAATTGCTTTTATAGGACATCTATTCAAGATGTACGCTGCACAATGTACAGCTTCAGCCCAATAATCATTAGGCAAATGCTTTTCCTTTAACATACTCCTCGCCATGTCCATTATGGTTCGATTCTTCCTTTCGGCTACTCCATTTTGCTGCGGAGTATATCTAGTTGTAAACTTCTTTTGAATACCATTTTCTTTACAAAAACGTAGAAAATCTTTAGATATATACTCACCTCCTCTATCAGTCCTTAAGACTTTGATATGCAGCCCACTTTGTTTCTCAACAAGTGCTTTGAAATTGCAAAAAATTTCAAACACTTCACTTTTGTTTTTCAAAACGTAAACCCAATTTTTTCTTGTAAAATCATCTACAAATGTTAAGATATAGTGGCTGTTAGCAAGTGATGGAGTTTGCATCGGTCCACATATATCTGAGTGGACAATCTCTAAGGGTGCTTTTGCCCTTATGCTTTTCCCGAAAGGAAAACTTTCTCTGTGTTGTTTCCCAAGAATACAACCTTCACAAAGGCTGTCCGGTTTCTCTATCAATGGTAAACCACTTACCATTCCTTTTCTGTTCAAAAAATTAAGACCTTGAAAGTTGAGATGTCCAAATCTCAAGTGCCATAACCAATTATCATATTTTAGTTCGCTTTGGAAAGTCTCTTGTGCAACTGCTGCTTTCTCTTCACCATTCTTCAAATCTGCTCTCATTCTGAGAGGGAACATCCTGTTCCTTGTCATCTTCACTTCAGCAATACACTGATTGCTGGGTGGTTTGTCCATGATGGTACAAAAATCATCCTCAAAGAAAACATTATACCCCTTATGGACAAGCTGTCCAATACTTAAGAGATTACACTTCATTCCTGGAACATAATAAACATTTGCTATAGATTTCTTTGCACCTAATCTTGTTAAAACATTCACATCTCCTTTTCCCATAACAGAAACTTTGCTATCAGTTCCTAGTGTGACTTGTGACTGTACACTCTCATCTAACATAGAAAACATTGATATATTTCCTGTCATATGGTTACTACAACCGGAGTCTAGAAACCATAAATCCTCATTCTTTTCTTCAGCCATATTACAAGCTAAAAACAAATTGTTTTGGCTGCTATTTTCTCTAGTGAAATTTGCACTAGTTCTATCTCTCATATCTTACTTCTTCGTTCTACATTCATTAGCATAATGACCATATTTTTTACAATTGTAACATTGGACATTGGATTTATCATACCTTTGTCCTTGATCATTCTGCTTTCCACTTTGCCGGCTTCCTTGGCCGTGGCTGTGATTTTGACTGTTGCACCTTCCATGTGAATGTGAAGGGCTATTCCTTCCACCTCTGTTTTGGCTTCTGCCTCTTCCTCTTCCTCTGCCTTGCCCTCTTCCTCTTCCGAAAGACATTTGGGTCTTAAAGGCATGTTCTAGAGATGAGTTTTCACTCCTACCCAATCTCTGTTCATGGGTCATCAGTGATGCATGTAGTTCATCTACTGAAAACTTTGTGAGATCCTTGGTCTCCTCTATGGTGGTGACAATCACATCAAATCTTGAGGGTAAAATTCTCAAGAGTTTTTCCACAATCCTCTTGTCCTTAAAAGTCTCTCCATGAGATCTGATTTGTGTGACCATTCCAATCACATGAGTGAAGAATGAGTCAATAGTGTCTGAATCTTTCATACAGAGAGTCTCAAAGTCTCTCCTCAGCAACTGAATTTTTGTTGTCTTCACTTTCTCCATGCCTTGATAAGCTGTCTTGAGAGTTTCCCATGCTTCTTTGGATCTCTTAGCTGCTGCTATCCTCAGAAACACACTCTCATGTACTGCTTGATACAAGAAGAAAAGAGCATTGGCATCTTTCTTCTTATTGCTCTTCAGAATCTCTCTTTCTGCCTGAGTTAACATACTAAACTCAAGTTCATATGTTGTCTCTTCAAAGCCATCCTCAACAAATTCCCATAATTCTTGGGAGACAAATAATGCCCTCATAGTTATTGACCAGTAGTCATAATTTTTCCCATTAAATTGTGGGAGATGGATATTTCCCATACCCATACCAGTGCTGGCTCCAGCCATTCTGCACTCTTAACTATGATTCAAAAACACTTGACTATGTGTTTAAATTAACTAACTGTACTGCAACAGTAACACAGAACTGTATAGAGAAATACCTTTGAATTCTTCTTGTCTGAGTCTTCACACTGCTGGAGAAGCTTCTGCAATAACGAACTCCTTTTCTTAAGCTTATTTGACCTTCAAATAGCCTGGACTGCTCCGATACCATGTTGGAAATTCGAAAATTTCAAAACAATAGAAGGAGAATAAAACTACCTTCCTTAACACAGAGAAAATTCTAAAATTGAATTCATAGTGACAGATTTTCAACTCAGAAAAACAAATTTCTATTCCATAAAAACTGATACAAATTCTTCCTCTCTGCTGAGGGATTTACAATTGTTCCTAGACTGCTTCTAAGCACAGTTCCTAAAGAAAAAAAAACTCTTCACTGTCTCTTGAAAAATTCTGCTGTGAATTTTTCATTCACTGTCACTGTCTATTACAAAAAAAACTCACTGTGTTTTTATAAAACATACACACATTGCTCTGTATATTTTTAATTCACCTCTCTCTATTTTTTTTCAACGCACTGTTGTGCACACTAATAAAAAAAATAGAACGTCTCTGTTCTATATGATAACAACATAAAACAATTACAATTCTGTTCTATATATTAAAACAAAATATCTCAAATTCTATTTAATGCCATTCGTTGACATAATACCCAAAAATATCACCGCTTAAAAATTTCATTAATGGCATTAACAATTTTGTCGTCACCGCTTAAAATTCATTTATGACAAATTTGAATTTCGGTATCGTTTGGCAGATTCTTCGCGGTGGTGGCAGATTGGTGGCGCGCAGGCGGAGCATGTTGGTGGAACCACCACTCCTCGTGGTTACGGGGGCTGCCATCTTTCCGTACGCAGCAGCTGGGGTGAGGCCCCGTAGTAAACCACAGCCGTTGATCGGCGGTCAACGCGCGATCGGCCAGTCAACTACGGGGGGTGCCTTCCCGTTAACCTCCGCGTTGTTCGACCTCCGGTACTCCGTCAACATGCTGTCGTTTTAAGCTCTGCGCCATCAACCTGTTCATCGTTCTGCTGATTGCGCAGTTGGAAATTACATTCCAACAAATGAAATCACTCTCGGAGTAACTTCAATATTTCTAATAAATTTGCAATGCACAGGAAACTTAAGTATTTTTTATCATCTGGAATTTGAATGTGTATTTTTCTATGCACAGGAAAGTTAAATAATTTTTATCATCTGGAATGTGTATAGATTGATATTAGCATAAAATTAAATTCGGATGAACACAAATCTGACCTCTGATGTTCAAGGATATAGATATTAACAAATATTTAGGAAAACATCTAATAGAAATTTTATTTGTATAATTGAAAATTTTTACTTGAAATTTTAGTTTTTGTTATTTAAATTAGGATTTTGATTATATATATGGATTTCTGTAAATTAAAAAATTCTATAACTATTTTTTTGTGCAAAATCTACTCATCAAACTTATTATTTCAATAAATTCTTACCATATTTAAACAAATGAAATAAAACTAAATAAATAAACTTTTGAAAAAATATTATTAAAAACAACTCAATTTTTTAATATTAAAATCAAATTAATTTATATCTAAAATATATATTAACATTTATTTGAAAATTAATAACCTTTATTTGAAAATGAATAGGTTTGGCGGCTTCCCCACAATTTGATCTAAGTTATTAGCATAATATGTATGGCCATAGGGGAGTTATTGGTTTTCGCAAACCTTTAATGTGTGGGGAAAATGGTACTTCAAATAATAACTGTCGACTTCAGAGGTTTGGGGGTTTTGGAGTTAATGGTCTTCGCAATCCTTCAATGTGTGGGAAAAATGGTACTTGAAATAATAACGGTTATAAAAGTTTGAAGGGAAAAATGGTACTTGAAATAATAACGGTTATAAAAGTTTGGAGAAAATTGGTAGACAGTTTTAAATGTAATTAGAAAAATACGAATCCTTCCCATTACGAAATATCACTTCAAATATCAAGTTATTCTTCAATTATTTTATATTTATTATTGTCATATTTATAACCAGTGAGTTCTATTAAAAAACAGGATAGATTATTATTTAATATAAAAATTATTGTTCAAAAAAAATGAAGTTTGTTTCTGGTTTGCCTTAAGATCTATATTGGATTATGTTTAAGCTTTTGGAATAAAGTCTTGTCCCTGTCTAATTAGGGTGAATGTTTTTTGAAATTTTTGTAATGAGCTTTATATTTTAACTCTTGGAATTGTGTTCAAAATTGTTTACACAATTAACTTAATATTTAGGAATTAAAAATGAAAGTTCCTTAAGATTCCTAAAATATTAGTGCATTCATATTTTTGATAGAAGTCTACCATCTACCAACTAAAAATGAAAGAGATCATACCTAAAAATAATTACTTGATCATATTCACTATTGTTTCCAGATCCACATCTATTATTAGTTCCTCTTTTCCAAGCATCATCTTCAAGAAATTTTCTATTTTCCCAAATACAACCCCTAAATCTCAATTTCATCCATCATTGTTTACACACGTTCAATTTGATGATAATTCAGTCCCAAGTCCCACCCAATATTGTACGGTAGATGAACGTTCGAATCGATGAGGCTCGTCCCCACGTTTCCTCCATGACCCAAATGTATTTGCTTCTAAAACTGTGGCTCAATGAGGAAGTTTTCAACAACCTAACTTGATTTCTGAAATGATTGAAGACATTTTTTTTAATCTCTTCTCCATGGTATTCCCCTTTAAGACCCCACACATGTAGCTGTAGACCACTCACACGCCCTTTGACGTGAACAAAATCCATGTTGCACGTAGGGACATGAGAGATCAGCTCCACAAGTTCTCAAAACTGAAGCGTTGTCATCCAAATCATGTTGAAGATAATGGAGAGATGTATGCTAGGAGTGTCAGTTCATTAGTTGAGCGTACGCCTTAGATTAGGATTTAGTTCCTATTCTTTAAGGTGTTGTTCTCACTTCCTTACATTTGTGTAAGCTATATATTCATTGTGTATAATGATGATGGTGTAGAGCGTTCTACCAGAGGCAGTCTCCAGGTCAAGCATCTCACATGTGAGCATCTCATTTTATGAATACAAGTTAAGTATTCAATTTATATCATGGTATTAGAGCTTCAAGGATGATTGAATCAAAGACATTGTGCTTTTCAGGGTGAGTGAGTGTCTAGGTGGCCGACGGGTGGCCCTTGGTGGTTGATGTGAAGAAAGTCGATGAGGAGGTTGTGTTTTTCTCACCAAGTAAATAGTTTAGTGCTCTTCCTAGAGAGAGAAAAGCACTAATCAACTCCCAAGACGAAGTAGGGAACACGTTGTTCATCCGTTTACTAAGGCATATCCTTTTTCAGCACAGGCTTTCAGCGCACAATTTCAAGTCGGAGGAGCGTTGAGCCGTAGAGTTAATCGTCGATGTTGGTCTACTGTGTGATCGAGCCTTCGGTGCCTTGTTTGCTGGTGGTCTGACCGAAAATGTTCAGATTTGTTGAGAAGTGATGCAACAAAATTACATCTTCATAAACCTCCCTCTGATACCAAATGATAGCAAGGTTAGCGGAAATAACCCCATTAATTATCCAACTTAACATTATGGAGTACATGCTTCCTCCATATTCACCCAACAGAATCCAATTTGTATATTAAACATTAACCTTTTATTCATATATGCACGTGGAAGCTTAATAAAACTACGTCTTTACAAAATGCACACGTGGACCTATGGGTTATGGCCCACATAAATCTCCTTTTCTCACAACATGTCACAATATCAGAGTTCACATATTTTACAATATCGCCTGTTGCAGATTATATCAAATAACTTTAAACATAAACAATATGAATGTCGATGCGAAATGTGATGATGATATCGCATCGCATCTTCGCAACCCAAACTTTATTGCACTTCGGCAATTTGTAGATTTAGTTTTCTACGTATTTGTTCCATCATATCTCATGCACTATGCGATATGTGCATGGCTGCTCCACGTGAAACGTATCCACTTCGTAACTTTCCCAACTTATCTTGCGAAGTAATATCTATCGTTAATGTTCCAACCGATATTTGCGATTTAATCCTTACCGTCCATTTTATTCATTGGAAATCTTCGAAGGGGAATCTGTGTCTCCTGAGCTTTCTCTTCTATTCATTCACTCAGATCTTTGATGATCACGCTGCCACACACTTTAGCACGTTGTCTCAAGAAAGAATACAAAACAGCATTTTTTATTAAAACTTTGAATCTAGGATTCAAATTTACTTCTCCTTCGACCCGCACACAACTTTTATTGCTCTAGACTGGAATCATACATGATTCTACCGAGCCGTTAAGTCCTTTATCACTTAGAAATACTCATTCATTCATTTGAATTCATGAAAATAGTTAATTACTTCACTGATATCAAATTTGTTCAGTTACGTATCACTCATCACATAAAAGAAACAAAACACAGTCACCATGAATTCAATTTCTCATTAATCAATAAGTGTAGAGATACAATAAAAACCTGCTTACAATTTGACTTTGGCCTAATGTTCCTTTACATGGTCGTTTTCTTTTCCTCTCCCTTTATGCCTGTAGGCTTATAATCAAAACTCATATCTCAGAATATGTGGCTTTATTTCCTTTGAGGCTTACCATTATATACAAAAGGTTCTCTAACCAATTCCGGTTCAGATCCATACGTTACTCAAAAAAATCCTAAAAATCCTCTATGTCGTCATTTAATTCCTAAAATCTCTTCTTTATCCCTTGAGGATCTCAACATTCAACTAAATCATAAGGATCTTCTCAAATCTACAGAATCATTAACTACTTTCTAATATAAGATTTACAATATTTCAAAATATGTCAATCCACACCAATCACTCATCAATCACTCATGTTCTCCTACATTCGAGAACATTTACAAATATGCCTCCCAATATTTAATTAAATCATATTCTAAAGTTCTCACACAAAATCACTCAAAACATTGAAAACTACATTAATTAAATACTTAGGAAACCAACTCCCTTGAAAAACACAAGACCCCAAAGATTCTACTAAATGTAGAAAATTTTGGAACCATGATGTTCCTGCATCAGACTCCCAAGGTAGAAAACATTCATGATCTCCAGATAATGTGTCTTCAATGCTGATGGAATTCCTCCTAGATCCCAAACTTTGTTCTGTAGTTTGTCTTTGGTTGTTGCTATTGTTGTTTGTTGTTGTTCTCTAGGTCTCCATACTTTATGTTTCATTGCCCCACTAGATATGCTCTCACATTCTTCTGTTGTCTTTTTCTTGCTGCTGCTGATTTTCTTCCTTGCTATTGTCTTCTTCTGAGACAAATTCATCATCAACCTTCTTATTCTTTCAATCTCCATATCCATTTTATCTTTTTACTGGTACTCACTCTGCCAATTGTTGTTGCACTCTATTCATTCATCTTCTAACTGCTGTTTGTTACCTTTACTTTGAAGTTGTTGGATTCTTACTACCGCCCTTACATCCTTACCCTCTTGTTGCTTCTAAAATTTTATCTCATTTAAAAACAACCTATGTTCAATATATTTGATAAAAACATCATACTCATATGCTCCTAGTAAATAGTTCAATATTTCAGATTCTACCTAATTCCTTTCAAACACCTCATCGCTATGTTATTCATCAATTCCAACATATATTTCTTCCTCGTCCTTGACAAACCTCAATGATTGTCCTTCAATTCCTTGACTAATCCTGGTAATTAGTTCAGCTTCCTTCAGTTCTAAGATTAATTCCTCTTTAGCACGAGAGATGCCTACCTCACCTTTGACCAACTTAAATTGTACATTCAGAATATTCATTCTCTGACTTGCTAGTCTATTCTCCAAAAGACTTAGCTCATGCCACAAAATTTTCATCTCACTTGGAGCTTCTTCCAAATATTCTATACAGTCCTCACTATCTCCTTCTTTGTCACAAGTCCAATTTCTTCGTGACACTACTTATTCATTCTTCATCAGAATAAAAATTTGATCATCTATCTCTATGACAGCTTTAGATGTTTTTCCAACAGTCTTCTCTTGGTCAATCAAATAAGCCAACTCCTCTCTGTTCTAAAAAATAATAGGTTCCTCATCATAAGACATAACTGTCTCATCTCTATTGAAGATACTTCCTTTACTAAACAAGGAATTTGTAATATTCCTAATTAGCGATAGCTAATTGGAATATTCTATTTTGTTTAGTTTGTTGTCTATAGTTTGTAAATAAATTAAAGGTGAGTGAAGAGGGTCTAACACACTTAAGTGAAATGAGACATCCACCTAGTAGCACAATGTTGTGACTTAAGTGGGAGTCAAGGGGGAGACCCAACACCACGTGGAGGAGGGGGCCTATGTACACTCTAGATGCTTTTGTAAGCTTCTGCGTAGATAAGGATGACGATGTGGAGGAGAGAGAGAGGCTACATTGGGTTTTGGAGGGAAACCAATGTTATACAAGATTGAGGAGCCTCCTCATTTTATTCATGCTTTAGTTATTGATTGTTGAGTGAGACATTTGTCTTCTTTAGCACCCTAGTTGTTTAGCCTGTCTGCAGCACTATTTAGTGCAACCGAGTGTCTCCGTGCGGAGATCTCACCCTTAGCCCAGGGGGACTTCGAGTGCCTGCTCAGGCAAGGTTAGTTTTTCAGCATCATCCTCCAGGACAGCGTTATTGCTGCAACAGCATAATACTGTGTTGTAGGTTGTTGCCGTGGAGATTCCACAACACCACTTCCTTCTCTTGTTTTTCAGAGGGAGAGTCTTTCTTTCCTTTGGAGGATCAGATTGGAAGACATTGGAGTTGATTTGCAGATCTTGGCACTTGGCCAAAGTATTCTATTCCAATCACTGCGTAGTCCCTCTTAGTTACTGCATTATTTTCATGGTGTTGCTACTGTGAGGGTTTGCAGATTGATTTGTGGGTGGGATCTCAAGTCTAAGGATCAGCCTTCCACTTAGGAGATCCATTGGAGGAAGTCTAATTTAGTTTTTTAATCATATTTAGCCTCCTCTATTGAGTTCCAGATCTGAGTTGCAGTAGCTACCCAACAACTCCGACATTTTTTCCATTTGTGTATTTCAGCCAATCTCTTGGAGGATTGAGGTATTTTTGTTTATAAGGGTTAGAGCTTTGCTCTCCTATTGTATTTGGGCCATATATTGTCATATCCATGTATTGATATCATTTTTGAGTATTATTATATCATATACTGTGTCCTCATTGTCTGGGTTTATGCAGAAATAACAGTGTTCTTCCATTTTCATGTACATGTATTATTGAGGCTTGCATTTCTTTTCTTGAGAGGTTTTTTCCTCAAGACTTGTACTCTCTCTTGCTGCTATACATTATTCTTGGATATATATTCATCTTCTTGTCTCACATCTCCTAGAGAAAAAATTGAAGGGTTTCTGGATCATTCTCTTATCTTGCGGCACCTCATTCTTGAGGGGTTTTCTATCTAAAACTGTTGCTTAACCTTAATAAATGCCTCGGCCATGTTCCTAAACCCATTATATGATTTTTCATAGTGTTTTAAATCTTATATATTCAGAAAATATGCTGCCCTTGCTTCAGTAAAATTCTGCATACTCAAAGTCATGGGAAATCAGGGTTTTTCTTGACTAGTCGGGAAGGAGGAACTGTGTAACATAGCAGAACGCCTTTTTTTGAGATTAAATTCTATATGGAAGTCCATATAGACCAAATATAACATATTACAGAACCTTGACCCGTAATGTTACGCATATTTTCTTATAGACTCATTTTAGGGCCAAAATCCTCACTTTTCCCCACCTTTTTGCCCATAAAAACTGAGTAAAGGTTTCTGTTGTTCTTAATTTTGGTTTTTTAGCATCCTAAAACATATTATAAGGTAGCTAAATCCATAATACCTGAAGAATTCATTTTTCATGCATGAGTTGCTGAGAAATTCATTTTCTGGATGAGTTGTCGTAGTTGTCGTATGATATTGTATGTCTAGTTCTATACCACTTGGTGTGTTTATATTTCACTCTTGGACACAATCTGGAAAGGTCCATGAAGCCTCTGGATCTTGTCCTCTTTAAGAGGCAACACATCCGGTAAATTCCCTCCTAGTCAATCTCGGGTTGGAGTTTGTCGTGTTTTAGAGATATCCTTGAAACGAGATATTACAGTGGTATCAGAGCTTATTTCTGGCTCAGCCTGTGGATCTATTTATCTATGAAAAATATGAGGATCTCACATCAGCATGATCATATACCCTTTGGAGATTATTTCTGAGAATGGCAGTCCAAGGGGGAAGACTTCAAAGCAGCTTGGCCCTTCAGAGATTACTGTCAACTCAGGCAGGATGAAGGAGGAAGGAACAATAGGGTTTCTAGCATGCAGAGCTTGAAGTTGCAGCATACCAATGGGAGGTCACCTTCTCCCATGTATGAGGGATCCACTGGTCCCTGTGAGTCTAAGCCCAAGAAGAAGATGAGTTTATTCTCATCTCTTTTCAGATCTAGAGGAAATGCATCCACCTTTGACGAGGTCAAGAAGGTTGAAGAAAAAAAAGAGGAAGTACCATGCGCTTCCTATTCTCATCAAGAAGAGATCACATCACCTCTTGAGGAGGCTTGTGATAACGCTATCCCACTCATGGAGGAGCAGCCACATGCATCAACAATTGGGGTAGCCAACACTTTTGAGGAAGGAACTCTTGCAGCCCTACAAGAAGTTCCAAATGCACATCAAGGCATGAAAAGATCTCCACATTCCATTGTTGCAGAAAATTCTTCTTATCAATGTGGAGATCTACTTTTTCATGACCAAGGGTCAAATCTCAGTGCTACTATAGAGCAGCTTGGTTGCACTGCATTGTGCAACATGGAAACACTCAAGAAGTAATCAAACCATCATTCTCATGAGCCATTTTTTGATTTTACATCACATTGGAGGTTGGGGTTTGAAGATTTTAAGATTGATGGTAGACATCTTGGAGTAAGAAACCTTTTCTCCCTTCAAGATGACACTTTCTCAATGAGCTCCTCTCAGCTCAAAGAGGAACTTCTACTTTCATATCCAAGACCTCATTTTTTTTGGAAGACTATGGATGAAAGGGAGGTCTTAAGAAGAGATCTCAATGGAGATGCACTTCGACACACCAAGGAATGAAATGCTTTTCTTCCATTCTCACAAGAGTAGATAGAATATGGAGGACATCTTAGGATGGATAACATCTCTCATGCTTGCGTTGGACATCCCTTGAGCCATACACATCATGATGGGAAGTTTTTGTCTACCACCTATTTGATTCTTGATAGGGTCTCATTGATCCTTGAGAAGCTTGCAGTTCAAAATCCCATGAAGTGCAAAGACAGGGATTTGATTTGGGAGGATGGTAGCCCTCATGGGAGGAGTACCAGGATGAGGAGAAGAAGGAGTCATCCACAAGTGATTGAGTGGATGTGGATGATGAGCAAGGAGCTAGAGAGCTACCTACAGATCTATGATATCGGGTAGTAGGAGGCTTGGCTACGCTGGTTACTCTTGAAGGAGTTTTGCCATCACATTGATACCAGGCAGCAGGAGGCTTGGCTGCGCTGGTTACTCTTGAAAAATTTTGGCCATCACTTGGAAAAAACTCTTCCTAAGAGTAGGAGGATGGAGGAAAGATGGCAGGATACTTGCGTCAATGAGCAGCATAGAGTATGGATGTATGATGTTGATATGTTACTCATATCATTCGTTATGTCTTCATCACATGAGTTGTATGATGGAATTATGGAGAGGCAACAAAATGTCTTCTTGCTTTGCTTGGGAGAGCAAGGGTAGATTTGCTCTCACACTTTCTATGATGTTGCAGAAGGAGGAGATGGCACTATCTCCTTGGTCTTTGATGATGATTGGGAAGCACTTCCATGATGAGAAGTATTCCACATTTGTTGCAGCATTATTGGAGGAGTCTTTGACAAGGAGCATGTCAAAGAACAGAGCTTTGTATTGACATGAGCTTATTTGCATGAAATCACAGCGCTGTCCCCTTGGAGTAGAGACTTATGGTTGGAGTGTGCCCAGCAGAGATATGGTGGATCCATAACCCATAGGTCCCAGTATCACTTCATATTTGTTGCACTTGATGAACAAAGTGGAGGTAATGATGACAGAGACATCTATGGCATGTTCTTCTTGACTTGGGGTTCCAAGCACCTTCTTATAGCACAAGGTTCATTCTTCTTCATCGCATGCCAAAACACTATGAAGGACTCATGTATGGACCCATGTACCATCTTGATTCCAGCATATGGTGAGAAGCTTTTTTATACATTCATTTATTTTAACACTCTTACCATTCCTATGCAGTGCATTACTTCACAAGAGGGCAAGCTTTTCAAATTTCTCCATGAATTGTATTGGGCCAATCTACATGATGGAGGCAGCCATCTCTTTTGTGGCCTTGGGAAAATGTTTTATCATCACTTGTATGTTCATTTTATACACTCTAACATGTATCATATGGAGACATGCATGATTAACCATGTAAGAAGAAACATTTTTCCTTGTACTTTCATCAAGCAGCAACTTGTAAAACTGTGTTGTACTTGTTTGGGAAGCTGTTGGTACCTTCTTGCACCACATGTGACCTTCAAAATTCTCTTGATATTATTGCTGATCATGTCTTCATTTTCTGAAATAGATCATATTTGTATGGAAGGCTTGATTTTGAGAGAGACACATGAGCTGGATGTGTCCGTGAGTGAGAAAAATTCTCACAATTTCTGCACTACATGTTCTAATGGGAGCATGAGAGGAGATATGGCCACCATAGCCAAATGTTTGTTCTCTTTTGAGGTGGTCCATAATATTGATATTCATTCATTTTACAGCCATGGGCAAGTGCTTGATCATGTATTATTGTCGTCACATTCAGCCATTTACTACCCTTTAGTAGATGTGATGAATCATGGACATTGCTTGCCATGTAATTTTCTGAAGTTGCAATGGATGAGACTGCGTTGTATCCTTGTGAGAAATTGTTTACACCATGTAACATCATGAAAAAAATTCATCAAAACTCTCATTAGGATGTTCCATGATGACCATGTCCTATTCTTCATGGATGGATTGTTTTGGGCCAGCTTGTTCTTCATTGTTGGAGGAACCTTCTTTGGAGGATTGTTCTTCACTTTGCCATTGGAGGGCAATGATTTTGCAGCCCAGGATCAACATACACTCTACAATTGTCACGAGTGGAGAGAAGGACAGCATGGGGTAAGCTATGACACTTGCCAAGTTCATATTTTCAGCCCACCTTCATTACCAGAGCTTGAGGTGGAAGGAGATTTTCAGGAGTTGCCTTGTTGGGAGGTGGTTCATTTTTTTTGGATGATTGCTTGGAGATGGAGGATCCACATGAGGGAGATGTTCCTCATTATATTCCAGACTCCATGCCTTGATTGAAGAGAGGTGATGAGTTGGTACATAGTCGATGGGACAACTTACACCGTGACAGATACAACATAGTAGGAGTCATGGTCTTCGCCTCTTAGAGCAACAGTCATAGCCAAAGGCATTGCGCAGTCCAAGCCGTGGGACTTGGGATACTATTGGCCATGCTGGCCATGAGATTCGGAAGGATTGTTAGTTGTCTGGTACCATGAGAGATCAGTTTGGGATCCTAGCATTGAGAGATCCCTTCATATCAGGGTGATGTAGAGAATAGGGAAGATTCAGTAGTGCATCTGGGACCTAGGCACATTTTGCAGAGAGGATATTTGTTTAGGCAGTTGCTTAAGGGCAAGCAAAATTTTGTCGGGGGGAACTGTAATATTCCTAATTAGCGACAGCTAATTGGAATATTCTATTTTTTTTAGTTTTCCATCTATAGTTTGTAAATAGATAAAAAGTGAGTGAAGAGGGTCTAACTAACTTAAGTGAAATAAGACATCCACCTAGTAGCACAATGTTGTGACTTAAGTGGGAGTCAAGGGGGGAACCCAACACCACGTGGAGGAGGGGGCCTATGTACACTCTAGAAGCTTCTGCAAGCTTATACATAGATAAGGATGAGGATGTGGATAAGGATGAAGATGTGGAGGAGAGAGAGAGGCTACATTGGGTTTTGGAGGGAAACCAATGTTATAAAAGATGGAGGAGCCTCCTCATTTCATTCATGCTTGAGTTATTGATTGTTGAGTGAGACATTTGTCTTCTTTAGCACGCTGGTTGTTTAGTCTATCTGTAGCACTGTTTATTGCAACTGAGTGTCTCCATGCGGAGATCTCACCCTTAGCCCCGGGGGACTTCAAGTGCCTGCTCGGGCAAGGTTATTTTTTCAGCATCATCCTCTAGGACATCGTTATTGCTCCAGCAGCATAATACTGTGTTGTAGGTTGTTGCCATGGAGATTCCACAACACCACTTCCTTCTCTTATTTTTCAGAGGGAGAGTCTTTCTTTCCTTTGGAGGATCGGATTGGAAGACATTGGAGCTGATTTGCAGATCTTGGCACTTGGCCAAAGTATTCTATTCCACTCACTGCACAGTCCCTCTTAGTTACTGCGTTATTTTCATGGTGTAGCTGTTGTGAGGGTTTGCAGATTGATTTGTGGGTGGGATATCAAGTGTAAGGATCAGCCTTCCACTTAGGAGATCCATTGGAGGAGGTCTACTTCAATTTTTTCATCATCTTTACCCTTCTCTATTGAGTTCCAGATCTGAGTTGCAGTACCTGCCCAGCAACTCCGGCATTTTTTCCATTTGTGTATTTCAGCCAATCCCTTGGAGGATTGAGATATTTTTGCTTATAAGGGTTAGAGATTCACTCCGCTATTGTATTTTGGCCATATATTGTCATATCCATGTATTGATATCATTTTGGAGCAGTATTCTATCATAAATTGTGTCCCCATAGTATGGGTTTATGCAGAAATAGCAGTGTTTCTCCATTTTCATGTACATGTATTATTGAGGCTTGCATATATTTTCTTGAGAGGTTTTTTCCTCAAAAATTGTACTCTCTCTTGCTGCTATAAATTATTCTTGGATATATATTCATCTTCTTGTCTTACAGTTCCTGGAGAAAATGCTGAAGGGTTTTTGGATCATTCTCTTGTCTTGTGGCACCTCATTCTTAAGGGGTTTTCTATCTAAAACTGTTGTTTAACCTTGCTAAATGCCTAGGCCATGTTCATAAACCCATTATATGATTTTTCATAGTTTTTTACATCTTATACCTTCAAAAAATACGCTTCCCTTGCTTCAGTAAAATTTTGCATACTCAAAGTCATGGGAAATCAGGGTTTTTCTTGACTAGTAGGGAAGGAGGAACTGTTTAACATAGAAAAACGCCTTTGTTTGAGCTGAAATTCGACATGGAGGTCCCTCTTGACCTAATATAACATATTCCAAAACTTGACCCATCATTTTATGAAGATGTGCTTATACACTAATTTTAAGGCCAAAATCCTCACTTTTCCCCACATTTTTGCCCATAAAAACTGAGTAAAGGATGATGCTATTATTTAATTTGGTTGCTGAGAATCCTTAGACATATTAAAAATTATTTTAAGCCATCCTACCTGAAGAATGCATTTTTCAGGCATGAGTTGCTGAGAAATTCAATTTCTGAATGAGTTTCCGTAGTTGTCGTATGATATTGTATGTCTAGTTCTATACCACTTGGTGAGTTTATATTTCACTCTTAGACAGATTCTAGAAAAGGCCAAAAATATTCTGGATCTTGTCCTCTTTTAGAATCGATACATCCGGTAAATGCCCTCCCAGTAAATCTCTGGTTGGAGTTTGTCGTGCTTTAGAGATATCCCCGAAATGGGATATTATAGAATTTATGAAATCCTTCTGTTGCAATAACTCAACTCGATCTTCATGTGAAAGAAAATAATCATCATACTTTTCTTGGTAACTTTCGACCTCATTCAAGACAACTCCAAGAGATGGATTTCCTTCTACAACACCTTCAAACAAAATCAAATTATCAATCTCAAAATCACAAGACCCAATGGTCTCATTTGATGATCCAATCACCAAATATTCTTCTTTTTGTTCTAAGTCTCTTTCAAGAATCAGAAAGTCTTCACTGCCTTTCTTCCCAGCTTCCTCAAGAACTTCAATTGGTTTGTTGATATCCTTCTCCACTTTTTCTTGCTTTTGGCTATCATCATGAGTCAAACTTCCTTTTCTTTTAGTCCTTACAACATGCTGAAAAGAAATACCTCCTCTTAGATTTTTATGATCTTCCATATGAGATCTAACTATCTCAGAGCTCAAATTATGTCTCTCTACTTTGACATTACCTCCAAACATACACAAATTATTAACTTCAAAATCATAAGGCTAATTGCCATAACTGATGATTCAAAAATTATCGCTCCATCTTCATGTTCAAAAGAAATTTTTTCATCTCCAGTAACTTTCTTTTTCTATAGCTCAACTCCTTTGAGTTTCTGTTAGTATGAATCCTTCGTCGAAGTGTACAAAAAATGACCACTTTAGCTACGCATAACTAATAGCCCTAACAACAATAGTGGCTGCCAAATATCTTCAGATCTGCGGTTAGTAATAAAAATGCTGCAACAACCAGATCTATAAATGGAAAGACATTAAGCAGTAAAGTAAAGGGTTTGCTCCATGCATCCAACAGAAAAGACAAGAACACAATTTTTTTTGAAAGAATTTATATTACAGGGCACCTGGGAGGAAAAACAAGAAGGTGTATCCAGCTCTCCTCAATGGGATGGGTTCTTTGTAGTCCTCAGCACTTCAGATCTAAGCTTTCTCTCTCTAGTTGATGTAGAAAACCCAATGCAAAAAGTAGAGCTCAAAGGGAGCAAAATGGCAGAAAATGGTGACCAAGTGTATAGATCCAGAGTGATCTAGTAGGCAACAAAAGGTGAAGAATGATGGGAAAAACCCTCCTATTTATAACAAAATATTGGGTCATTCTAGATCTTGGTACATGGGTTAACCAAATCTGGATCCACTTTTTATGGAATATTTTATTATATTTGTTGGAGGGAAAAGGTATTTGACTTGGGTCAAATCCCTTAATTTGTCAAAAATAAATAAATAAATGATTTATTTATCTTTTTAAGGAAGCGGTTAGAAGATAATCAAATAAATAATGATTTATTTGATTATTTAAGGAAGTGGTTGGGAGATAACTAAATAAATAATGATTTATTTAATTATTTGTGGGTGATTTGGTCATATTTAACAAGGAATATCATCTAAATAAGGTTTAAATGATTATTCCTAGAAATAATAAGATAAATAAAGGTTTATCTAATTAATTTCTTTGATTTTGGGTTACACATGACTGGGAATAACAATTAAATTATGGTTTAATTAATTATTCCATGAGGAAAATCAAGCAAATATAGGTTTGTTTAATATTTCCTTTTGGGGTTTCCTGTTTTAACATAGTGAAAGCAGTTTTACTTAGGGTAAAACTGGTCTTACATGGTGTACTTGGGTCCATCTAATGATAAAAGGTTAGATGACCAAAAAATGGTGTAATAGATTGCCCCCCAGCGTGCGAGTGTCAGGAGCAAATCGTATGACCGAAGTACATTGTAAGAATACAATCACTAGACAACAAAAAGGGATGTCAGAGAGAGAAATGTGAGGTAGATAGTGTGCTGAAGGACTAGACCCTGAGGAGACGAGACTCGCAGGTGCAACAAGTATCTTTTTATGAGAGGGTACCTGTGCTGAAGGCGGCGGGGGAGGCATACCTATGCCCGCCGAGACAAAGTACAAAAGAATAGTGTGTCCAGTAAAAAAGGGACCGAACCATAAAGTACAGCTGGCATAATCAAGATCCAGGTAAAAATACAATGAGGAATCTCACATACATGCTGTGCCTGGGATAATAGCCAGGACTTAGTACAATAATATCTGAGTACATGAGATAAATAGAACCCAAATGCCCCCTGTAAATGGGTAAGGGCTCACAAAGTCTGACTGATACATGCAAATCGAAGAGGTGCTGCAAGTGGCGAAGGCCAACATCGTCAAAATCTGGAGCGGCATCGAAGGCTGCAAAGAAGAGGTCATCCGGGCATGTGGGGGGCTACCTGCAGGGCCACCCCCTCATGAGGGTTGAGACATCTCACACACACCCGGGAATCATCAAGAGCTGCTGCTGGATCACTGGACCGTCAAGTATGCGAATCTCGATCATGCTGAAAGGAGTTGGAGAAACAATCAAGTCAAAGGGAAAAGAGGTATCCCTTTGCCTGATCCGAGGCACCAAACAAGAGTGGAAGCTGGAACCAAGGTACACCGCCCTCTAGACCTGGCTTCTGGAATGAATGTGTTGATGTCTATAGAAGGAGGTCCGTCATAGGTGAGGCAATGAGAGATCCTCAACTAAGGCACGAGAGAAAATAGTAGAGCGACGGACAGACTGACACTAATGATGATAGTGGAAATGGGAACGACTGAGTAGCGAATGGACGACTTCCCTTGTTAGAGCATAAAGAGCATGGATGACACGGCAGCGACTGACACAAAATCATAAGGGATAGGGGACAGTGAGACTGAAGGTCATAATTTGCGACACAAGAGAGAGACCAAGCAATGAAGGATGGAGGGCTATAGTGGGGTGCAAAGGGACGTGGTATAGACTCCATGGATGCAATGATGACTCAACTTGGATGCTCTAAACAAGGGTGACTCGATGGTGCTGCCACATAGTAAAGGCCCCAATGGGGGACCCCGGAAGCATGAGTACAAGGTGGGAACTCATGACGAAAATCGACACGAACATGGACAAGTAAAGGAGCAATATGGTGCCCCTAGTACAAGTGTCGTAAGTGAGGAAATTCGATTTTAAGGAGCGGTGAAGTGACCCTTCTTGGACAAAATGTGTCCGGGTGAAGTATCAAATCACCAAAAACTAACAGAAACCCATTTGAGAGCTCGGTGAGAGCTTTCCAGCGGTGCTAACGGTTCGTCGAACAGAGCTACGGTGTGGTCGCAGCAGTCGAAAGAAGAAACAGGGGTTCTCTTTTAATAAGGCTGTTTTCCCTCCAAAATCATTCATTTGCTATTGTTGCTGTGGTGAATGTGGAGAGGAGGGAAGGCCCTAAATCTTGCGGTGAACGTAGCGGACAAACCGACCGTTGGAATCGAGATCCGTCAGTTGGAGGTAGGAGGCCTAACCTTTCTCTTGCATTTTGATGGATTACACTTTCAGTTTAGGGCCCAGAATCCCAGAAACAGCTCCTCCTTCATCTCTACGGCCGGGTCGCACTTTTTGGGGCAAAGAGTGCGACCTAGGATGCAGGTATCAGGGAAAAAAGTGCGACCTGGTCCAGAAAATGGCAGAAAACTGCGACCTGGGAGATGAGGGGGTTTTGGTGCTGTTTTATGGTTGTCCCGATCTGTATGCTGACAAAAATGATGTGTTTGTGCAGGTATGGCAGAGTTACGGGTCAACTGGAGAGAGAGAGATCTGGGGACACTTCGGACAAAGATCCAGGCGGATCAGGGCGTCCGTCGTGTATTGGCCAGATTTGGGGTTCTCAAGTTTGTGGAGAACCCATTGATGAGAGCAGGGGAACTGTTACTGGCCCGGATTATCAGTTATTGGGATCCAGATCAGGAGATCTTTGTGGTGCAGGGGCACAGGATCGAACTGAGGGTCTAGGACGTGTATTTCCTGACTGGTCTCCCGCCACTGGGGATGGTGGGAAACACACAGCCAGTGTTGCCGCGGGGGCGACATATCATGGAGTTCGTGGAACGCCATTGTAGACCGGGTCTTCAAGTCAAGGGGACTCGAATACCGATCGGGGATCTAGAGAGGCTAGAAACCCGTGCAGTGGCTGCAGCTGTGCTGCGAATCCTGGGTAGCCAGGCGTTCCATCACATCACTGGGGGGCATATGATGTTAGTGGAAAGTGTATTGGGAGGGACCTACTATGGGTGGGCCCAAAGGCTGTTGGTGTCGCTAAAGTGACAGTTGTCACTATGCAGGCGGCAGGTGAACCATGACTGCGCATATGGGACTTTGTTGTGTGCCTTCTTCTTTGAGAAGATCCCGACCTTGAGGCCTCATGTACAGCTTCCAGATGGGGGCCCGAGAGAGCCCAGGATGCGCCGTTGGGGACGGCTACTATGCAGAGGAGGAGGAGGAGGGGCGGTCGGGCGAGTATTTCGACCGGAGTTTTTTGCCCATTGGGATAAGATGCCTTTGTAAATAGACGACTATCCCTATAGTGGGATGAGCTATTGTGGAGATCCGGACCTGCCACTTCCGCCTGGTCGAGTCTGGGGGCCCGATGGTAAGTGACAGATTGCTATTCTTGTATGGGCATGTTAAAGTATTTTGAATAGTAATGTAAGGTACTGATTCATGTACTTTTGGTATGCAGATATAGCACCGGTAAAACCGGCCGGATATATGGGACGACCGGCAGCGTCTGGGGCTACAGGTCCAAGTGGGTCGAGAGCGGCGCAGGATGAGGATGCAGCCGCCCTGCTGGAGGACATCCGTCGTAGATGCGAAAGGTTGTTGACCGGAGTATCAGAGCGCGGGTGGCAGGACTTAGACGACCAATACATAGAGCCATGTGTTGGTCTCCCCTCGGAGTGGCGAGGTATCATGCGGCGCATGGCAATGGCCGGTCAGGCTATGCGTGATCTACATGCTGCAGGGGCAGAGCCATTGGCTCGGGAGCCTCCAGATAGTGATTAGGGGTAGGGGCATGTGGTGCCCCCTATGATGTATGTAGGGGCAGGTGGTGCCCCCAGTTTTGGGTTTTTGTTTGGAACATGCTATGGGCATGTCGTATGTATCAGAGTAAATGGACTCTAAACACACTTTTTGCGACACATATTATGGATATGCATCGTCTTTTGATGGTTGATTTAAAGTTATTGTCTTGTATGAAATGTGTGTGATAAATGCCAATCTAGAACATGGTTTGCAATACTATCTACATAGTGATTCTGTTCTCGAGGTACATGGTTGAAAGTTATGGTTTCAAATGCACGTATTAAGATTTTCACTCGTAAATAGCGTCTAAACAGCACAGGGTTATGCACACGATAAACACCATTTAGTTTCATTACAAGAAGCAGGGAATCCAAACGAACGTGCAGATGGAGGATGCGATGAAAGAGGGCATCGGCTAATAGACCACGCACTGCATCATATTCGGCCTGATTGTTGGTGGCAGAACCAATGCATACCCCGTTAGAAAGAACAAGGGCATGCAAGGGGGTGAAGATGACCCAACCTGCCGAGGCTAGATTCCTGGAGTAGCGACTTGCACCATCGGCGTAGCCGATAAAGGGTGTGGACGGGGGGTCCTGCAGAATGGTGTGACAAGACAATAAATGAGGGGATGAAAGGAAATGACGGCAGCGTGAGTGTACAGAAGTCATCGGGCGACAACCACAGGAGGGAGTGTAAGGGGCAGGATGACCAAGACTCAGACAAGGTGTTGTATGAGGACTATCGGAAACATGATGAGGACTCGGGCTGCGGAGGTCAACGGAGACACAAGTGGAGTGATCTCGGGTATGAGGAGGAACGGGGTGCTCAAGGGGCACAAGTGGGGAAGATGCAGACGGGCTGGGCTCCGAGTGTCTCGCAGAGGAAGATAGGTAAAGGATGGTGACAGCAGAATTTGTCATCTGAACATTAGGGGGGGGAATGTCGATGGGAGCGGGGGGATCCTCAGGTTGACCTGAAGCGTACTGCGCGAGGATAGGAGAGGCGGATTGATTTTGTTCAACCTCATACTCTCGAATTACCTCTAAAGAGGCGCGGTAGTGTGTCAGGTGAGAACAATGGTGGGAGTAATGGCCATGAACGCCGCACAAAGCACAAGGCTTGTTGGTGCGGAGAGTCTTGGGGTTCTTGGTTACGGACGATGAAGGAATGGGGGCTTCAGGGACCGTAGACTCAGGGAACGCGACTTTAACCATGGGCTGGATACGGGGCAACTCAGGACAAGCATGGGTGGCATGACCAGTGACATCACACAAAGCGCAAGGCTTTGCGGGAGGGGAAGGGACTGGGTCAGTCGTGGTAGTCTTGTCTTTGGGTGCCCCCTTGCGGGCTTTGCCTTTCTTCCCGGGTGCCGTCACAACAGGAGAAGGGTCCTGTGGAGGTGCTGGAGGCACAGTGGCAATGGAGGAAGCAAGGGGGACCGGTTGAACCGGTGTCAAAGCCATGTAAGGTTTGGGGTGACCAGGAGGGGTGGCGGCTGGGGGATCAAGGTACCAGACCGGAATGCCCAAGGTCAAGTTAGGGAGAGAGAGGGTGGCCATGACGGGGACAGAATATACTCCGAGAGGGGGAGCTAGGAAAGGGATCTGCCCAGCAGGGTAATGACCAGGAGGGACGGCTTTGAGATGGTTGAGGCCAGGAGGAACCGATCTAGGAGGGTAAAGGGGTTCAGGAAGACCAGCTGTAGGGGTAGGGCCAGAAGGAGGAGGTCCGGCTGGCTAAGATGAATGGCTAGGAGCAGGTTGCGGAGGGCGAGGGGGAGGTTGCTGACTAGCCGAGGCAGGCCGCTTACGGGCAGCCTGAGATGATTGCATCATGCAAACATTCGAGGAGCTGGGATCAGTGATGGGAGAAACCCTCCTATTTATAACAAAATATTGGGTCATTCTAGATCTTGCTACATGGGTTAACCAAATCTAGATCCACTTTTTATGGAATATTTTATTATATTTGTTGGAGGGAAAAGGTATTTGACTTGGGTCAAATCCCATAATTTGTCAAAAATAAATAAATAAATGATTTATTTATCTTTTTAAGGAAGCGGTTAGAAGATAATCAAATAAATAATGATTTATTTAATTATTTAAGGAAGTGGTTGAAAGATAATTAAATAAATAATGATTTATTTAATTATTTGTGGGTGATTTGGTCATATTTAACAAGGAATATAATCTAAATAAGGTTTAAATAATTATTCCTAGAAAATAATAAGATAAATAAAGGTTTATCTAATTAATTTCTTTGATTTTGGGTTAAACATGACTGGGAATAATAATTAAACTATGGTTTAATTAATTATTCCATGAGGAAAATCAAACAAATATAGGTTTGTTTAATATTTCCTTTTGGGGTTTCCTGTTTTAACATAGTGAAAGCAGTTTTACTTAGGGTAAAACTGGTCTTACATGGTGTACTTGGGTCCATCTAATAATAAAAGGTTAGATGACCAAAAAATGGTGTAACAGTTTTTGTCTTCAATTGAGAATCTATAATCAACTCAAGCTTCCTCAACTCCTCTATTAATTGCATATTCACTTGATGTTCTCTCTTCTCTTGTAGCTTATGTCATTTCACCTTCTTTCTCATTATGTAACCATAGCTTTGGTATTATTTACTTCTCTTGAAAAAATTTATCAAAAAAATAAATTGCATTCTTATCTCAGCCTTTTCTCTGTAATATTCTTCATCACTCACCTTCCATATGTCAACTACTTTGACATCTGCTTTCTTCACATTGTGGTTTCTTCCTAAACCTCTGTTATGACTATGAGTAGTCATATTCTTCTTCATATTCAGGAGCTCCTCACTCACTATGAGCTATAATTAAGCCTTTGCAATAGCAAATCCTCCCTGCTGCAACTTACCTCACCAAGTTTTCCTATGTACTTGGACACTAGTCCCCTCTCTGGAAATTTATTTTGAGCATTCCTCTGCTCCCTCTAGGCTTCAACTCATCTTCACTTTTCATAACACAACTTTCCTCTTTTATTTCAATTACAAATGAAATACTAGGTTCCAGCCACACTCTTCTTTCACTCAGAAACCTTACTAGCTTCCTTTATCACTGCTTCTTAAGGCTTGATCTTCTTTTTCTGAGATACTTTATTAGCTGCAAATATCAATCTTCAATCTGTATTTTATCCTGCAAAACTCGAATCAGAGTTAAACAAAAAAATACCTACATGATTTCACAAGAAATCTCCATCCACTCTCCACATTTGAGTGTTTCTCAATTCTTCACAAGAAAATAACCATTGTTCTGTTTTTTTATGCTTCTGCAATCTCTTCTTAAGAGTATCACTTACTCCCATCTTTTTTCATAGTTTATCTCTGTCAATTTTCTGCAAAGCACGCTTGCTTTACGAATCTGCTCTTTCTTCCGCAATCACACTTGCATTCTACACCAACCACTTCAAGAGCATAACTCTGCTCTAACTTTCTCCCAAAAGAGCTTTTACTGCTCCAATACCAAAAATGATGTAGCAGAAATGCATCTTAATAAACCTCCCTATGATACCAAATGATACTAAGGTTATCGCAATTAACCCCACTAATTATCCAACTTAAAATTATGGAGTACATGCTTCCTCCATATTCACCCAACATAACCCACTTTATATATTAAACATTAAACTTATATTCATATATGCACACATAAGCTTAATAAAACTGCATCTTTATAAAATGTACATCTGGACGTATGGGTTATGGCCCACATAAATCTCCTTTTCTCACAGCGGATCACAATATCGGAGTTCCCAAGTTTTACAATATCGCCTGTTGCGACATATACCAAATAACTTTAAACATAAACAATATCAATGCCGATTTCGAATGTGATAACGATATCGCATCATACCTTCGCAACCCAAACTTTGTTACACTTAGTAAATTCACAGATTTACTTTTCTACGTAAATATTCCACCATACCACATGCGCTATGCGATATGCACATGGCTATTCTTCCTGACACATATCCACTTTGTAACTTTCCCAACTTATCTTGCAATGTAATATCTACCATTAATATTCCAATTGATCTTTGTGATTTAATCCTCCTTGTCCATTTTGTTTTTTCGAAATATTTGAAGGGGAATTTGTGTCTCCTGAGCTTTCTGTTATATTCATTCATTCAGATCTTTGATGATCATGCTGCTGCACACTTTAGCATGATGTCTAAAAGAAGAATATAGAACACCATTCTGTATTAAAAATCTAAATCTAGGATTTGATTTTAATTCTCCTTCGACCTACACACAACCTTAATTTCTCTAGACTGGAACCATACATGATTCTACCTAGCCATTAAGTCCATTATCACTCAGAAAGACTCATTCATTCATCTGAATTCATGCAATCAGTTAATTACTTCACCGATATCAAATTTTTTCAGTTATGGATCACTCAACACGTAAAAGAAACAAAACACAGTCACCATGAATACAATTTTTCATTAATCAATAAATGTACAGATACAATAAAAATATGTTTACAATATGAATTTGGCGTGATGTTCCTTTACATGGCCTTTTTCTTTTCCTCTCTCTTTATGCCCATAGGCTTACAATCAAAACTTCTATTTCAAAATCTGTGTCTCTATTTCCTTCGAGGCTTACCATTATATACAAAAGGTTCAGTAACCAATTCTGGTTCATATTCATTGGTTACTTGAAAAATTCCTAAAAATCCTCTAAGTCCTCAACTAATTCCTAAAATATCTTCTTTATCCCTTGAGGATCTCAATATTCAACAAAATCCTAATGATCCTCTCAAATCCACAAAATAATTAACTACTTTATAATCTAACATTTAAAATATTTCAAAATATCTCAATCCACACCAATCACTCATCAATTAGTCATGTTCTCCTACATTCGAGAACATTTACAAATATTCCTCCCAATGTCTAACTGAATCCTATTATAAATTTCTCACCTAAAATCACTCAAAACATTGAAAATTAAATTAATTAAATACTTAGGAAACCAACTCCCTTAAAAAACACAAGACCCCCTAGATTCTACTAAATGTACAAAATTTTGGAACCATGATGCTCCTATATCAAGAAGGCACATTTAGGTTGACTGCATTTTCTTGTTGCACCGATGGTGTTAGTGTTTTGGTTGGTGTGTATGTGGCGTTGAGATCTTATTGATGCCTACGTGACAGTGGATTGGCTACCTCCGAAATCATGGTGGGCATGGATATTAAGATCGATTCGTGAGGTGTTGATATTGATCCACAAGGCATATGCTTGATACTCAACGAGGTGTCGAGATCGAGCCATAAGGCATACCCTTGATACACAACAAGGTGTTGAGATCGAGCCACAAGGCGTAGAGCAACAAGGTGTTCGATGCAGCATGCCATTCATTAATGTGTTGCACTTCATGATGGTGGTGCTTGAAGCTGACATAGAATCTCTTGCACCGAGCATATAACATGTGGAAAACGCAGACCCACAATATCACTGAATCGAGCCACTATTAGATCTATTGAGAAGAAATTGCTTCATATCTGTTGAGAAGGAACTGCTTTAGATATGTTGAGAGGCACTGCTCTGGATCTGTTGGGAAGGCACAAAGAGCACTCCATCGCGTCAATATCGTTGGAGGTTGCAAAGGACCAAGCGTCCTACATAAGATGACCCAATCTGCTTGACAAAAGAAGGACATTGTTCACTTACTGGATTTGTGTTCGGGTCTGAGCATACTTGGAAGGTTGAGTGGCTAGGCTACGACCTTAGGAGCTGTTTTGCGATTGGTCGATTTCTTGTTGCTAATAGAGACAAAACTTGGTGTGCGTGCAAGCTTCTTCGTCAAGCAGTTGAGCCGACGGTGCATGTTGAAAATACTTTGTTTCTCCATTTACATATTTTGAGGAGTGGAGCTATTCTGTGGAGCAGGATCGATCCCTTGCCACCAGTTTGCGGTAAGATTTAAAATAAACTTGACAAGATTTCGATAAAAAATTGTTTAATTCAAAATGAGTTGGGGCATATATTTCAAAATAGTTATATTTTTAAAGAGGATCTCTACAAATTTTTTTTTTAAATAAGGCTTCTTCAAATTGTCTCTTTGGATCTAGGGCAGATCTATTTTTTTTTGTCAATTGCTGGAGAGCGAAATATTTTTTTTTTAACTGTCAAAATGAATAACCAAATGGTCGAAGCATACTTGAATGAGATAAATAAGCTCAATGTTTGGAGGGTAAAAATGCATGGACGATTGTAAATGGAGATGAATTGAAATATATAGTTGTAGGAGGTGGACCAACTGCAATAATTCAGGATTGGGAGAAGAGGGAGAACAATGCGAAAGTGATATTGAAATTCTTAGTGAAATATTGCATTATCCCTCACATCAAAGAGTGTAAATCAACAAATGAGATTTGGACAGCCCTCAAAGATCTGTACGAGATCATAAACATAAATCGCCTTTCATTCCTAAAAATCAATATTATATCCATTAAAATGGAGGATAATGAATCAGTATCTCGATCCATCCCTCGCATCAAGGACCTTAAAGATGAGCTTGGCGACATAGGGAAGGTAGTGTCAAACACTGGTCTTGTCACAATTACCATGAATGGTATGATTGATGACTATTATATGCTCATCACAGGCTTGAATGTGAGAGAGAAAGCCCCAAATTTTGAAGAATTGATTGGGTTCCTGATGGAAGAGGAAGAAAGGTAGATGACTCTGAAACCCCACAGTTCTGATCTTTTTTTCATGGCAAAGAAGAAGCCCTTCAGAGGGTAGGAAAATGCAAGACAGAAAGGTGGATGTACACCATAAAGAAAGCTAGCTTAAGGTATACCATCTCAAGGTATGTCTTCAAAGAGAAACAATTCAAGAAGCAAATGTTTCTATTGTGGTAAAATTGGTCATATTGCAAAGAATGGCGATAAAGAGGGGCTTGATGAATCTCAGCACAAACATAAGAGGAATAAATTAAAATTTAGTGATGAATATCATAACCATGACCTCATACTTTTTATGGTTGATCCCTATGAGAATGATGAAGAAGACATTTCATTTGTGGATTTAGGAGCTTCCACTCACACCAGGTAACAAACAGTGATTTGAAAACTTTAAAGAAACCAACAATGATGAGAAAATCTACCTTGGTGATGACAAAGGGTAAAAAATCAAAGGGTATGGTAATGTTCGTGTCATATTTCCTGATGGAAATATTAGGCATATTCAAAATGTAATATATGTACTGAGAATAAAAAAAATTATGATCTTTGTTTCTATGATAACATATCATAATCTTAAGGTAGAGTTTTTAAATTCTTATTTTATTATTAAATATTTTATGGATCATATGAAGACAATTGCATCAGGGATTCGAGTGGGAGGTATTTACGAGCTCAATGTAAGAAGTGCACCACACCAAGCATTAACAAAATTAGGTATGAGTGCAGAGGACATATGGCATCAAACATTCGGTCATATCAATTTTAATGACCTACTGCTACTTCAGAAATGATGTATGTTCAATGGTCTGCTTGTTTTAAAGAATTTTCATGTTGATTGTGAATCATGTGTTCTTGAGAAGATGCACAAAGATGAGTTTCTTGCAAACTTAGATAGAAAGAAGAGAGATATACTAGAACTTGTGCACACTGATTTATGTGAGCTGATGCAGTCAAGATCATTAGGAGGTGCCTATTGTTTTTTTATTATTTCTTGATTATTGCACAAGATTAACCTGGATATATTTTCTCCGTAAGAAGAGTCATACTTTTGAATAACTTAAATAATTTATAAGCATGGTGGAAAAACATATAGGGAATTTTATTAAAATTCTCCAGTCAGATCAAGCGGGAGAATACAAGAAAAGTGGCTTCATCATATATTGCAAGGACCATGGGATAGTTAAATAGTTCACACTACCCCAAACCCCTCAATAGAATGGGGTTGCAGAGAGGAAGATCAAAACCCTTGTGGAGTGTGCTCAATGCATGTTAAAAGGTAAGACTTTGCCTAAATTTTTTTGGCAGAAATAATAAAAATACTGCAGTATATTTGAAGAATAGGAGTCCAAAAAAAAGTATTGAGTTTAAAACTCCATTCGAAGCTTTATTATGTTTTAATCCTATAATTAAACATTTAACATTTTTTGGCTCCAAAGCTTCTGCTCATGTTCCAAAGGAGGATAAGAAGAAACTGGATTCAAAGGCCATTAAATGCACTTTTTTGGGGTATTGTACTGAGTTTAAAGCTTATAAATTGTTTAATACCTCTACTCATAGAGTATTTGCAACTAGATATGAAGTATTCCATCAGCAGGTTCATGATGGAAACTGTGATAAAGACAATGAAGAGTGGGACATTCCCTTATTGACGGAAGAAGAGAGTGATGAAAGAAGGAACAACCATGAGTAGAAGCAACAATACAAAAAGGAAGAACTAGATGTACATATGTAGTAGCAAATACAATTCCACAAAGGGATGACCAGATCAGTTGTGAAGCCACTCCACCACTCAGGAGACCAGGTAGGCGAACTCAATTTCCAACAAGATATAGGGATCATGCTCTTATAATTAGTATCTTAAATGTTGTTGAACCCTCAAACTATAGAGGATCCAGTCAATATGTGGAATGGAGGGCAACCATGGAAGAGGAATATGAGTCAATACTTAAAAATAAAACATGGGATCTAGTTGAATTACCTAAATGAAAACAACCCATAGTTTGCAAATGGATATACAAGTCTAAATTTAGAGTAGATGGGAGTATAGAGAAATATAAAGTTAGGTTGCTTGCAAATTGGTACTCACAAAAAGAAGGCATATATTATGATGAAACCTTCACCCGTGTAGCTAAATTAAACATACTTACAATGTTAATTTCTTTAGCTACCAAACAACATTGTATGATACACCAACTAGACGTGAAATCTCCATTTTTAAATGGGGAATTAAAAGAAGAAATGCATTTAATGTAACCTGAAGGGTTTGTTAAATAGGGGGAGGAACATTTAGTCTATAGACTGAAGAAAGCATTGTATGGACTAAAATAGACACCCAGGTAGTGGTATGACAAAATTGATTCATTCTTCCTACAACATAGTTATAAAAGAAGCAAGAATGACCCTAATCTATATATCGTGTTTGATAAAAAGGGGTGAATTGTTTTGATTTATTTATATGTATATGATCTTGTCATTACAAAAAATGTTGATGAACTCATTAAAGAAATAAAAGAGTAGATGGTGCATGTTTTTGAGATCAAATACCATGGAGAGCTACAATATTGATTGGGTATTAAAGTCTATAGGGATTCTGGCCAAAAGTTTTGTCACAAGGGAAGTATGTCATGAGTGTATTTAAAAAGTTCAGAAAGGATTAGGGCAAAGCTGCCACAGTACCTTTACACAAAAATATTAAAATTTATAATGATGATGGTTCCAATGAGGTTGATGGAACATTGTACAAACAGCTGGTTGTGAGTCTAATTTATTTGACTACAACTAGGTCATATTTGGCTTATGCAGTTAGTGTATTGATCCAACTCATGTAAAATCCTCATGAGTGTCATTGGGATGCAGTGAAAAGCATCTTAAGGTATCTTCAAGGAACCTTAGACTTTGGTATTGAATATACTAATTCGTTTGATGTTATATTAACAGGTTTTTCAGACTCTGATTGGGCCGGAAATCTATATGATAGATGATCCATGACAGGGTATGCATTCAACATTGGGTTTGGGGTCATTCCATTGAGCAAAAAGAAGCAGGACACTGTATCCTTGTCTTAAGTAGAAGTTGAGTATCAAGCAATGTGTGCAAAAAAATGTGAGGCAGTTTGGTTGAGGAGACTTCTCCAGGATGCTAGAGAAGAAAAAAAATATGCAATAGTTATCAGATGTAACAACCAGAGCTCCATACAACTTTCAAATAATCATGTGTTTCATAGAAACACAAATCATATTGATACACAGTTTCATTTTTTTAGGGAGAAGGTTTAGTCAAAGGAAATCCATATTGAATATTGTAATACTTGTGACAATGCTACAAACATTTTTTACTAAGCCTCTTGGAAGAAATAAATTTGGGTTATTTAGGGAGATGTTAGCAATACTAGTGAGCTCTTTCTCTGTTGAGGGGAAGTGTTGAATATAATGGATAAATGCATTTTAGGAGAGAGTCAGTTCATTAGTTGAGTGTATGCCTTAGATTAGGATTTAGTTCCTATTCTTTAGGGTGTTGTTCTAACTTCCCTACATGTGTGTAAGTTATATACTCATTGTGTGTAATGATGATGGTGTAGAGTGTTCTACCAGAGGCACTCTCAAGGTGAAGCACCTCACCTGTGAGCTGCTCATTTTATGAAATAAGTTAATTCTTTGATTTTTATCAAATCACTGCAAGGAACCATGACATCCATTTACATGTTTGATGACTTGAATGAAGAAATACTCTTTCATATAAAATTTAATGATGAAAATCAATATGAGTGGAATAAATAATATATTAAAATATGTTAATTTTAGTATATTAGAGGATATATTAGCACGATGGAACTTGCTATAAAATATATGAGAGTTTCACTATTATAGAAAGGGTAGGAATTTGCTATAAAATATTTTGAAGGATTGCATAGCTATAGGAAGGTAGAAATATATTTTTTTATTTTTATTTATTAAATATATATTTTAAAAATTTATAGGAAGGTAGAAATATATGTTTTTATTTTTATCTTTTATTAAATATATATTTTAAATATTTATGTTAACTAGCACAATCACATTTACCAATGTGGTCGATATAGGCATGTATGATGTATATATACAACCACATTAGTAAAAATGGTTGATATACGCGGATAGGCATTTATCAATCATATTAAAAATTATTATAGGTATAGTGTTAATGTGGCTATTATAAATTGACTATTTGTACTTATTAATAACTATATAAATAATAACAACTGCACACACACACACACAAGTCCTCATATTAGAAAATCTAGCATTATAAACCCTGAGGTTGATATTATAAACCTTGAAGTAAATATTTTAAACCATAGGATTAATAGTATAAGCCCTAATATTAGAAAAATCAATATTAAAACCAATATTATATACCCAATATTAAAAACCTAACATTTCACATCCTCGTACTAAATGCAATATTATAAACCCAAAATAAAAAAAACTCTAATATAAAAAATCCAAGGAATTTATTATAAATGCAAGGGGAAATAAACGCAAGGGTTTAATATTGTAAACTCAAGGGAAAATAAACTAAATGGAAAAACACTAAACCTAATATTAAAATAGTACATTATTAATAAGAACAATGGCATACATCATGAAATTAAACTTTAATATTAAATTGAATATTATAACCCCTAACATCATCAAACCCAATATATAAGCCCTTAGATTAATATTATAAACTCTAACATTATTATTATAAAATATGATAATAAACTCAAGATATTAATATTATAAACCCAAAGGATTAATATTATAAACCCGAGTGGAAATAAACCCAAGGGATTAATATTATAAACCAAATTGATTGGTATTATAAACACAATGGATGGTTATTATAAACCGAAGGGATTATACATATTAAAAACCAAACAAATTAAAATATATGGTATAATATTAAAATCCTAAGGGATTAATAAGCTAAAGTGATTAACATTACAAACCAAAGGGATTAATAAACACAAGAAATTATTACTATTATAAACCCAAGGATTAATATTGTAAACTTTCGGGATTATTAAGCAATCAATAAACCTAAGTGATTAATATTATAAAACCTATAGATTAAAACACAAGGGATTAATGAACACAACTAATTATTAATATTCTAAGCCCAAGATATTAAAAACCCTAGCAATTAATGAACCCAACTAATTATTAGTATTATAAATCGAAGGGAGTAATAAACCCAACAAATTAATATTATAAACCCAAGGGATTGATAAACCTAACATATTAGTATTATAAACCCCTGAGGATTAATATTATAAGCAGTAATATTACAAATTATAAATTCAAGAGATTAATATTAAGCTCAAAATAAATGTTAACATTAAATTATAAATCCAAGAAATTAATATTAATATTAAACCTAATATATTAATATTCTAAACCAAGGGATTAATAAATTGAAGGAATTCGTATTATAAACCCAATGGATTATAAGCAGAACATATTTAAATTAAACCCTAGGATTAATGTTATAAACCTTATGAATAATATTATATCTTAGGAATATGAACCCCTGGATTAAGAAACCCAAGGGGTTGATGTCATAAATTCGAGGGACTAATAAACCCATGAGAATAATATTAGTCACAAAGAATTAATGTTATAAACCTAAGAAATATAAAACCTAAGGTAGATATTATAAACCCTAAAATAAACGTTAAACCCTAAGATTAATATTTTAAACCGATATGATTAATAAACCTAAAGGGTTAATATAAACAACACAAGGGATTTTAAACCCAAGGGAATAACAATAAACGTGAGGATAATATTAAATCCTAGGAACATATGCCCTACGATATATAAGCCTAAGGGATTAATATTATAATCCCAAGGGATTATAAACTAAATGGATTAATATTAAACCAGAATATTAATATTATAAACCATAGGATTAGTATTAAACCCTTAGAATATAAACCCTCATATTAAAATTAGAGACCCTAGAACAATATTATAAACACTAGGGACTACTAAACCCCATTAGATTAATATTAAAAACACTTGGGATTATAAACCCAAGGGAATACCATTCGACCCTAGGATTAATATTAAACCCTATGAATATCAACACTAATATTAATATTATAAACCCAAGATATTAATACTATAAATCCAAGGAATTAATAAACCTAAGGGTATTAATATTATAAAGTCAATGGACTATAAACCAAGGGGAATACTTTTAAACCCAAGGAATTAATATTATAAACCTAAGAGATTGATAAACCCAAAGGATTAATATTCAAAATCCAAGGGATTGATAAACCCAAGGGATTGATATTAAACCCTAATATTAATATTATAAACAATAATAATACAAATTATAAACCCAATATTAAACTTTAATATTATAAATTGAATATTAAAAGGCCCTAATATTATAAAACTTCTATTAAAATCAAGTTTTGTAATGTAACAATGCGACATTGAATAAATTACAATGTGATGTAACATTGCGATAATTATTTTTAGACTTATTTTCATGTTGAGACAATGTTTGTGAAAATGTGATGTTGGATACATTTTTTTACCATTCCAATGTTACAATGTTAAACTGTTGATATTATAAGACCAAGGGACTAATAAACCCAATGGATTAAGGGATTATAAACCAAGGGGAATAATATTAAACCCAATGAATTAATACTATAAACCCAAGGAATATAGGTCCTAAGATAAATATTCCAAACCCTAAAATAAACACCCTAAGATTCATATCATGAGCCTTACGATTAATATTATAAACCCAAGGGATTAATAAGCCCAAAGGATTAATATTAACAACCAAAGGGATTATAATCCCAAGGGAATAACATTAAACCCAATGATGAACATTAAACCCTAGGAATATAAACCCTAAAAGCAATAAACCTAAGAGATAAATATTGTAAACACTAGGCTTAATATTAAACCCTAGGAATATAAACTCTATAATTAATATTATAAACTCAAGGAATTTATATTATTAACCTAATGGATTATAAACCTTAGGATTAATATTATAAACCTTATCAATAATATTATACCCTAGGAATATGAAACCTTAGATTAATAAAACCAAGGGATTGATATTACAAACCTAAGGCACTGAAAAAAACAAGGGATTAATACTAAAAACCAAAGGGATTATAAAACTAGGGGAATAATATTAAACCCAAGGGATATAGACCATAATATAAATATCATAAACCCTAAAATAAAAAATTATATCCTAAGATTCATATCATCAGCCTTATGATTAATATTATAAAACCAAGGGATTAATAAACCCAAAGGGTTAATATTAAAAACCCAAGGGAATAAAATTGAGCTCTATGAAATTTGGGGCAAGATAGAGAGAATAAGAACTAGGGCTAGGATTTGTAGGTCATGGAAATCAGTTATGCGGCAATGGATCCTCACGGGCATGCATCAGAAGGGGAAGGACGATTTGCTTACTCCAATCTGGATCTTAAGAGAGGGAGGAGATCGAATATTTGATGAGCTCTAGAAAATTGAGGGTTCTGGAAGCTGTTTCTTACAATGAACACTGGAAAGGGTACCCAACCCCCCATAGTCATTAACGACATCGATTCTGGAGACATCGAGGGCCTCCACTTTCCTCATTAGGGAATATGGAATCCCTACACTACGACCAAACCAAATGGCTGGCTATTGTCCCTCACTAGTAGAGTTGGGGCAAGAGGTATCGACTTTGGGTTCATGGAAAAGGTATACCATGGCGTTTTACCATCCCCATGACTAAAAATTAGTGGAGGATCGGCAATAGAAACTCCAAACATCCGTCTCAGCAATGATGAGGTTCCTCAACGTCGATGGCACACAAAGCACTGAGAGATCAGAGGTGGGTTTCCATGTACGCAATGTTGGGAACCTGGATCCAAAAGGAATTCCTAAAATGGGTTTCTCTATCCCCAAGCTCTATTTTGTGCTTTTTAGTGTTTTGGCCTACTTTCAATTATTATTTCTAGATTTATGAGGGATGGTTTTCCTAGCTTGCTGCATGGGTAGCTTGGGGGTTAGAACCACACCCTTTATCACAATGACACAGATTATGGGGACAGTGTGAGGAAGTACCCACTTGTGTGATCTCTCTATGTGTTGTATCTACGCCTCCTGGCCATTGTGACAGCTCCGTTAGAGGTGTCTGCTCGAAATACTCCAACACAGATAGAAGAGGAGGGGTCTCTGCCTATGAAACCTATTTTCAGATCTTCATAAAAATATTAGTTGGGAAATCAAAGAGTATGTGGGTACATGAAGTGAAATTTTCTACAGATCTGGAGCACAAGATCCAACATTCTACAGGCATTGCGGCTTCAAAACAAAGTCTAGTATATTCAACAAAGTTGCTACAGGAAGAAGCATAATTAAAAGAATACCACATTGAAAGGAACTCCTCCATAGTGTTGAACTTACAACTCAAAGGTGGTACTCCAGGAGCAAACACATCCACTAGATCTGAATAGAACAGAGCACATGGACTAAGGGGAGCCAAAACTTATCAAGGTGACACCCCAAATGGTATCTCTTATAGTAACATTTTGCAGGCAAAAAGCAAAGCAACAACAACATCTGAACTAGCACAGAATACTCCAAAACCATACATAGTGGAGAAACTGAACTGCGTGCCAGAACTGAACATTAAAGCACCAAAGATTGATGATCATCGTTCCACATTCGAAACATAGGAAATGATATATAGATTTAACTATTTCTAGCCCAAACCAACAAAGTTTTTTCACTGGATTTTTACCAATTGCACTATGGAGCGTGATATCTTTCTTTGTTCCAAGGGGTAATTTATAGTCAAGTTCCATTCTATAGAAGCCATGGATATCATTCTCAAGGTGGGACCATGGTTTTGAGGCTCCACCAGCCTCTTCATCACACTATGGTTCCCTGATTTTGATGAAAACACGATGGAGATAACGAAAATGCCAGTTTCGATGTGGTTGTACAATCTCCCGCTTCACTTTTGGAATGAATATGTATTAGAGGGCATAGGAAACACCATAGGGTGATACATCAAAATAGACATCCAATGTTTCGAAGAGAGAATCTTCACTTTCACATGAATTTGTGTGGAAGTGGATCTCGGCAAGGGACTACTAGAAAGTATCCATCTACTTCATAACCAACAAAAATGGAAGCAACATATTGATTATGAAAACACTCCATTTAGGTGTAGGATATGTAGGATAACTGGTCACTTAGAAAACACATGTCCAGATAAAAAAAGGGAAAATAGAAAAAATAAGAAGACAGGGAAAGCAACCAAAGGATGGAAATTCCCCTTAGGTGGACCGGAGCCAAAGATGAGATACAAGACCCATTTGAACTTAATGCATCGGCTTTGCCAGAACACACCATGGTGGATCCTACACCAACAGAAGCTCCTTCCAAGATAATCTTAGGTGAAAATAAAAGATCACATGTGTCTGAAAGCTTAGTTTCATATAAAGAAAACACCACAAGGAACAATGATTTGGCCATGGTTCCTTCCTCTCTGCATTGAGGGACATGGCAGATTATCCAAAAGAGAAAAGGAAAGCGTGAAAATCCAAGCCCCACTGGAAATATGTAATCTTACGGGTAGCTTTGCTATGATGTGTGCTTGAACACATGGGCCCTCTTGGCATCTCGAATGCTTAATTTCATCTACAAAATGTAACTTTTCATTACTTATTAATAGAAAGTTGCTGATTTTTTCTTTGGGAAAAAAAAACATTAAAATCTAGGATGAATATTAAACCCTAGGAATATAAACCGTAAAATTAATACACCCAAGAGATTAATATTGTAAACACTAGGCTTAATATTAAACCCTATGATTAAAATTACAAACCCAAGGAATTTATATTATAAACTCGAGGGATCTATATTAAACCCTAGGACAAATATTATAAACCCTATTAATAATATTATACCCTAGGAATATGAACCCTTAGATTAATAAACCCAAGATATTGATATTATAAGCCTAAGGCACTAACACAAACAAGGGATTAATACTAAAAGCCTAAAAAACCCAAAGGATTAATACTGTAAACCGAAAGTGTATAAAGCATAAGATAAATATTATAAACTCTAAAACAAACATGGTCGACCATGGTTGATTTTCATATTGAGATAATATTTTTCACAATGTGACATTGGACCGCAGTTGACCATGATTTATTCTCATATTAATATAATCTTTGTAACAATGGGATGTTGTACCATGGTTGACCATGGTTTATTTTCATATTAACAATATTTGTCACAATGCGACATTAGACCATGGTTGTGACAATGTGATGTTGGACCGTGAGACAATATTTGCCATAATGTGTCCATGAATATTTACGATCATTTACCATTATTGACCATGGTTGATTTTCATATTGAGACAATCTTTGCCACAATGCGACATTGGACCATGGTTGACAATGGTTGATGATGGTTGATGATGAGTGATTTTTATATCAAGACAATATTTTTCACAATGGGACATTGGACCATGGTTGACCATGATTAACCATGGTTGATTTTCATATTTACCATGATTGATCATGATTTATTTTCATTTTGAGACAATCTTTGTCACAAATTGATATTTGAACATGGTTGACTATCAATGAAGATGGTTGACCATGGTTGATTTTCATATTTAGACAATCATTTTTATAATGTGATGTTGGAGCATGATTGATGATTGTTGACGATGGTTGAACATGGTTGGTTTTCATATGGAGATAATCTTTGTCACAATGTGACATTGGACCATGGTTGACCATGATTATAAACCCAAGGGATTGATATTATAAACCCAAGGGACTAATAAACGTAAGAGATTAATACTAAAAAATTAATGGAATAATATTAAACCTAAGGATTTATTATTATAAACTCAAGTTATATAAATCCTAAGATAAATATTATAAATTGTAAAATAAACATGGTTGACTTTCGTTGACCATGGTTGATTTCATATTAACAAAATATTTTTCACAACGTGACGTTGGACCATGGCTAACCATGATTGATTTTCATATTGAGACAATCTTTTTCATAATGCAACATTGGCCATTAGTTGACCACGTTTTATTTTCATATTGAGACGATCTTTGTCACAATGCGATGTTGGACCATGGTTGACCATGGATGACCATAGTTGTCATAATGTGACTTTGGACCAAGAGGAAATCTTCGTCAAAATGTGACGATCATTATTGACTATGGTTAACCATGATTTACCATGATTGACCATGGTTGATTTTCATATTGAGACAATCTTTGTCACAATGCCATATTGGACCATAGTTGATCGTGATGGACCATGGTTGACAATGGTCGACGATGGTTGACCATGATTGATTTTCATATTGAGACAACATTTGTCACAATGTGATGTTGGACCATGGTTGACCATGATTGACCACGACGATTTTCATATTGACCATGATTGACCATGGTTGACCATAATTGACCACGGTTGAACATGATTTATTTTCATATTGAGACAATCTTTGTCACGATGTGACGTTTGAATAGATATTATAAAACCCTAAAATAAACATGGTTGACCATCATTAAACATGGTTTATTTTCATATTGACACAATCTTTCTCAAAATACATCGTTGGACCATGGTTGACCATGATTGATTTTCAATTTGAGACAATATTTTTCATAAGATGAGTTTGAACGATGGTTGATTTTCATATTGAGACAATCTTTGTCATAATGTGACCTTCGATGATGGAAGACCATAGTTGTTATAATGTGAAGCTAGATCAAGAGACAATTTTCGTCAGAATGTAACCATGAAAATATTACTTAATGTTATTAATATTAATAATTATTATTATAATTAATATTAATATGAGCCTCACGGGGGTAGGCGAGTTGGTAATTGAAATGCAGTGAAGTTCGTTTGTAAGGCAAGCCCGTACAGGAGGTCACAAGTTCAAATCCCCCAGACTAAAATGGAGTGTGTAGAGAGGGGCGGGCGCATGTTCCCAGTGGGTATAGTGGTAGCGGTCAAAATCGACCCCATGTAACGCGAGTCGCGAGGCTGCCCCAATTGCCGATCCCACTGTTTAAAAATAAAGAAATAAATAAATAAAATAATAATAATAATATTAATAATATTAATATTATTACTATTACTATTAATAATTCATAATTAATATTAATATTAATAATTAATATTAAAAAATAATATTAAAATGTTATTAATGATAATATTAATAAAATTAATATTAAATAATATTAATATTAATTAAATTAATATTAATAATAAAAATTATAATAGTCGTTTCACCAATATTCACATGTTTTGATTTCTTAGAGATATGCAAAAAGTTATAATAGTAGTTTTACTCTTGAAGATATAATACTAGTTATAAGTTTCAAATTTTAAAATTCATATATTATAATATATAATATCAATTTATATTTTAATTAATTTTAATTTTAATTTTAATTTTAATATTAATACTAATACTAATATTAAGATTAATATTAATTTAAATATTAACTATTATGAATAAAAATATTAATATTAATATTAATATTATTAATATTTATAAATGTTAATTTTAATATTAATAACATTTAATTAATAATAATATTATTATTAATGAAATTAAAATTATTATTATTAATAATATTAACATTAATATTACAGATAAATTTCTAAACGAGATAATCCTCAATAATAGGGAATACAAGAGCGCCTGCGAAAGATGGAGAGCAGCAGCGCTAGGTCTGGCAGGTTTTGCAGGTTTGAGCTTTTTGGCCGCGCGGCGGCGGTTCCTCCTGGGCGTGCTCTGGAAGGGTCCGATTCTCCAGATTCCATGGCTTTCGACTCCATGGATGGGCTGCCTCCGTTCTCTGGACTTGCTTTGGACTGGGGCGGAGCTTGGGAACCGGTGGTGTTGGCGCCCTCCACCAGAGATCCCCAACCTTCCATTGCCGGCTTTGGGCACGATTCTTGGACTGTTCTTGTTTCCACGCACCCGCATCTGGTAACCTTTGTCTTTTTTTATGCTATTTCTGCACCAATCGCTTGTTTGCTGCCCCTGGACGGCAGGATTATTGAGAGGGCAGATAGCCCCTGCAGACTTGTGGCCTTCTGGGCTGTGGTTACTCCGAGTAATATTTCATTGATTACTAGCTGTGGATTACTGGGCGACAAGAGGCCATGTACCCTACATCTCTGCATGCGTTCACCTCTACTTCCAACTCATTTTTTTTGGGGCTATGGTGCTGAGAGCCGTCATAGAGGTAGAGATTTGACTGGTTTTAGCGCAGGAAGATGGAATTTTTTGGCTCCTCGCCCAGCTAAGAAGCCAGCCACAACTTACACTACTCTGCAGGCTCTCTTATCGCTTTGGACATCGCTGGTCCTCTATCCTACATCTTCTGCTCCGCTCAGGTCCTGCTTTGCAGATATGACATGGCAGAAGCTTCTTGCAGGAAAAAAAAGACGGCTGCTACAGAATCTTAAAGTTTGCAGAGATTGTGTATTCAGGCAGGAAAAGTCCGACTGGATCCTCATTCACCCTGCTTCCCAGTCCTCTGTTTCAGTACTGTTTCTGCCCAACATTGACAGTTTCTTTTTGCAGGGGAAAGTTCCTCCCCATCAAAGCCATGGAAATCTTGCTCTTGGTAGCACTAGCAAGCCTGACTCTGGGTCAAGGAACCTCTTGGAATCCTTTCAGATCCAAATCTCCCAACCAACAGGTAACACCATCCTGCATTGGGTCCGTTCCACCGATTTGGTGCTGGATCTCAAGCTGGTTCTTGAAAGGCGGATTGGGATCCCTTCTGGCCTTCAGCGACTTCTCTTTCAAGGAAAACAACTTGAAGATCTTCTACCCTTCTCTTCTTACAGCATTAACAGGAACAGCTCTTTGGTGTTAACCTTTCGCTTGAGAGGGGGTGCTGCGGGACAGTCGTCCTCAGCTCCTCCCTGCTCTTACAAAGATGCAGTACATTCCGAGATCCCCAAACCCTCGGAAGCCCTTAAATCCAAGCCTTTTTTGGTTAACAAATCCGAGGAAGTTCCCTCTGTCGAAATTTCCCATGCTGATCCTGTAAATCATCTTCAAGAATATGCAGAAAGAGCCATCATTTGCAGATTCAACGGACTGTGGCCGCGATCTCAGGACCTTTATGATTGGGTTCATGCAAACTGGACACATCATTGTAAGGTCAGTTTCTGTTCAAAAGGATACTTTATAGTTCTCTTTGATGAAAGCAAGCATTATGAAAAGGCTTTAGAAGAAGGCCCTTGGTTCATAGGAACTGCAGGGCTCTTCTTAACACCTTGGTTTCCAGATTTTGATCCGGCAACCGCAGTCATCACTAGAACACCTGTATGGATCAGACTTCCAAACCTGCCTATCCACTTATGGCATGTTGCAGTCTATAAAGCTATAGGAAACACCTTGGGCAGTTTTATTACGGGAGATTACAGGAGGGAAAGAGTAGGTCTCTACACATATGCCAGAGTATGCGTGGAGGTGGACTTAAGCAAGGGACTTCCAGACCAAATCATTCTCAAAATAAACGACTTGGTCTGGACCCAGACATTGGACTACGAAAATACAGCGTTCCACTGTCGCCACTGCCACCAAACAGGGCATCTGCAGTCTACCTGCCCTTCTATTCCGGCAAAAAAGAAAAAGGAGAACCTCTCCAAGCACAAATCCAAACGTTGGGCTCCTTGCTCTCCTCCTCCTGCCGTGGATTCTGAATCCTCTTGCTCTGAAGATGATGCCAGTGATGCAGATTTGGATCATACCCCTCCCGCTGGGGTTCCTTCCAATGATGGTCTGGCTCACTCCTCAGACATTGCCATGGCCCAGAAACGTGCTCATTTGACCTCCTCCTCTGACTCAGAAAAGGAGGGGCCCCCCTCGGGGATCCCCAATCTTCAAGTTATTGTTGCTCATTCGCCCCTGGATGGATGGGTCAAAGTTAAAAACAGGAAAGGGAAAAAGCTTCGTGTTGAGACCTCTACCCATTCCGGGTAGAGATCAGTTTTTTAGCTTTCCAGTCCATGGTTGTAGTACTTTGCTATTTTCTCTCCTCCGGAACCGAGGTTGATAGTCCTATCATTGCCGGTTGCCGGTTTTTTGTCCCTCTTGATTGTATCACCATCTTGTAACATATTTTTGCTTAATAGAATTAGTCCAACTTCAGAAAAAAAAAATATTAACATTAATATTCATAAATAATATTAACATTTAGTATTAACAATAATATTAATTAATTTTAATATAAATTAATTAAAATATTAATGCAATTGTTTTACTTATTAATAATAATTCAATTAATATTATTATTATCAATATTAATTTTATCATTAAGTTCTAAAGGAAAAATTACTAACAAATGATATTAGTATTCTATAATTATTATTAATATTATATAAGTGTTAATATTAATTTAGTGAGAATTAATGTTAAAATATTATTAACAATATTCAATAATAATGTCCTTGGATGTAGGTGTTTAAAGGCAATCATACGGATCTGGGCTTGTGGGTCGGCGAGTGGCAGGGCCACATGGACACCCACAAGCCACACCAACGGCCATTAACTCCATTTAATAGCTCAGGCCATCACCCCGAGCAGCATTTACTCCGCTGCGAACGTTGAGGCTGCTCCTTCCACCTAAAAATGCCACTCCTCGTTCAGTCGTCTAGCTATGTTCTTCGGCCTTTTGGTTCTGTCCTTCGGCCTTCTTGTTCTATACTGTTCCAGTCTTCCCCCCTGTGAAGCTAATACTCCCCTGAGGTCGCGGAGCCAAGCTTCTACACGTCGACTGGGAGACGTCGTAGTCTTTAGTGCTGCATTGAATTTCTTCCGGGCCACCATTACTCCCAGAGCTTCCTCTGCCATTTGCGCCTCTCTACTACCTCTGGCCTCATCACCAGCTCTAAGCTTCAGTTGCCTTCCGCCTGCCCTACTCCCTCCACTTCTCAGAGCACCTTCCACCCCTAGTGCGCCACTATGCCTCGTCTCAGGCATCGCGATGCAGGTGTGGCAACAACAGAGGCCACGCTGCTCGTCCATCCCCCTCCTTTCTATCCAATTCCTCGTCCTCCTCCCTAGAGAATTCTTGGGGCAGGTACCCCGAAACCCGCAGTGGACGTGGTTTTCTGTTTGGTTTGTCTCGTTCCTCCGCTCAGCCCTTTGCCTCTAAGCCATCTCCGCAGCCTCTGCCTCGCTTAGTCCTCTCTTTCATTTAGCAGACCCCCACCACTACCCAATTTCACTTTCAATGCACCTCCAAGCACCCTCACATTGTGGCCACCATCGCGGTTTCCTTCCGGGAGGAAACCGCTGAGGCTCCCAGTCATAGTCAGCCCATTCTGAAAACGCGCCCTCACAACGACCTCGGCCTATCTGAAGAGGTGAAGAAGCAACAGGCTCTTGGCAAGAATAATTTGCGCTCGAACAATAGTAGTAGCTCGGGATACAGTAAAGATGACAAAGAGAAGAGCAGGCAGGCTGGGGGTAAAGGTGGTGATGCCACAGAGCCACGACATGCTGCGCTAGGCACCCAAGAAGCTCATGTTGATGAATACATATGTCTCATAGTCGAAGAAACACCTCTAGCACCCCATGACATCTAGACTTTCAAGTTTTACCCAGTTTACGGATCCTAGCATCATATGTTTGTTATATCTTTCTATCTATGTTTGGTACAATCATTTATGTCTCTATAACGCTAGTTTCCTCACTCGAGGCAGCGACTCAAACTCTCTTTGGGCTGGTTTCCCCTACATGGGCAGCTCCTTTTTTTCTATTTTGTTGCAAACTATGCCACTAATACAGACTTGAACTGCAGAGGCCAGAGCCTCCATGTATTTTATGTTTAACTAATAGAATATAATCTTACTTAGAAAATAAAATAAAATATTCAATAATAATGTTATCAACCATTACTATAATAATTTAATATTATTAAACTTAAATCTAAACCTAATTATATTAATTACTATTAATCTTATGAATATTTTCATGAAGAAAATATTATTAATAATTGATATTAATGTTGTATAATTATTAAAATATTAATATTAATGATTTTTTTTTTTTAAAAACCATCATTAATAGTTTTATTAACCATTGTTATAAACACCTAATATTATTATAAATCTAAAACAATATTATTATATTATTACTAGAACTAAATCTAATATAATAAAACCTAAACATAATATTAAACCTAAATAAATTTTAATTTAATATTAAATCTAATGTTTCAAAATATAAATCTAATATTTAAAAACCTAAATTTAATATTAATAAACTTAATATTAAACATAATTATAAATCACTAGGAGAAATATTAAATATGAGTACAGTATATTATACAATATTAATTACTAACTCAAATATCACTATAATTTTTCATTAACATTGATCACCTACACACATAGAAATAAAAAAATAATATTCCTATAATCTATTTTTAATAAAAGTTGAATGTGCTAACCAATTATAGGTTGAGTTGGCCTAATGGTTAAGAGAAAGTGTTTCCCCCTAAGAGGTCACAAGTTCAAAACTAAAGGAGGTAGAGTATGCATGCCTTCGTAAGCTTATCAATAAATTGTATGTGGGTCCCTTGTCCTACAAACAAGAGCATCTCATACACATATATATTTTAATTGATTAAAGTATATAAACACATTATAAACCTAAAATAGTATTTAATATATTATATAATACAATAAACCTAAAAATTAAAATTGTTAGATAAACAAAGTTGTAAAAAATACTATCCATTAATATTAATATTCTATATATATATATATTTTTGTTAATTTTAATATTAGTTAAAATTATATTAAAATACAATTATTAATAATCATTAATAATATTACATTAACTAATTAAATTATTAATGCAAATTATTATAATTAGTAATAATTATATTATTTTACTAATATTATTTTAATTATTAAGGGAAAAAATTCTAACCATTAATATTAAAATTCTATATTTTTTTTTTGTTAATCTTAATATGTCAAAATCTAACTTGAATATTTAAAAACTAAGATCTAAATATAAGTAGACTTAATATTATGACATTGATTTCTAACTTAAATATCACTCTAATTTTGCTTCATTGATGACTTAGAATTGTCATAGTATTGGATTTATAATTAGTGGATTTGTGATTAATGAATGTGATGAAACATTTTTTTTTTCTTTGTAAGTTTTGGTATTACTTTTCATTTTTCTCTTATTTCACTCGTTTTGTTTACTCCATCTTCATCAACATGTCCAAATACATCACCCTGATCGGGGAAGGGAATTGAACTTGTGATGAGTGCTATAACAGCCCGCCTCATCACCGTTTAACCAAGACCCCACAGACAATGTGATGAAACATTTAATCATTAGTCAACTTTACATTTTTTAAATGAAACACATTATTATGGTAAATTCTAGTTTTTCGAATAATACAAATATTTGAGAGGCTCGATATTTTGATATGATAATTTTAGAGGTAAAACACAAATTTGTCATAGACAAAATTAGTCAACAATAAATTTAATAAATTTGGGTTTCTTCAATACTTCGAAGATGTCTTGCTTACACAACATTATGTATAAAAAATAATTAAAACTATAAAATTAATCCTTGAAAACATATCTAAATTCAATTATTTGAAACAAAACTAAGAAGAGTTGTTTCATTCTATAATTAGCACCACACCAATACTTTAATCACCACACTCCGCAAAGTATGAATGTTGAATTCTGAAGAGGGGAAATATAGAATATTATCGATCTCTCAATTTATCCTTCCAAAGAAAAATATAAGTAACTAACATAAATCCATCTCCATATTCTCACATAATAAATAGGTTTTGATCTCTATACGGATGGAATATTATTAACATAACTGCATTATAAAATCAATGATTATGTAAGATGTTTTTTTTGTCTAACTTATTTAAATTCAAGGAAGATGAAATGTATATATATCTCAATGTATTTCGATTTGAATAAAATACAAAAATAATATTCATAGACATTTCGTGTTAATCCCGTGAAAATGTAAAAAGAAAAAAATAATTCTTATATTATTAAAAAATATTATTTATAATTAATCAAATATTTAGAATCTAATTTTCTTCTCATTCTTGGAAGGTAATTATATTCTTGTTCTATTTGCTGAATATATCGCTAGCACTTCTAGAAAAACATATTGAATAACAATACACAACCTCTTTAAAGAGAAGAACAAATATAAAATTTATTGTAAATTGACTATAAAAAATAACTTACCACCTCAATGTAAAAACCAAAATATTTTATACAACATTGAAAAAACCAAATTATTTTCTACGCCATTAATATCAGACATCCAGGAACACAAGTAGTTTTCTTAAGCTAGAGCATTTTAAATAATTTTTGAATGTTGAATGCAAGAAAAGGCTACAGGGTTTGAAACAATTTTTGAGTGTTGAATGCAAGATAAGATTAATCATGCATCTAATTCCAATTATTCCATAGTAGTACCTAACACCCAATTTAAACATGCGAGATATTTCTTCTTAGTTTGAATTTATCAAACTCCTTACACTTGGATTACATGATATTTTAGTGAAATATTTATTTTTTCAAATTTTAGATCAAATTACAACTATTATAGTACCTAACACCCAATTTAAACATCTCCTTGGATATTTATTTTTCTTTTAAATTTATTAAGCTTTATTTTGTTAATTTTACTTCAAATTACAACTATTATAACTATAAAATTGAAAAAAAAAATTATATTACCTTACATTATCAATTTTTATACACTACATGAGTCAATGAAATTTTCACACAAATTGCAAGGACCACACTTTTATATGGCTCTACAGTTATATAAACAACATGAAACAATGAATCAATTTTGATAAAAAAAAATACTTTCTTTTTGTTACTTCTCTACATATTTTTATTAAGCATGTATCTGCATGATATGATCTTACAGAGCAAGAAATTATAATCTCTACAATTTAAACTATTGGTAACACTATTTAACCATTAATTAAAGATAACATTGCAATTTAAAAAATTAGGAACATATAGCCCGCAGGAGCATGGTCTAGTGGCCAGCGGACGCACTGTTAAGCTATTCATGCTATTAATTAGGTCAAGAGTTCAAGTATAATCTTATCCGGGTACCGCTCTTGCAGGCTGGGCAGTTCCCTAAGAGGTTATAGTGGTATTCGGGAGGGTTGGACCCCACGCCGCGTGTGTGAAAGCTACCTGATGTTGTCGATTCCTCTGAATTACAAAAAAAATAAATTAGGAACATATATTTACCCATTTATTGATGAATGTGTGAATCTTAATAATATTTTTTGTACATCTAAGCTTGAAATTTCGATAGGCGCGACCATATATTTTTGTCAAAATTCTAGGGTTCTATACATGCAATGATAATACTACCAAAAATCCTTCCTAAGATTTTTTATACTACTCTGGAGAGCCTACTATCAATCCATAATTTTCCTAGGCTAGGAAAAAATTGTAGAGGCAACTACAGAAACAATTGTAAAGCTAGGATCTAGCCCTTCCAGCTTCAAAGAGGGATATCTGATTTACATTTATGTCTTAAGATATTAGGCTAGTTATGAGTTTTACAGGTTGGATTTTTCAAATATTTGGTTGAAAAATGCATGGAAATGCCATTGGGAGATGGAGTCATAAATCTTAGGATGATCAAATACAAAAATAACAGCTTAAAAGTAATAAGGAAAGATAGGCAAGATTTTGGATCTTTTGAGCATTCATGGAGTGAATAAGATGAAGATGATTAGAAATAAATTAGTTATAGAGCATATTGGGATGAATTATATACTTAATATCAGAGTGAAAACATTAAAAAAATTTATAATCCAGAGAAGAGTGTATTTAAACAAATTCATCCCTTTATCTTCCTAAAACAAGAGAGAGAGAGAGAGAGAGAGAGAGAGAGAGAGAGAGAGAGAGAGAGAGAGAGAGAGAGAGAGAGAGAGAGAGAGAAAATATGGAAAACTAAGAAAATGACACTTTCACATGAGAGTAAACATCACCAATTGCTTGACACAATAATCCTAGAATAAACTTTAAGTATTAATGAAATGATCTCTTCGATACCGTGCACAAATTTACATAAAAATGCAAACCCTCTATTGATACAAATTCCAACCCTTACTAAGTCCTTTCACATCACATTTATAGAGATTGTTTTAAATTTCTCTCTTGGACTTCAAAGAAAATAGATTTTTACAAAATAATATATGTTAAAGGAACATATATTTTAGAGATAAGAGAGAAAGATAAGGAAATTTTAGTAGCCTGCTATGCTGTCTAGGCTTATAGGAAATTGGTGATGACTGTAACTATCTTTCTACAAATGTTATTCCTTTAGATGATGAAAATTATGTGCTCAAGTTACACTCCATTCAATCAACTCTAGAAATCAGTCATACCTTTCTTCGGTTGGGATGGACAAGTTAACCATATTTCTGAATCTTTCATCCACATTAGTGTAAATGTCAAAAGTGGGCTTATTTAAAGAAAGGTGTTGAACTTCATGCTGAATATTTGAATCAAACTGTCATCCCTGTATGAATGCCTCTCCGCTAATAACTCCTTTAGCCTTTGCAAACTTGGAGGCATCATCACCTATGTTTCACAAGCGCTCTTGGTAGTTTTCTAATTGGATCAATTTTCCATGAAGATTTTTCAAATTAGGCAAACCTTTTTCCTGCAACAATGTAAATTTTCTATTGAACCTCTTGACCTGCAACTCAAGGTCTCTGCATTTGTTCACCAATTTTATCATCAAGTTATTTTTTGTTAAGACCCTTTTTACTTCCATGACTACTGTTGTCCTATATGAAATGTTTAAGTCTTCTAATTGATCCTTGTTTTTGGAATCTAACAGCTTAATAATCCTTTGTTTCTCTTTTGGTTGGTGTTCCAAATCTTCCTTTGTATTTCCTATTGTTATATTTACTCTTTGCACCAGTTCCTCCTTCTCAAAAATGATCTGAATCAAAGGCCACATATCTATTATGTTTCCATTTAGTTTCTGCCAAAATATTTTTGTTTTCCTCTGCCAGCATTTGAATGATAAAGGAATGGTCCTCATATTTTTGTATCTATTGGATAATTTTATAATTTTTCTGCATTTCTGATAAGCATGCGTTTCCAATTTTGAATTTTTTTCCTCCATCTGAGATAATTCTGCCAACAACCTCTCATTTTCAGCTCAAACTAATGTTAATTCATTTAGAGATCTAGTAATTTCTTTAGTAGGCTTTGAAGTTGTGGTATTTTTTATAGTTTCTACTTTTGTACCTGTGCCTGATGTAGATATTCCTACTGCTTCCCATTGGTCCTTCTCCTTCAAGAGTGTTTTGATGGCTCGCTCCATATTTTGTATTTGTGCATTTTTCTCAACCACTATGGTAAATAACTTTTCTTTCTCCATTTATATACTATTAATGGATCTAGAATTAATGGTTCCATGAGGTCTATTTGGAATTTTCCTTTCTTTGAATCAAATGCAAAGAGTAATATATGTCGTGTTTTAGTAGTCTGCTTCTAAAACTAAGAGTAGGTGGAAGCCTTCAAAGCTTCATTTTTAAACTTTATCTCCCTATATCTTGAAAATATGCTCTTATGAGCTACAATTTGAGAACTGGATGACACTGAAGATTTGATTGCTGCTCCTATAGTAGGTGACTGCACTGTTTCATTTATTTCATTAGAAGGAGGAATTGTAGTTTCCATAGTAGGTGATTGTACTATATCTTCTATTTGAGTAGAAGGAGTATTTGGAATCTTTGAGTGAATCACATTAGTTGGCTAGTGAGTGCCCTCCTTCTCTCGAGACCCATCTCGAATAGTAATCACTTGTGGCTTAAACTAAGGATCAGTTTGTGAATCAGATTTTTTATTAGTAATTGAATCCCTTTCCTTTCTCTTGAAAACAATAAATTCTGGATCTGGATTTTATGAATTAATAAGGGACATGGATTTTATTTCCCTTTATAGTTATTTTTTTTAGGAGTTGGTGTTGGCATAGATGATTGAACAATAATCTGTTTTTCTTCTATGTGTAAAGTATCATCTATCCACTCCTCGTGATTGGCATATTTTTCAATTTCAAGCCTCAATGTATGTGTGTAGGAGGTACTCTTTTTCTCTGATCTGATCTTTGAAATGATTCCAAGGGAGCATAGGAGGAAGAAAAACTGAGTTCGAGCTTCATATGATTCAAAATGACCTCCACTTATTTTGCTGCAGCTTTGGTATTGATAATGCAAGGCATAATATGTGACTTCAATTTGAATTGTGGTTTATTTTTTTATGCCACAAAATGAAGCTCATCCATGTTGAACATTTTCCCAGTGTATTATAGTGTGAAATATTTGGCTGGGAAAAACTTTGCTAGCATGTAAGGAGGAAATTATTATTCATATATCCTTATCTCAGTGTAATTATGGTATAAATACCAGTCCCTGACCTTGGAATACTCTGACAAATGTAGGAACTATTTTATTCCTGGTGAGATCCTTTGAATCTGGTCATTGTTAAACAAACACAATGATGTATGCAAAAATTTAGGAAAAAAATCATTATATGAGTACTCCTATGAGTTATTTCTAAACAAAGAAGTCCAGTGAATCACTAACCATGGATGGCCCTCATTGTTTATTTTTTGTAAAGGGAACTCAAACTTATTTTACTGATAATATAACATGGTATAAATTAAAACTGACTCACACTTGAAGGCACATTATACTTTAAAATTTAACAATTGTTCATGGATTGAATCTGTAAGAAATTTTCTGAAATCGAAAAGAGCTGATGGTTTCTTTCCTACTATAAAAATTGATAGAAAATAAAATATTGCTTCATCTACCCATTGATCATTATGGTACCCAAGCAGTCGGGTTACCATAGAAACTACCTGCTTGGCTATTTCAGGAAAAATTGAAACTGGATAGGGGGATTAGTCCAGGCTAATTGGACATTTTCTGGAACAAAATACTAAAAAAATTGAGTTCTTTTAGGGAAGGTTAACTTCTTATATATTTCCATCAAGACCTTGACCAGAAAAGGATGATGAGAGGCTTGATATTCAATTTGTAGGGACTGACAGATGCTCTCAGGGGAAATGGATAAAATAGCCTGGTTGCTATGGGAAATGGGAACTCTTTGAATGGGAAAATACCTGGGATGGAACCATGCAATACATTCCGGGAAAATGAGTTTGGGGGAAAAATAATTGAGGGATATTGGATTTCCAAATGTTTAAATCATCACTTTTCATAAACTTATGGTTGGACCAATTATGGAGTTTCTACAAGTCAAATTATGATTTGGTTTCATCTATTTTGTACTAGGTGTCTATCAGGGGAAGTTTGTCAAAATCTGGAACTGGGGTATTCATGGGATTCGAATTAGTCTCCTTTCCCTTTCCCTTACAATTTTACATATTTGAAATGAACCACAGGGAAAGAAAATTAACTAGGCAAATTACAAAGGACAAAAAATTACTTTAATCTGAAGAATGGTTGAAAAACGAGGTTACCCATGGATAATTTATCGTATGGAAGAAAAAAATTTTGGTGTTGAACATCGACAACTGATGACAATTAATTTTTTAAATCTATAGAATTGATGTTTTCGTGAAAAGGGACAAATGCAGTTCTTCACAGGTTTTATAATTGTTGGATGAGTTGTGTAACAAGAAAATTTCAATGGGTGTGGAGTGGGGTTTTATTTTCTGATTGAAATTTTAGTGGGAAAAATTAATGCAAGGAATGTTTATAAATTGATTTTGTAGAAAAATTTAAATGTTAAATGACATTGTAATGTGGCAGGGAGTGATGTGGTGGGAAAAGTGGCAGTAATATAGTGGAAGGGATTAATGGATATTTTTTAGGTGATGGATGGTGGAGGAGCATACATGTGGCAGGACGTAAGTGGCGAAGGGACAGAGCCTTGGCAGGAAGTGGAGGTGGTATTTCAGGGGGCTGCAGGTGGTAAGCTGTATTTGGAGGAAACCCCCCGAAATGCACCATATATTTCTATGTATCGTGGAGGGGTTTCGGTCGAAACCACCTTTCAGCGCCCCCCCAACCCCCCCCCCCCCCTTCCCCCTCATATTAACCTTCATGAGTACGAGGGGGCATAATGCTTCCTCCATCGTAGAGCTAGGTGGAGGAAGCTACGTCGTAGATCTGCGTGCACCCTCTGACACAAAATGACAAAAATTATTTATCGTATTCTCTAAACCAAATCTTTATATAAGACAAATGTTTTTTGAAATAAAATAATAATGTGACATTTTTACTAGATTACTACAAAGGGGATTTTCCATTTTTATTTTCTACTTTTAATTTTTATTTTATTTTCCATATGTATATATCAATTTTTTATATCACATATTATATATATATATATATATATATATATATAATTTGTTTTCTTTTCGATTTTTGAAAATAATTTTGGTAAAATGAAATAATTATTTAGAATCTCTCATAGCAGAAAAAAAACAAAAGAATCCTTCATAAGAATTTTTCTACTACTCTGCAGAGGGGAGAATAGAAGTAGGGCTATTCGTTAGAAAATAATGAAGTGGTTAAACAGACGGACATGTTAAGGAAACTGATGGACACAAGCAAAGGACATTTGTTATTTTGAATTGGACACATGTTATCAACATTTTGAAATTGAAATCTTTACAAATGGCATAGTAAATTCATAATAAGGGTTTGTAAAAAAAATATTTAAACATGGTTTAATTATATGATTTAGATATGAAGGCAAGCTAATTGTATGAATTCCATCCATTGATAGATTGGAAACAACAAGAATATACTGCCATCTTTAAATTTAGACTATTGGATCAAATTATTTAATTAACAAAATTATTAACGTAACCAATTCGAATAAGAGGATACCTATCACCTTAACTAAAACATCGTAATAATAAAAAAATAATATTAAATTTTTTAATATGAAAAAATGTGTACAAACATGTATCTTCATTATGAGGTAGACATGTATCCTAATTATGTCTTACTAAGTAAGGAAGGTTTATGGTCTATCTTCCGACAAGAAGGTGTGAGATATATGGTCTATCCTTGAACATGAAAGTGCCAGATATTTTGGCATTATTGTGGAGATGAATTGTTATTGCATAGTGATAGAATAAATTCAAAGTGTTAAAAATTGAATTTGTTTTCTAAATTTCATTTTTTACTATAAGAATTTATTATTTTTCTTATTTCATAGAAATCAAGGTTATTTGCCACAAGTAATCAAAGTTATTTTCTGGAAATGCAGCTTCTATTAAAACTTCAAATGCTGAAAATACATTTTTATAAATTCAATTAACTTTAATTATCACAATGTAAAATTATAAACACACACACATAAATGATATATAATGTATCTCTAGTTTTATTTTAGAGTTATTGTGTTACTTATTGAAAACACATATTTCAATTTCCTCTTTATATCGTGCCAAAATGTTATGTAATTTAAGTTTTAAATTATTAAAAAGCAATTTTTTTAACCTCTGGTTAAATATATAATTATTAGATTACTTTTATAAATAAATTTATTTATATTATTAAGTGATTTCGTTCATATTATTTCATTCGTTTTATATATATGGAAATTCATTCATAATGTTCATATATATATATATATATATGGGGTATATATATGAAATTCTAATATATAATTAGTATAATAGAAGTTGATTATATATTATTAAATTATTTTAAATTATTTTAATTTATTTTTCAATTATATTATTAAAATGGTTAAAATAATTAATTAAATATTAATATTTTTATTTGTTTATGGAAGTATTCATATTAACTATAATAATTATTTTAGGGAATTAGTTTTAGAATGAAAAGTCTTTTCAAGAAAAAAGATTTAAAAATTAGCATAGCCATATAAATCAAATGCTTCGTAAATTTTGTAGACATAAATTCATAATAGACATCAAAACACTTATTTTATGGTACATTTCATGTTGCTAAAATTAAAGTAATCATAAAAAATAAATTTATTATAGCTTTATTTTAAATTTGTACTAATTATAAGAAGAACTCATATATAAATTAATTACATATACATTGAAAAAAACATAGAACAAAATTTTTAAATATGGAGATTTACCTTCACTTTACCATGGAGAATATTAATATATAAATGAGATTTGTTACAATATCATAGACCAATATCATTGGTTATAAAGGCAGTATTCTCAAAAAACTATAACTCACTTTGTATAACACATATTCATATGACATTATTTTAATTAGTCAATTTAATTAAAAAAACACAAAAGAGATAACTATTTCTAAAATAAATATGAACCATTAATTTTTATAGATTACAATAAATATTTTAGAATATTTTTGGAGTTTGAACCCATACCATCCATCAAATAATTATAAATAATTAAATTAAAATTCAGAAATATTAATAATATTTGTTTTCTTAAAAAAATTGTTATACATATATTATAAAATACTAACCATTTAAAAATCAATTTATTTAAATAGCTATTATTTTAAAATCCTAAATATACAAAAACCAAAATAAAAATTTGTACTCCTACACTTAAATTAAAATTTTCATCATACTAAAAAAATTTAATTAAATTTCCTATCGTTTATATTATTATAATTTCTAATTTAAAATTAGTATTATTTCTAAATGATGTAAAAGGTCAGCCTTATTAAAATATATGTTTCTCAATTCAAATTAGCTAATTTTTTTTTTTGTTTACATGGTTAATTAAACTTAGTATTTTTTTCCATTATAATGATTTATTAATTAAATAAAATATATATGTTAAAAAAATGTATATCTATAAATTTAAATGAAGAGAAGATTATTTTTTATAAAATTATTTATATATATATATATATATAATTCTACTAGAAAGAGTCACTATAAATATATATATAGTGGGAAATAGCACAAAAGGAACATTACATTGTTATCAAGGAAGAATACTCTCTAGAAAACTCTGAATCAAATCAGGCAAGAAAGAAACAACCCTGGAGACAAGCATGGGGAAAGCCCTGCCCAACAACCAAAAAATGAACTTGACAGCTCCTCAAGCATCAACAATTGTGAGGATTTGAATACACAAAATAAATCTTCATTTAGCAGCAAAGTAGATTTAATCTCAGTGAACGTTAACCATTAGCATCATCATCATCATATACAAAATAAAATGATACAAAACTAAAATATATTATATTAATTTAAAAATAGTCTTTTTATATAAATATATAACTTTGAAAATAAAAATAAAAAACAAATTTTAACCATTAATTTCTTTCAATAACCTAAAAACTATAATTATATTTAAAATTTAAATTTTTTTTTAATGACGGACAATGATTATATTTAAAATTTGAAAAAAGTTTATAATAACCTAAGTTTTTCTACTATATCAAAAGATATGTAACATAAAATATATGTAACATAGATAGACCTAATAATTACATCTTTCTTAATATAGAAATGAACATAGACGTGTTCCTTCGAGTTTTATATTTTAAATACACTAGTAACTCAAAAGCAATTTTCTTTTTTGAAAGGTTATGAAGAAATTGAATTGATTATAAAACTATTTTTATTTTTTTCAAAATAAAAATATTAACGATTTTATTTTAGATAACCAATTTGTAAATTTACATACTTATTGGTATTTCCCTAGAATGAGAATCTATTTTTCTCAAGAATTTTCTAATGATTATTTGCGTGTTTCGAACTGTAAAAAAGACTTTGCTTGACTGTGTAAGAACCCTTTGCTCAAATTGTCGACTTATACTTAGAGAAAGTAAAAATTTACCACGGATTCCCCATTGAAGAACATTAAAGACATTCGACTGCACCAGCAATCTGGACCGGTCCTCAGATAAAACCAATATCTTCTCAAGAACCCTTCAAGCAACCAAATACCTGTGTTTAAAGGTATTTCTCGACAATAAAAAACCTGCAATTTCAAGTTTAGACCAAGAATTATTAAACCAGCCCTGCAATTAAGGGTTTTTCCAACCTAATTTACCTAAAAAAAAGACTGAAAAAGAGGCCAAACCCTAGCCAATTTTTCCCAGAAAGTTTTGAGTCCCAAAAAACCATTTTTTTAGCCAATTTCCTCAATTTGTGACCTCTGGAGATTAATTTCAAAATACAAAAAGGGTTTAAAGCATTTAGATATCTTAAAAAAACCCTTTTTGTAGTCAATCTACTCAGGAAACCCTCGTTTTCTATCTTATTCTAGTTTATATCCTCTGACGAAGAAAATTCACTCCTGCAAACAATTTAAGCTTGTAGTAGTTAGTCCAAAATGACCAAAAAGCAGATCACAGCTAAATTTGGAGGTTATAAACCAACCAAGCCTGGAGGATCCAAAACTCCTAAATCTATAACACCTAAAGCTGTTAAATCTACTCCAGCCCTCACTGTTAAATCCATTGTATTAGTAAATCCCCTCCAGCCACCTGTAGCTGCTGAAGAAACCCTTCCATTAATTGATATGGACTACAAGATTGTTGATCCTGTTGTAGAATTCAACCTTTTAGAAATACATAATTGGTGCTATGATAAGTACTTAGACAGAGATGAAAGGCCTATTTGGGAGACTCATTTGCCCAAATATGTAGTTCCATTGACCCACCTTGGACAAGACCTGGTTAGATTATGTCAAAAGAATTATGAACTAGACCAAAGGGCCATTGTTAATACAGACAGAGAAATCCTTTTTACTATTATAACAGAGTCAATAAATCAAATGCTGCAATTACAGTCAGATCCTCAATCAGTCTCCCTATCTATAGAAGCTTTGACTCAATTGTACTTAGGGCTTCATTTCCCAAAGAAGTTTATGATATTTCAAAACTTTTTGCCTTCCCATGTTGACATCCCTAAGGTAAACCCTCCTTATTCCACTGCCAATTTCCTGAAGGGTCTAGGAATATTATTTCAATGCTATCTTTTATACTGGGATACTTTACATATGGATTCACTGATGAATCCATTCTTGACTTTCTATCCACCTTATCTCTAGGCTTACCTCCAACAATCATTTTTTATTATACCAGATTCATAGCAGAGAGTATTCATCATCAGCTTACCAAACTACCCACTGAAGGGGTTTTCAGATACTCTTCCTACTTGTTTCACTTGTTTTTATTATTCTAAGTTGATAATTTTCCAATTGCATTGAAAAATATGGACTTGGAGGGTAAGCCTTTATCCATTGTCTTCTGGACTTCCTTGCTAAGGAAAGAGAGTAGTGAATTCACTTATACAGATTTTTCAGACCTTTTCCTCCATCCAGCAATGAATATTGTGTACAAAGCAAAGCAGCCCAGCGTCAATCAAGAAATGAAAAGAATATTGCAACTATCAGAACATAATAAAATGGGAGACTGGTTTCTTTATGAAAAGCATACAGAGATAAGAATTTTTGGATCCAAATTATTACCTTATAAGTTGCCAAAATACATCAGCATGAGAATTTTTTCATTGGAATATTTAAGACAGATTCTCAATTCTGACTCTATCAACTTCTTAGTTGCAAGGAAAAAGACTCAATTCAAGTTGAGGAATCAGGTTGGTCCTTTGATCATAAATAACAGAGAGGCAGAAAAAAAAATTTCAACGAGGCTAGTAGAGTTCAAATTTCAAGAAATTTTTCCATGGAACTATGATCCTCAAGGGATCCTGAGCAATTTAAGGGTAAGATGTAAACTTAAACCCTTCATACATGAGCCCAAGCCAGAAATTGAGAAGTTTTCCAATCAAGAAGATTGGGTGGAGAACACACTGATAGATACAGTCACTAATATAGAGGCAGTAGGAAAAATTGTTACAACACAATCCCTGGAAGTTGTAAAGCAGCTAGAGACTTCAGCCAAAAGAAGCAGAGAAGAAGTAACATACAAGCAAAAAAAACTACAAAAAAAAAATTCAAACTAATCTATAATAAAAGTCTTAAATTCAGTTTAATTGGGAAAGAAAAGGTAATTGATGTTGAGGATAAAAATGAGCTAGAGGTAAATAATGATGAAGCTACAGTGATAATCAATGAAACCCTTACAGAGATTGAAAAAGAGCAAAAAACAGGTAAAAATGATACTCAAATATTGATTGAAAATCCACAAAATATGGAGGCCTCTTCCTCACAAAGAGCTGAGGCAAAAGACTTAGATATCAAGGAAAAATATAAATAGATAAAGCAGAAGAATGAGGAAATTAAATCAAAGATATATTCTCAATTCCTCAAGAAAAAAACAAGGAATCAAAATAGGCTACTGACAACCTTTGAATATTCTACAAACAAAATGATTATGTCATTTCTGTAACCAACTGCTTCAGCACCAAAGATAGTGGCAGATTATAAAAAGGTGGAGTTTGAAGTAGACACTGAAAATTTTCATGAGCTATATCAAATTGAATTCCATAGACATAGCTCTGAAATGTTGTATTCAACTGTGATGACAAAGGCAACGAGTGCTACCAAGTTGCAGAATACTATTCTTAACATTCAAGATCAAATAAAGCTAGACAAAGGATATTTGTATGCAAAGGACCTAAGGATTAAAGCCTTAGAGGATCTAATTTTACAGGTAGGATATGATCCCTCAAATGTTTAGGTAGAAGAATTGTTGATTAAGAAAAATAATGATGATATTGTAGCTTTGAGGAAACAGCTTAAGATTCCTCGAAGTGAGCATCCACATACCAAAGAAATCCTTCAAGAGGAAAGTGAGAAAGAAGAAATGATGAAGCTCATCCTCAAACTGACTGCTCAGATCAAAGAAATGGAATCCCAAATGGACCAGCTTGTCCAAGGGAAGAAAACTGTGAAATAAACTGACACTCCTATAATTCCTTCAGTTATAGCAGTGATTACCACAGTAGTGGCTTCCACATTAGGAGAAAAGCTAGCGCCAAAGGAACCACTGGAAAATGTAGTGCCAGTGAGTTCAACTACTACTTCAAACATAGATTTTTCTACAACACAGTTTCCACAAACAGATGGAGCAGGTCAAATTGTTAAGACTATGGAGGAAATTTCCTTGAAAACTAATGAAATCAATAGCCTAAAGAAGATGCTTGGAAATCTTGAAGCCACAAATGAGTTAGCTCAAATAAATTCTAAAACTGATGAGAAGAAGGCAACTAGACTTGGAGAGAAAATCAAGGGCTTACAAAAAGAGCTAACATTCACTGGGAAAATTTCATTTGTAAAGAATCATCTATGGAAAAACATAATTGAAGCCATTCACACTCAATTTCCTTCAATTAAGGTTATATATGAGCAGAGAGACTTATTTTTAGTAGCCCAGGCAGAGATTCAGAAGACCAAAGATGAGTTAACTGATAAGCGAACTCAGGCTTTAAAACTCATGACATTCCTGAACAGAAAGAATAGAGCACAATTGGAATAATTACAGGTGTTGGATAGAACATAAACTATTTTATAGATTAAAAAGGTGGCAAAAAAGAAAAATTTGATGAACTACCTAGAAGAAAAGTGTGAATCAATGAAAATTTCCATAACAAAGTTTATGGTGAAATATACAAACTTAAGACAAAAGGGCTTGCCATACATTCATGTCTTCAATGGAAATCTAATGCCCCAGAAAGATTATGATAATAAAATCAGGAGAGAGTCAAAAAACCATTGCCAGAAGGCACTCCCATAGGAAAAGTCCTCCTTCAGCACTTTGAAGATTTGTTCTTTCTACAATATGAGATCAAACATCGTTTTGCATTAAAACCCAATTTTGCTAAATACATGGAGGTCGATAAGAATTTTAGAAAGCTAAATAATTTCAAAATTCTCAGTGAAGAGAAGTGGAAAACATTTACAGATTTAATGTAAAAATGAGAGGTAAAACAGTGAAGAAAATTACCTTAAAAACAATGAAAAACAAACAGTGAAGTAAAAGGAAATTCTGCTGATTTTGTTTACTGCACAAAAGATATATTTTTATAGCAATAAACAGTGGAAATATTATTCAAAAGTGTATCAAAGTTAAAGAGTAGTGTTAGAGAGTATAAAATGAAAGAGTATCAACCAAGGCAACTCAAATGAGGATATTTTCTAGTAGCCAACAAAGTAGGACAACTAATCACTCAAAAGCTCCTTGATTAGATAAAGTAGTTCTATTTTTTTTTTATAAGAGGACAGCTTGCTGATTTGTTAAGCAACTGTCCCTCTTATTTTGTAAAGATATTTTCTATTTCCTAAAGACATTCCTAGATGTCTGCTAGGATATTTGTAACTACATTTTGTATAAATACTTCTACATCTGAAGTATCGAGTGTAGAATAAAATTGCTAGACTTTACTATAGAATTTTTTACTGAAACATTGGAGGCTATTCTGTGTTGATTTCGAAGTAGCAGACTAGACAAAGCTAAACTGGCATCATAATTCAGGATCCCTGTGATAAGCTGATGAGTGAACTAGTCCCTTCTATTCATTGTTTTCTTTTCTGAGTTTCATGCAATTCATTATATATTTGTTCTATCTGAATGTATAACTAGGAATATTACTATAGGTTAGTCTAGTGCTCCCTGTTTTTAACTAGTTACCATTTTAATGTTTTTTACTGATTTCTAGTGTTAGGAATCCTTGATTTCTCCTACTCGTGTTTGACCCCTGCCTCCTTCTTCCATTTTCTGGATCAAAGGATCCTTCATAGACCTTTATCCTCATCATACCATTTCATCAAAAAACACTTTTCCAAATCTCTGAGGGTTATCTATCCTGCCCTGAATACATTTTTACCTTTTTGGCCTTGACTTCTAGTGCTGCTAGCTAGATTTAGACTCCATAACCCAATGGACAAGTAGATTTATCTCTAGTTTACCTCTAAGTGACTTTTTCCCACCAAAACCCTTAAAAACAAAACCAATTGTTCTATCATAACAGGCCTAAAAACATAAATAACTAAAAAAGGATAAATCCTAAAGAGAGAGCCCTCTCTGAATTCTAGGAAGGCTAGATTCAAGAATTTGAAGTAGGTTTGTGGTTACCTCTAGTGTTCTTAGACTAAAAACTCAAATCCCACAACTTAAGAAATTACTAGAGTTATAACAAAACATTGGCCCTGGTTAAACCATTGTGCTACAGCCCTAGCTTCATTATCATTTCCTTCCATTGATTTCACTTTGGTTTTAAGTTCGATTGTTTTGAGTGTCTTTTGATTAGGCTTTGTTTTCCTAGTTGTTTCACTTTTAGAGTGCTTTGCATTCTTTCTTGGGAAAATTCCTTTGGTCTCTTTTCAGTTAGCCTTTTTGGTTTATTATCAGCCTATTTTTCTCCCCCTATATCAATGACCCTTAGTCCTCATGATTGTTTTTCATTTTCCTGACATGGGGATCATCATTTTTCCAATTTGAGCCTTAGACACATGCAGGAAGGCTGGTGTGTTCATCCAAAGCCTTCCAGACACGACTAGGCCTACTTTGTGTGTGCGTCCAAGGATGTTTTAGATCGTTGTTTTTCCTACATCCTAGGAACATTTATAGAGTGCCTTAGTCCCCAGGAGATCAGTTTGATTCCTTATCTATTCGAGATGTCTAGGACTCATCAGTTGGAAGGCTTTGTAACTTCTCGTCGTCTTGATCATCTACATACATTTTCCTAGGACCTCTCTTCTACCTATTCATACTAGACCATTTAAGAGGGCCAAAATAGTTTTTGGAGGGTTCCAATCTTTGACAAAGCTGATATGTTGATCCTATACTTCCATTTTGCTGCTAGAGAGAACTGGTGAAGTATTTTCCAAATGTGTGTTTCTCTTCATGCTCATTTCCTAGATATAGTGGGGAAACTATGTTGGATTGTGGGTAAGTGAAGGTATAATAGTTTTATTCTCTCATATGATTAATTAGAATTCATGTTCCTTAATTTATGTGAATGTGTATTAAACATATTTTATGCTCGATTCTATTTATTTTGATCTAACAATCTTCCGAGGAAGATGATCTGTCATATTTGATTGGTTATGATTGTGTGGAGGGATAAGTTATCTGCTGCAAACATGGTAGATCACTCTAGTGGAGCACAATATTTTCTTCGAACTCAAAACCTATCCCTAGCCTGGGAGGAGGAGAGGTGTGATGTCATTTCTTTATATCATAGAATTTGTTGTTGGTTGCATGGTTGATCATTCAATATAGAGATTCCGTTATTGTTTTATTGGTATTGTTTTCCTCTGTCTGGTGATCTGATTAGTCACGAGATCATAGAGCAACAAATCCTTGCAAATTTGGATACAACAAAACTATTTATTTCAAGAAAAGAACACTCTCTTTGTGTCCACTTTGCTTCTGATTTTGAATGAATCCTCTCTTTCCTGGTATGCTGAGTTTTCTCCTATTTTATTTACTTTTTTGCCTACTTTCGAGGTTTATTTCCTCTATATTTTTCTTGCCTCTCAACCTCTGCATGACTGGTTATGGATTTTTTTATATTTTCCCCTAGATTCTACCTTAAATGCCTCTGTGTGCATCTAGGGATCCTTAGACGCTACTTGGTAGGCATGTGCGTGTGTCTAGCCCCTCCGTGCCCTATTCTATGCATGCGTATGGGTTGTTAGCCCTAAGAAAAGTCTTTTTTATTTGTTTGAAAATTTTATTTCTTACTTTTTCTAGTCTGGGCCTCTTGTCTCCTTACTAGATCTAGTCCAGATTTTCCTTTGTTCACTAGTTTTATTTACATTTTCTTGTTTCTCTTTTCGAGCAGTTTTTGTCTTTCATTGAGAATTAAGATTCTTTTCGTTGATCGATATATTGGAAACTTGTTTGGTTTACAATTTTCTGTAGTTGATCAACTATTGTATGTCTCCATTCTAATCCATTTCAATCAGTTTGTTCAACATCTTTCATTATTCATTCTTGTTTGGATTGGTTCTTGATTTTCAATTAGGTGCCTTGAATTGAGGTTTGTTTTGTGCCTATAGATTTCAGTATCAGATTGGTTGGCCTTTTTCATCAATTGTTAAGACTTGATTTACGTTTTTCCTTAAGATTTTATTGATTTTTCTCATTTTTCTTCCTTCTTGCTGAGTGTTCTCTTTGATATTTTTTTCGTTTGTGTCACAAACAGTGGTGTTGTTATCGGTTGTGTAACTTTCATCTGAAAAAATTCTTTTGCGTGTGTTTTGTCATGGTGTGTCACCTTCATTTGATCTTCTTTAGGCCTTATTTCCTCTAGGGTTTGTTTTATTCCTTTGTAGAATGTTAGCCCTGGTTGATTCATTGTACTGCATCCCTAGCTTCATTGGAATTTCCTTCTTTTTCTTTCACTTTGGATTTTTGTTTGATTGCTTTGAGTGTCTTTTGATTGGCCCTTTCCTTCCTAGTTATTTCTCTTTTGGAGTGCTTTGGGTTCTTTCTTGGGAAACTTTATTTGGTCTCTTTTTGGTTTGAATTTTTGGTTTGTTTTTGGGTCATTATTTCACAAATTCTTGGGATATTTTGCATTCAAGAAGATCTACTGAGAAGTGCATCAGAATAGGCATTGGTGTATTATGAAAACTCTTACCCTCCCATAGCTAGCATTCATCTAAGCGAAAATTAAAATTTCATATAGCTACATCAGGTTGACTAAATAAGAGTCTTACACACAGAATTAGTTTCACGCCTGTAAAAAACAACCATTAAAATCAACACGGTAATAAATTAACTAGATTCACCTTTTACTTTCACCAGTAGTTCACCAACACTACCTTAGGCTACGGTCTTCAAGATAGGAGAGTAATTTAACTACTCCAAGACCAAAAAATGAACTTAGTAGCTTGAGGTAGGGAGTAAAATACATTCACAGTAGTGTGGTCTCAGAATCCCTTCTCACAAGAGGGTCAAGAACGAGGTCACACTTTGGCTAGGCAGAGTGACACTGTAACAATCGTAGTAAAAATCCATGTAAAAAATATATATAAGACCAAGGTTGATGGGAAATGTATTCGAAGCTAAATGTTGGGAAAAACATCCTTGTGGGTGTTCATTTCAGTTTACTATGGCTAAAATAAATTGGAAAAGCAAATGAAAAAGGAATTGGAAAGGCATGATGCATTTATGGGCATTTATTTATGAAAATAAAGGAATTTAGGAGAAAAAGGAGGTGAAAGGTCATAGGTTTCATGTGAGGATAATAATATTCCTCTCCTAAAGCTACTATAACTAATGATGAAGATTATATGTAATGGTTAAAGATTAATCTAAAATAGTAATTTGGATAGTTACCAACATGTAAATTGTGGAAATTTTTTCTAACTCCATACATTTTCGTGGGAATTATTGGCATGTTACATTACGTTTCAAATCTATACTCATATTTATTATTTACTTATTTATTCTGTTTTTGTAACCAAACACTTGTGAAAGAGAATGCAAATAGGAGGATGTGTCACAAGGCCAACCATGTTCAATGAAGGTTTAATAAATTATTTATGAAATACAATCCTAACACATGAATCATAAATATTTGGATGTTATTTATAATTTTTTAAATCAAAACCGGAGTGGAGATATGAACTTAGAAATGGGAGTGGAGGTATAAAATTTCAATTTTTTTTACAAATTATATTAGGTTTTTTACTAAAAATAATTTCAAATTACTAAATTCATATCACCCAAAATAAATTAAATTTTTAAAATAATCAAAATACTAAAAAATCAATTCTAAAATAAACTACCGTATCCTCATGATTAATATAAATTAAAATCATTACTATTTTACATAACCACATAATAAAAAAATAAAATGCTACAAAATCAATTTCAAAATAGATATCTTTCCTATTTTAAATACTTTATTTTTCATGAGTGTTAGTGGAATAAACTACTCATTTCAAAATAGACAACACTAAACTTTATTTTTCTTCCCCAATAGCAATTGGATCGTGTAGAAAATGTACTATTATAACACACTAGGAAACTGTAATTATTACAAAATTAATATCATATCATATTGTAATAAATAATGAAAGATAATATTAACTGCTTTCCAATTTGAAAGTGAAAGGGAAATGTGTTTTAAGGGAAATGAAAAATGTGTTTATGAAGAAAGATTCCTAAAGGGTCATCCGACGAGTAACTGCTTCATAAAAATTCACATGAAATTATTTTTCTTCAAGTAGAATCGAAATCAAATTGATCTAATGAAAGCGACATGCTATTGAAGGTAACATCACAGGTAGGTATTTTATTTGGTTTAGAGTGGGGTGCGGGTTCGAAGGGAAATTTCATGTTACAAGAAACTTGCCTCGAACCGAGGTGAGAAGAGATATGATGATACCACAAATTCACATGTTGTCTAGATGTAAGGAGGTGGCCCTTCTCAACCAAATTCACAAACAATGAAGAAAAGGAAAATGGTGGAGATCTGCGAGACTGAATAAATCCAAGTCCAAGTACTTTCTCTTCAACAACCGCTCCTCACACACATACAACACTTTTCTTAGCTTTTCCACATTACTTTTCACCACTATTTCCTCTGGGCTCCCTCCTATTATCATCAGAATGATGACAAGTTTCTGCACCATCGCGTAAAGAGGGGGATTGAATTGTTACAACTCCACCTCGCACCACTTCTCAACCACACAGCTTGTTCCTCAACTGTGCCACCAACAGATTATTGCATTTACCTCATCTATGGTATTTTTTACACAAATATTTTGTTATTTCTCTCGAATCTGCAACAAAAAAATATTTATTACTATGTGTTTAGAAAAACCTAGTTTACACATAAGCACACACTTTGTATGTATTCAACCTGCTAGCAGAAATATGTGTCACAACATTGATCGATTTTTAAATACAAACATAGTAATCACTGATTAAGCCTACATTTAACCTTTCATTTATTTTAAGCAAATTTTGGTATTCATTAGGCATTGTACGTTTTGGTGGCTATGCATCAGTGTCATTAAATTTAGTTTTCTTTTTCAAATTTGTAATAATTTTCTTAGTTAATTTGCTATAAATAAAGTTAATTATTAAGAATCTTTACAATATTAAAAGTACTACATTATTAATAATTATATTGTTGTTTTATGTTTAAGAATTATAATAAGACTTTAATAAGTTAAGTGAAAAAAATTATTGAAATTTTTAAAAAATAATTATTAAAAATTGGTAAATAATATTAGTAATTTATGAACAAATAACTACAATTATAAAAAAAAATATTAACATAATTTATTTATATATTTACTTATAATTAATTTCAATATTTTTAATTTATGTATTTTTTTATATATGATTGAAAAGTTATTTAGAAAATTAAATATGCCATGAATTTTTTTCATAATTAAAAATTCTCTTGTATTTTTTAGTTATTTTCTTTTAATAATTTAATATAATAAAATATGAAAAATTATTTATGATCAATATATAAATCGTAAAAAAATAGATATTATTAATTTTAATTTAAAATTAAGAAATAACTAAATAAATTTATATAAATTTAAAATATCATTAATATTTAATATTTACATGTAAACTAATCAACAAATTTATTAAATGACTTTGCTAACTTTTTATTAGTATTTTTTACTTATTAACTAATAAAGAGATTCTTTAAAAAAGATATATGTAAATTTTATTGACATTTATATATCATTTTTACTCAATCATTTTTATTAGCCATAAAGAAAATTAAATTTTCCTAAGTGGTAATAGCCACCCATTTCAATAGTTTTAAAATGACTCAAAATCTTCAAACATTATAATTTTAAATAAATTGTTTTATCTAATTTAAAAATAAATTTTATTTAAAAATTTTATTTTAATTATTTCTAAATTAATATATTGATATTAATATAATTTTAAATTAAAATAATAATTTAATTGTATAATTAATTTTTTTATAAAAAAAAATAATTCCATTAGAGTGAGAATAATTTTCTTTTATACAAAATGGATGTCTATTCAGATAATTAAAAGGACCAAAAGAAGTATCTGGACGTTCAATATATAAACACAGATCTTGTTACTATGAATCTAGATACATATTTATACATTAGATATATTTGTTGAGAAATATGCATAATAAACAAAAAAAAAATTGTAGCAACTTGCTGATTAAATAATCAACCATGGTTTATAGAATATCAAAAAGGCTTAAGAGTGGAAAATGTGTATATAAGACTACTGATGGAAAAAAAAAAAAAAAAAAAAAAACTTACCATTTATATGTTTTACAATACCTCACCAACCTTGTGCCAAATTTTTAACTATATAAGAAATTAATCAATAATTTTTTATTTATAATTTTAATTTTTAGACTATAATTTCATCATCAAATTACATACATAGGTATATGATGTTTAAATTATATTTTTATTAAAAAAATGATTATATATATATATATATATATATATATATATATATATATATATATATATATATATATATATATATATATATATATATATATATATATATGTATATATCTATATATATATATAGATTGAATGAATAATAATAATAAACGAAAATTGAAGATTAAAATAGAAAATCAACAAAATTAAAATGAATATAGATGCCAAAAAGAACTATCTAAATAAAACAATTCTCTATTAATTGTTAAAGAGATTTCATTTATGTTATTATAGATTGTTAAAAATAATAAAAAACTCTCATCATGATTTATATAATAGTCTTTAAATTAATATTAAGTAAAATTGATGAGAAAGTGGTGGACATCATCATTTTCAACTAGGAACTCAATATTTATAATTATGATAGTAGGGGAGTGGTGTTTTATGGCTTCAAATAAGTTGAACTCAAATTTATAACCAACAGTTGATTGAGGCATTCATGCTCCATTTTGAACATCCATATATATATATATATATATATATATATATATATATGTGATGTCCATAAAGCATGCTTTCATTGAGTTGCCTCATACACATTGAGTTACCACCGAGCACCCTTCGAGATATATTCATGAGATGATCAATTTTTGATCTGAGATATTCTTACTATCATACGTGAATGCATGGATGTACTGATGATGTCTATATTATTATTGATGATCACATCTAGGTGCTGCTTTAGTATTAGATATCCCATGGCATTTTTGGATGAGAGTTCCATAACTTTTTGCATGATCAAGATTGAACACAATGTCACTAGGATGGAGCTATGAGGCAGGATGAAGAATATCCTTATAGAGTTGTATGAACAGTTCTGGATATGACATGGATACATTGCAAAGAATGGGATTTGATTGGTAGAGAATCCCATATATAGTTGAGACTGAGATACTTTCATATATTGAGATAGTGCAGTTGTAGGAGACAAGCTTAGGTTTGTGGTGGGCACCTCCTTAAGAGGGAGGATAAATATGGTATCATTTTTGTGATATTGATCAGGAGATCATGTCCATAGTTCAAAAATGCTTAAAAATGAAACTGCTAAGAAGTGGTTGCAACCTAAGTGATTGGAATGGTCTCGTAGTTTTGATTCTGGCGCCGAGAATGGTTTGTAAAACATAGGTCGTATGCAGAAGTTATGAAGGTTTGAAAGGCCCAATAAACTCCAGAAAAATGACTTTGACCAAGTTTGACTTTGGAATTTGGAAAAATAAAAATAGAATATTTTTGGGAATATTCCTCAAAATATTCCGTCAGGGCCAATCAAAGTTCGACATGTGGTAGAATTTTTATTGAAAGTTGGTTTGACTTTTCTAAATTCATGCCAATCAATGGGTACGATGAGGAATTGAACCACGGACCTCCCACCTGACAGCGCAACTCCCAACTGTCGCTCCAAAGTTCAGTTCTTGATATATATTGGACCACGCATGAATTTGAATGTTAAGGTTGCATGTATGGGGGACCCCCAAGGGCCAGCCCCCACACTTCATATGACCCGATGCCAAAAACCATTGGCCTCCACTCCACCACTGGTTAGACAACCACAAACTGTCATCGTCAAGTTGTTCACATGGTATGTTAAAGTTTCTTTGAAAGGCGGCGAAACAAGGGGCTAGCCCCGACCATCACATGGCTGATGGCCCATGACCATCACAAAACTACAACATTCGCGTGGAATTAAAAATAACTGCCAACCATTCTACAAGCCATGTCACATGATGGTCACAAAATTAAATTCGATGATTTTATGGAACCACACTCCACACTCTCAATTCCAATGAGATAGGTGGTCTATCTGATGGTTATGATGGGAGGGTAATGTGACCACTCCGCATCTATCCTTTAGTGTTAGAGCTAATGATTCGACCATTTGGAGTGCGCCACCAGATTTGGGGCTGTTTATTAAATTTAACTTTATTTAATTTCCTTTCTCAACATTTAGTGGAGTTTTTTAAGGGATATTGGGCATTTTCTTGTTTTGGCCATAACTCCTTGGATTTTCGACCAATTTTGATGCATGAACTGTCAATTTGTGTTTTTTCGACATCCTAAAGACATTGGAAAAGGTTTAAGATTCATTAGAGGTCATCTTATATAGGTTTAGCTTCAGGAGAGGTCAAGGTGCCAACAAGGCCACTAGGGTGTTTTCAGTGTATGGGGTATGGACTCTCTACTTTCTGCAAATGAATAGTCATTCATGGCCAATTAAAAAATTCTGAAGTTGTGTTTAAATAGAGCACAACCATTTGAGACTTTTATTCACATGTACTTACCATTTTTGAGCAATAGGATATGAGAGACATTCCATTGGGAGCTGGACTAGCAGATGTAGCCTAGGAGGGGTGAACTGCTTCATCAAATTTGCTGAGTACTATTACATGTGATGCTTAATTCTCTATTATTTATTTTTATACATTGCTTTATAGGAATTTCACATGTTTTAACCTCACACAAAAATCTGTTTAACTAAGTTAAAATCATTTGTTTCACCTGAAAACTTCAGTGAACCTTATGCACACATTTTAATTATTTTTTGGATACTCACCACATTCCATTCAGATAAAGTTGGTATAAGAGCTCAGGTTGAGCACTAGATAGAGCTAGAGTATTTTCTCTGTTTAAAATTTGTGCAAAGAATTTGTTTAACAGTTGGCAAGGTTTTTAATGCTTACTATGCTAAAGCTTAAGAGAGGAGAAGGTCAATTGGTGAAAGCTCAAAGTATTCCTTAGCCAAGGAGAGAAAGAGTGCCATTATCTCTACCTTCAATTTCACATCAAAGAGAATTAGAAGAAGCCATAAGCATGTCTTCAAGGGAAGGAGAAATTCCTGAAGAAGTTGATCCCAAGGAGGAAGAAAGAGTGTTCAATAAAGCATTCCTTGACTTGACTGAAATGATGATAGTCCTTTATCAAGAAAGGAATGAGAGACTAGAAGGAGAAGGATCAAAACGTCACAAAGAAGGAGAGGGATTTTCAGGATGCCATAATGATGAGGATAAATCCAATAACCGTAATGGAGGAAATGGAGATAGTGGAAATTCGCCACCATCACCCTCATCTTCATGTTCATCAACCTCTACTTCATCTTCAGTACACCACAAGTCAAAGAAAACTGGTAAAAATAATTTTCTAAAACTTGATGTTAAGTTTGAATTGACAAAGTTTGATGGTGAAGTTAATGTAAAAATCTAGATAATTGGATTAGGAAATTAGAGGTCTATTTGAGAATTCAAAATTTTCATGATGATGAAACCAAAATTCAGCTAGCTTCATTGAGAATGGAAGGTGCAACACTTGTTTAGTGGGAAGCCAAGACAAAGAAGGAGAACAAGAAATATGGTAATATCATCTTATCACGGTCTAATTTCATTTCTACAATAAAACAACAGTTTTATCAATTAGCTCACATGCAAAAAGCCATAATGGACTAGCAAAATTTTAAACAGTTGAAAGGAAAAAATGTTCAAGTTTATATCTAAGAATTTAGAAGAAGAGCTCTTTTACTAGGAGTATATTTTCATAGCCAAGATACTTTACTCAAGTATATAGGAGGTTTACATACTTACCTAAGACATATAATTATCATGTTTAACCCTACAAGACTAGATGAGGTTTGTGTTCAAGCCACACATTTAGAGGCAAGGGGAAAACAAAACTTAGATGGGAATGAGGAAAGTGACTTTAAAGGAAAATGCAAGAAAAAGAGAAATGTAAATTCTAGAAAAGAGAAGGGAAAATTATTTTGAAAACTCTGTTCTAAAACAAGCCATAATGAGGACCATTGTTGGAAACTTCATCCAGAGTTGAAACTATAAAGTTTTAAAGCCAAAGATAAAGCCAAGGAGAAAGGAAAGACAATTGTAATAGTTGAACAAGCCCTAGGGTCAGCATTAGGAGATGAGACAAAAAATCATAGCTATGGCACTAAAGAACTTGAAGGGGAAAGAGAGTGAAACTAACCCTAGTTCTAGTACTTCTAACTATCACGTAGAAGCTCCAAGTGAAGAGAAGAGAATTGAACTGTTTCATGTGAGGGTCATTTCAAAACATACCAAGGTTGACACACTATTTGACAGTGGGTTCAAGAAAAACTTATTTGTAAATACTTACTCAAGAAACTAAATCTCGAGGCCATTCCACATCCAAAACCATATCCACTTTGTTGGACTTGTAAGGATGAAAATTTACAGGTTTCAAAGAAGTGCATGTTGTGTTTTGCAATAACCGCACATTTTATTGACATAGTTGAATTAATTGTTGTTCCGCTTGATATGACAGGTATGGTGTTGGGAAGTCCTTACTTGTATGACAGGAAATCTATCTTCCATTTCCATGAGAAAAAATACCATTTATTCAGAGATGGAAAGGAGTACATTGTGAGAGCTCATCACAAAAAACTAGACTCTTCTTTAGTTAATGTAGGGTAGATGAAGAGGCTCGTCAATGCAAGTCAAAACTTGACATTGATGATGATCGAACAAAGAGAAGTTTTACATAATCCTTTTTCATGCAAATGTTGATATATGTAATGAGTTGTTTCAGTTTGAAAGCATGTTGTATTTGAAGGAAGATGACAAGCAGTTGCTGCAATCGTCTTTGGTGTCGAACGATGCTAAAATAAATTGACAGTGCAAGAAGTTGCAAAGGTCCAAGAGAGGGCAAAGAAACATACCAAAAAAATCACAAGATTCGGCAACATTCATTTCTGGCTTCAGAAAGGAATGGTATTATGGTGAGGAAAATTGGTCTAGAATCGACACAAGTACAAGGCTAATTTAGCAAAAAATTTCCATAAGGACATGATGCAAGGTGAAAGTAATTTTTAGTGTCCTTTCATTATATAAAAATGTAGAAACAATTTTTACTGCAAAGTTAAGATGTTGTTTTGCAAGTTTTGAAAATGTGCAGCATGACAAGGTCAAAGTCAGTAATGGTTGGTCAATGGAACCATGGAAAAAATTGTCGTTTCAGGAAAATTTCCAATTAATGGAATCAGGGAAATTTCAGTGGATTAAGATTGGAAGAGTGGGGACACAATCTCCTCATCTTCATGTTCAGTAGTCCAGAGAGATTTTTGGGTCTGAAAGCTTCCTAGTGGGGAGGTGTGATTAGGAGATCATGTCCATAGTTCAAAAATGCTCAAAAATGAAAGTGCTCATACGTGGTTGCAACCTAAGTGACCGAAAAGGTCTCATCGCTGTGATTTTGGTGCCATGGACGGTTCACAAAATGGAGGTCGTAATCAGAAGTTATGAAGGTTTGAAAGGCCCTGTAAACACTCAAAAAATGACTTTGACCAAGTTTGACTTTGGAATTTCAAAAATTAAAAATAGAATATTCCAAGGAATATTCTGGGAATATTCCCCATAATATTCCCCATAATATTTCATCAAGGCCAATCAATAGGTGCAAAGTGGCAAGCTTGGAGGCTGCCATGTGGCCCTAGGTCATATGTGGAATGGCATATCAAAAATATTTTTGAGTTAACAGGAATTGAATTGCAGACCTCTTGCCTGACATCGCAGCGCCCAACCGTCACTCCAAAGTTTAGTTCTTGATATATATTGGATTGCGCATGAATTTGAATGTTAAGGTTGCATGTATAGGGGACCCCCAAGGGCTAGCACCCACATTTCGTATGAACCAGCACCCGAAGCCATAGGCCTCCACTCCACCGAGGGCTAGACAATCGCAAACCGTCATAGTCAAGCTGTCCACATGGCGCATTAAATTTTCTTTAAAATGTGGCTAAAAAAAGGGGGTTAGCCCCAACCATCACATGGCCGATGACCCATGCCTATGACCCAACCACAACATCCCCATGGAATTAAAACTAAATGGCATGACACATGACGGTTACAAAATTAAATGTGATGGTTTTATGGAACCACACTCCACACTCTCGGTTCCAACGAGATATGCGGTCTATCTGATGGTTACAGCGGGAGGGTAATGTGACCACTCCACGCCTAACCTTTAGTGTTAGAGCTAACTGTCTGAACATTTTGGAGCATGCCCCTAGATTTGGGGCTGTTTATTAAATTTAACTGGAATTAATTGCCTTTCTCCACATTTAGCGGAGTTTTTTAAGAGATATTGGGCAGTTTCTTTTTTTGGCCATAAATCCTTGGATTTTCGACCAATTTTGATGCACGAATAGTCAATTTTTGGTATTCATGACATTATGAACACATTGGTAGAGGTTTCAGAGCAATCAATGTTCATATTGTGGAGGTTTCACTTCAATGTTCATATTATTTATTGTTGTACAGTGTTTTATAAGAAATTTACATGCTTGAACCTCACGCAGAAATATGTTTAACTAAGTAAAAATATTTTTATTCAGTTGCAAACTTCAGTGAACCTTATGCACACATTTTCATTACTGTTTGGATACTTAGCATATGTAACGTCTCTCCTTTCCTACCCAAATTTTTATTTTTTTTTAGTCTCATTCTATTCTCCTAGTTACACACAGTCTTTATGAAATTTTGTTGAATAAAGTTTTCCTATTCCGTATTGCACTCATATGTGTATCTTGATATATATTTTACATACCTATGGTTTACATGGTCACCCTTACCCATAGAACATATTCATATATATACTTTGTATCCACATAATGGTTAGTGTTATTGTAGGCCATAGAAAATTCTATCTATGCCCCTTAACTTTTAATCACAATTTTTTTGATAGAATTCATCATACGTATGCAATGGATATCGTTGTCATACTCTTACGGGTTGCATAATGTTTTATTTTACGCATTGGTTTGTTAAATTCTATTACCATTCCGAATGTTATGAAACTAAGTTTTGACAATGACTTACTCCAAGTTCTAGTAGATTTACTTCGATTTATCTCATCTGTTGTTTATCATTTATATGGGTTTAATTCATCCTTATGGCCCTAGTGAAATTGTGTAATTATCATCTCTATATCATCGTATATCTTTCGCGTACCTTCCACTGTGAAGATTTTCCTGTGGAGATAAATGGCATTAAATACATCACACATACTTTGCTACATTGGAAAATTTGGTTTAATGGCATTGGCATTGGTTAATTCATCGAGATCTCCATGTCGACTAGAATTAATGATGTTTTGAGGATTTAAACTTTTCTTTGCCATTTCTCGATCAGTGTTTGTCACATTTACACGCAAGGGTTTGTGTATTGAAATTATCGTTTTTGCAATGTATGTCAGTTCAGTTAATAGTATCGATCCTATAATACGATTTGAGAGTACTGTGAAATTGATATCAATAAATGTAAATTTTTGTTTGGAACAACTATTTGATGGTTTTTAGTTTTTCCCCTAATCGATCCACGTGTATTCCCTCCATCGAATGACACTTGGACGGTGGAGATGGTTCAAGCCTGATAGGGTTTTTTCTCGCTTTGCTTGAATGGATCGTATTAATTCCTGAGTTATTGAATTGATTTTTCTTTCGCCTTTCACCATTTTGGATCGACTCCTGTGTCAATATTCTTCTTGTGGAGCCTAGGTGAAACATCGTGCTCTACCCGGCTTCTAGCGAAAGCAGTTCTTCGTCTCATGGTTCTTCAGGTATGTAATTTTAGGCATTTTCCTTACCAGTGATTCTACGCTCAGTTTATGGTATTACGACTTGTAAAATCCATCTCAGTCGTGTTTAAATCAACCCCATGTTGATTATCATTCGGCTATTTTGTGATTGAGTTTTTTTTTCTACTAATACCTCATACATTTCGTTTACCCTTCCCTTGTGAGATTTCTCTTTCAATATTAAATCTCTGTGTTGGTAGGAATTTTTCTCTTAGTCTTCTGTGGCCATACGTGTTTCATTTGAGCCGAGTTACTCTAGCTCTAAGCATCTCCCTTCTAGCGAGAATGCTACTCTAGGTACGCAGGTGGTCCATTGATAATATTTCACCCTATGTGGGGTTTCGATCTAGGAACTTCCTGGTCGTCGAGTCTTTTTGTTGACACTATTTTTGTATCCTTCATGCAGGTCATGTTTGCCACGCAGGCATTCGACTCTTCCAAGGTAACCCTTTATCGTTACACTCGGTTTGTATACATTGTTTTTCAAGGTACCTTCGTATCGCATCGTTAGCACTATTTCTCACGTTGCCCTTATTTTTTGCAGGTAAGTTCGAATCTTGTCAAAATTTCAATTCAGTATTTTGGTGAGTTCGTAATTTCATTTAACTTGAATTCGTTCGACCTTGGACTTTCAGGTTGGTATCGCTGCGTCCTGAGTACGAGTATGACCAGACTTTCTCGTGCCTATTGAACACTTTATTTAGATAGTGCGAATTTTATTGTCCTAAATAATTCTATAAATTTTGTCAGAGACAGGGACTGTTAAACCCATTTAATCTAGTCAATATAATTCCTGGAATTTATTATTTTCTATGGTGTTAAAATGAACCATAATAGCTCAGTTCTTAAAATTTGTTTCCAAAGGTTATATATATATATATATATATATATATCTGTTTGTGTGTGTGTGTGTGTGTGTGTGATTCATCTCTGTTCTTGATGACAGATCAAGATGATATTCTAATGGTTGCCACGTTTCTATCTCATGTTATCACTAACTTCATAAATTTGTTTCTTCAGTAATGATCCACTTAAATTTGATTAAGGGAACTTACAGATTTACTAGTCTTATTTTCCCATTCTGTTCCTCGTTACAATCTATAAGTGAATATAAATGTCTCTATTGCAACAGTTATCAAGGTTACAACACTCCAGTGCATGAAAATTTCCGATTTCCACTAGGTTTACGTTTTCATATGTGGTATATCTCCCCACAGTAGGCTCTCATTATACTCCTTCATTGAAGTTCCCTATACTATTCACTGAGGTCAATCATACTATCCTCTACACTGTATATATATATATATATATATATATATATATATATATATATATATATATATATATATATATATATATATATATATATATATATGTATATATGTATTTTTTTTTTCTTCACATTTTACATAGGTTGCATGCCATTTCATAAATTTTCATTTCAATTATTTTTCCAATGGATAGGAAGGTTGTTCATTCTCTAGTTTATAGTTTCTTCTCAGTACAGAATTGTTTATAGGTTTAGTAAAATCTATCTAGCTCTGAATTCTTGTATGTCTACACATATCTGGCTGTGGAGAAAATCTATCATTCTCTCTCTCTTCTAGTCTTGTTGTAGAGGTTAAATCTATAGACATACATAGGATTACTTCTATAATTCTTCATATATGTACTTAGATTTTGTGTTAGTTTAATTATGTTGGTAGACATATAGATATACTTGTAGCACCTATTAATGGTACTGTCATTTAATTGAATTCTGCATACTTTAGCTACTGGTTCATTGCATTGGTACCAATTGTTATACTCATTTTCTTCCCATTCAATTATGTCACTGCTTATATTAAACAGATGTAACTTATTTCTAGCTTCAATCATCTATAATGCATGTAAGGATACTTTTCCTCCTGTTTCTATACCAAGTATTTAGTTAATAATGCAGAATCAGATTAAATTTAAAATGTAAGTCATCTTTGGGAAAAAATGTATTCTCAGATTTAGACCAACATTGGTTTAGAGATTCTGCTAAATTCTTTCCCATAGATATAATTCCTACAACTGTACAGAGCTGAGAGGATAATTTTCTTCTACAGAATTCTGTTAAATGTAGAGAATAATAATTTCAAAATATTAATCTACTTAGCATCTATGACAATTAATCATATTAAACAATAAATGATGATGTAAACATTAGTGTATGTTAAACATACCACTTCTGTAATTGACCAACCTCCCAACTGTAGATTTCTTCTGTCCTCCAGAACTCACCCCCGAGCTGAGATCATCCCATGAACAGACCAACCTCTAATATGTTCAGGAATAGCTTATTTAAGCTTTTGCTCCCCAAAGCCTGTTTCTAATTCTGCGTCCAGAATTACAGGATACTTTTCTTCCTCTTTGCCTAGGCTTCCCTTATTTAGGGAGTTTTAAAGCTGCTTTCTGCTTTTCCCAGCTTTTTACCTCTTCCCAACTACTCTCCACATCATTGGGGAAACTGGATTTTCCTCAAAATCTAATTTGGAAATAATTTCTTTCAAGGATTTTTGAAAGATTTTTGGGGAAGGTATTTGCCTTTTTCCGTCCTCATGGATTTAGCAAGTGATGTCATAATTCTCATTTGGTCAATATGCATAGAATTATTTTATTTATTTTTCATAATTAAATATTTAATTACATCCACAAAATACTTATCCATTGGGGTCCACTCCGCTTTGGATTAAAGTTCAAATGATTAACTTTTGGAAGAACATAAAACTAGGGGTGTTACATATTCCCCCTCTGAAAGCAAACGCCATCCTCGGTGTTGATATCTAACTACTAGAGTTCATCTTCCAAACAAAAATGGATATTTTTCCATCATTTCCGCTTCTCTTTCCCAGGTAGCTTCTTCAGTAGTAAATTTCTTCCACTGCACCTTTACTCTTGCTACCTTTCGATTCCTCAATTCAATTTCTTCTCGCTCCAATATTTGAAACGGCTCTGGAAGGAACTCCCCTTCTGGTTCCACCTGTATCACATTCCAATCAACAATGTGAGAATCATCATATACATATCTTTTTAATAATGAAACATGAAACACATCATGAACTCTAACATGGGACGGTAAGGCCATCTTGTAAGCCACTGGTCCCACCCTTTCTAACACCTCAAAAGGACCACAATATCTAGGAGCCAATTTTGCACAACTTCCAGCATAAAGTGTGTTCTTTTTGGTTTTGATACGCAAATGCACATACTCCCCCACTTTGAATTCTTGATGTAACCTCTTCTTATTAGCATGGTTTTTCTATCTATCTTGTGATGTATTTATATTTCTTTGTATTTGTTTAACAATTCTTTCCATCTCTTGTAAAGCATCTGGTACCAACATTACCTTATCCTCAGGTTGGCTCCAGCTCAAAGGAGTACAACATTTCCTTCCATAGAGTGCCTCAAACGGACTCATTTTAATGGAGGATTGATAGCTATTATTATAGGAAAATTCAGCTAAATGAAAATATTCCTCCCATTTTGATGGTCTATCCATCACATGCATTATTAACATATCTTCTAGAATCTGATTTGTTCTCTCTGTCTGACCGTCTATCTGCGGGTGATATGCAGTGCTAAAATTCAGCTTAGTGCCCATGCCCCAAAATGGACCTTTCCAAAAGGCTACGATGAACTTAGCATCTCTATCTGAAACAATCACCTTTGGGACTCCATGGAGCCTTACTACTTCCTTCAGGAACACTTCCGCTACTTGGGCTGTTCCAAAAGTAGATTTCATAGGTATGAAGTGTGCAGCTTTTGTTAAAGTGTCCACTACCACCATCACTGAATCATGTTGGTATTTGGTTTTGGGTAGCCCTGTTATGAAATCTATAGAAACTGTGTCCCATTTCCATTCTACAATCGGCTAGGGGATTAAAAGGCCAGCAGGATGCTGATGCTCAACTTTAACTAGTTGACACTCCATGCACCTAGCTAAATATTCTGCTACATCTCTTTTCATTCCTGGCCAAAATGACTTCTTTTTCAAAGCTGTTAACATTTTCTGATATCCAGGATGCCCTACATACGGTTGCTTGTGATATTCATCTAGGATTTATTTTTTCAAGGTTTCCACATTGGGGACATACAATCTATTTTTGTAGCAGATCAGCCCTTTTTGGTTTTGAGTGTATTCAGCCATCTCCTTCTTTAGTATTTTCACCTGTAGATTTTTATAATTTGGATCCTGGTCTACTACCTTTCTCACTAGGTCTTCTAAATCAAAGTTAGCACTAATTCCAATACTGTTTATGTTTTGGCAAGAATTTCTGCTCAATGCATCAACATTTTTATTTTCTTTCCCTCTGATATTTTTTATATCCATATCAAACTCACTCAGAAAAGACAACCATCTGGCTTGTCTAGCATTTAGATCAGTTTAGGAAAATTAATATTTAAGACTAATATGATCAGTCATCAATGTAAATTTCTTTCCAAGAAGATAGTGTTGCCACATCTTCAAGGCGTGGATTACAGCAACCAATTCCAAATCATAAGCACTATAGTTCTATTCATGTGTCTTCAGTTTCCTAGACTCATATGCAATAACTGAATTTTCTTGCAACAATACTCCTCCCAATCCTTCTCTACAGGCATCGGTACACACCAAAAATTCCTTATGAGGGTCTACAATATTCAGTATAGGGGCTGTAGTGAGTTTCAGTTTTAATTTTTCAAAACTTTTTTGGCATTTTTCAGTCCAATCAAATTTGACACCTTTTCTTTGTAGTGAAGTTATGGGATATGCTATTGCAGAAAACCTCTCCACAAATTTGTGATAGTAACCTGCAATCCCCATAAATGATCTCACCGCTGAAACATCAGTTGGTACTGGCCACTCTCTAATAGCCTTTATCTTTTTAGGGTCAATAGCCAACCTTTGTTTAGAATTAATATGTCCCAAGTATTGGATCTTGTCCTTATAGAATTCACATTTGTTAAACTTGGCATACAACTAGTTCTCTTTCAGAGTTTGCAACACTACCCTCAAGTGTTCTTTATGCTCCTCCTCACTTTTTGAGTAAACTAAAATATCGTCTATGAACACTAGTACGAATTTATCCAAGTAATTTTTTAACACACTTTTCATTAAGAACATAAAGGTGGCAGGGGCATTTGTCAACCCGAAAGGTAGAACTACAAATTCGTAGTGTCCATACCGGGTCCGAAAAGAGGTTTTGCTAATCTCTTCCTCCTTGATTCTGAGCTCGTCATAACCAGTCCTTAAATCAATCTTAGAAAATACTGAAGCTCCTCTTACTTGATCAAAAATATCATAAATTCGGAAAAAAGGGTATCTTTTTTTAGTTTTCAACTTATTCAGTTGGCAATAATCAATGCACATTCCAAAAGTTCCATCCTTATTTTTCACGAATAGCACCGGTGCTCCCCAAGGAGACACACTTGGTCTGATATAAGCCTTATCCAGCAATTATTGCAATTGTATTTTTAGTTCCATAAGTTCAGGGGGACTCATTTGATAAGGGGCTCGGGAAACAGGTGTTGCTCCAGGCACCAAATCGATTGAAAAGTCAATCTCTCTTTTAGGGGGAAGATGAGGAATCTCATCTGGAAAAACTTCCTTAAACTCCCTCACCACTGGCAGAGTATCCATCAGGTTTGCTTCAGGTTGCTGTTCTAGTTCCTCAACATGTACTGCATATACTTGGTATCCTTTCCTAGATGTTCGTTTTAGTTGCAGTGCTGATATTTTTCTTACAAATATAGGTTTATGTTTTCCGCGAAGAATAAAAAGTTTCCCCTCTTCATCTATACAATGCAAGGTCTTATCCCAACAGTTCATCATGGCCTTTTTCTTTTCTAGCCATTCCATTCCTATCAGCAGGTCATATGAACCTAATGACAGAATGTTTAAATTCACTTCTATTTGAAAATCATTTAATTTGATTGTTGTTTGAGGTAACTTGTGAGTTACTTTCCTCTTGGTGCCAGTGGCTAACTGGACCAACCAAGACTGCTGAAATTTTTCAGTTTTAAGATTACATTTCTCTACCACTTGTGGACTAATGTAACTCAAAGAAGCACCTGGATCAATTAAAATTGTAACAAATTGGTCAGCAATCTTACCTTCTATTTCAACCATGGTAGCTTGGTGTTCTGCTTGTCGATTCTCCAGGGCTGCACTGATAGTGGGTATATTTCTTGCTATGTCATTCACTATGGTAGCTTCTAGATCTCTCATAATCATCTGAATGTTTCGGTGGGGAAAATCCCTCAAGAGATGGGGTTCTCCACATCCCCAGCATTTCAAGGGTTCCCTCATTTTAACTGTGCCTTCCTTCTTATTTCCTTCATCTAGTTGTTTGGAACCAACTTGGGACTGAGATGTTTGGCTTTCTTTTGGTTTATTAAACTTTTTCCGCTGATGATCCCAACCAAAATTCTTTAAGTAAGTTGGTTTCTGTTTCTTTCCCTTGATTTCACCTTTGTTTATCCATCCTTTTCCATGCTCACCCTTTCCTTTAAATTGCTGGTAGCATAATCTGGCTTTTCTTACTACTTCGTCCATAGTTTTTGGGTTATCAAACTCAATCTTCTCTTTGTACACAGTAGGCAAACAGTTCAAAAACCTTTGCACCTTTGCCTTCTCTTCTCGAATGTAAGGGACATATCTCAACAGATTCGTAAATTTGGTGAAAAAATCATCGATAGTGAGCTGTCCCAGTCTAATTTCATGGAAATCCTTTGCTTTGTCATCATAATAACGTTCATTTAAATAGCGGTTTTTAAATATAATCTGGAAGTCTTCCCAAGTAACTGTCTTTTCATCAATGGCATGTACCATTTTCGTCTCCTCCCACCACAAGGTGGCCTTACCTTGTAGCTATTAGACAGCTAATCTGGCTTTCAGATTGCCTTCATATTCATATACTTGGAAATATTTAATCATGTTCAACAACCAGGCTTCAACATCTTCCTCCTTCTCCCCATCATAGGATGGAGGTTTGATCTTTCGAAATTACCCCTGTAATTCATTTTTCTGCTTATACTGATTCCTAACATCATCATCTTCCTCAGACTCATCATTCTTCCTCTTTTCGGAACCTTCACCTTCTTGGCTGTTCCGCAAAGTTAATTCTCTTATGAGCTTTTCCTGCTCCTGATTGGCTAATGACAATCTGTCATTCTGGCTTCTTAGTTCAGCCAGCTGTCGTTGCAAACTGTGCAACATCGCCATCACTGAAGCATTAGGATCTGGTTTATTATCTTCATCACATAGATCAACATAAATCTCGTCACTTCCCGCCATTTGACTTTACTTTTTCAGTAGCACTATACACTGAACAACACATATCAGTAATAATTTTTTATTTTTTATTTTTAAATAAATTTATACAGTGAGTACACAACAATAGTGAGCACAAAAACAACAACCCAGTTTTATGTAACATGAGCTCTGATACCATTTGTAACATCTATCCTTTCCTACCCCAAATTTTTTTTTTTAAGTCTCATTCTGTTCTCCTAGTTACACACAGTCTTTATGAAATTCTGTTGAATAAATTTTTCCTATTCTGTATTGCACTCATATGTGTATCTTGATATATATTTTACATACCTATGGTTTACATGGTCACCCTTACCCATAGAACATATTCATATATATACTTTGTATCCACATAATGGTTAGTGTTATTGTAGGCCATAGAAAATTCTATCTATGCCCCTTAACTTTTAATCACATACTTTTTGATAGAATTCATCATACGTATGCAATGGATATTGTTGTCATACTCTTATGGGTTGTGTAATGTTTTATTTTATGCATTGGTTTGTTAAATTCTATTACCATTCCCAACTTTATGAAACTATGTTTTGATAATGACTTACTCCAAGTTCTGCTCGATTTATTTCGATTTATCTCATCTGTTGTTTATCGTTTATATGGGTTTAATTCAGCCTTATGGCCCTAGTGAAATTGTGTAATTATCATCTCTATATCATCGTAGATCTTTCACGTACCTTCCGTTGTGAATATTTTCCTGTGGAGATAAACGACATTAAAGAAGTCGTACATACTTTGCTACGTTGGAAAATTTGGTTTAATGGGGTTGGCATAGGTTAATTCGTCGAGCTCTCCACATCGACTAGAATTAATGATGTTTTGAGGATTTAAACTTTTCTTTGCCATTTGTCGACCAATGCTTGTCACATTTACACGCAAGGGTTTGCATATTGAAATTATCGTTTTTGCAATGTATGTCAGTTCAGTTAATAGTATCGATCCTATAATACGATTTGAGAGTATTGTGAAATCGATATCAATAAATGTACATTTGTGTTTGGAACGACTATGTGATGGTTTTTGGTTTTTCCCCCAATTGACCTCCGTGTATTCCCTCCATCAAATGACACTTGGATGGTGGAGATGGTTCAAGCCTGCTAGGATATTTTATTTCTTTTCTTGAATGGATCGTATTAATTCTTGAGTTATTGAATGGATTTTTCTTTCACCTTTCACCATTTTGGATCGACTCCTGTGTCAATATTCTGCTCATGGAGCCTAGGCGAAACATCGTGATCTACCCGGCTTCTGGTGAAAGTAGTTCTTCGTCTCATGGTTCTTCAGGTATGTAATTTTAGGCATTTTCGTTACCAATGACTCTACGCTCAATTTATGGTATTACGACTTGTAAAATCCATCTCATTCACGTTTAAATAAACCCCATGTTTATTATCGTTCGGCTATTTCGTGATTGAGTTTTTTTTTCTACTAATACCTCATACATTTCATTTATCCTTCCCTTGTGAGATTTCTATTTTAATATTAAATCTCTGTGTTGGTAGGAATTTTTCTCTTGGTCTTCTGTGGCCATACGCGTTTCATTTGAGCTGAGTTACTCTGGCTCTAAGCGTCTCCCTTCTAGTGAGAACGCTACTCTAGGTACGCAGGCGGTCCATTGATAATATTTCACCCTATGTGGGGTTTCGTTCCAGGAACTTCCTGGTCATCGAGTCTTTTTGTTGACACTATTTGTGTATCCTTCTTGCAGGTCATGTTTTCCACTTAGGCATTTGAATCTTCCAAGGTAACTCTTTATCGTTATACTTGGTTTGTATAAATTTTTTTTCGAGGTAACTTCATATCGCATCGTCAACACTATTTCTCACGTTGCCCTTAATTTGTGCAGGTAAGTTTGAATCTCGTCAAGAGTTCAATTCAATATTTTGGTGAGTTTGTAATTTCATTTAACTTGAATTCATTCGACCTTGGACTTTCAGGTCGGTATCGCTGCGTCCTGAGTAGGAGTATGACCAGACTCTCTCGTGCCTATTGCACACTTTGTTTAGATAGTGCGAATTTTATTGTCCTAAATAATTCTATAACTTTTGTCAGAGACAGGGACTATTAAACCCATTTAATCTAGTCGATATAATTCCCAGAATTTATTATTTTCTGTGGTGTTAAAATGAACCATAATAGCTCAGTTCTTAAATTTTTTTTCCAAAGGTAATAGATATATCTGTTCTTGATGACAGATCAATACGATATTCTAATGGTTGCCACGTTTCTATCTCATGTTATCACTAACTTCATAAATTTGTTTCTTCGGTAATGATCCACTTAAATTTGATTAAGGGAACTTATAGATTTACTAGTCTTATTCTCCCATTCTGTTCCTCGTTACAATATATAAGTGAATATAAATGTCTCTATTGCAAGAGTTATCAAGGTTACAGCACTCCAGTGCATGAAAATTTCCGATTTCCACCAGGTTTGCGTTTTCATATGTGGTATATCTCCCAAACAGTAGGCTCTCTTTATACTCCTTCATTGAAGTTCCCTGTACTATTCACTGAGGTCAATCATACTATCCTCTACACTGTATATATATAATTTTTTTTTTTTTCTTCACATTTTACATAGGTTGCATGCCATTTCATAAATTTTCATTTTAATTATTTTTCCAATGGATGGGAAGGTTGTTCATTCTCCAGTTTATAGTTTCTTCTCAGTCCATAATTGTTTACAGGTTTAGTAAACTCTATCTAGCTCTAAATTCTTGTATGTCTACACATATCTAGCTGTGGAGAAAATCTATGCTTCTCTCTCTCTTCTAGTCTTGTTGTAGAGGTTAAATCTATAGACATACATAGGATTACTTTTATAATTCTACAGATCTATACTTATATTTTGCGTTAGTTTAATTATGTTGGTAGACATATAGATATACTTGTAGCACCTATTCATGGTACTGTCATTTAATTGAATTCTGCATACTTTAGCTACTAGTTCATTGCATTGGTACGAATTGTTATACAGATTTTCTTCCCATTAAATTATGTCACTGCTTATATTAAATAGATGTAACCTATGCCTAGCTTCAATAATTTATAATGAATGTAAGGATACTTTGCCTCCTATTTCTATACACAGTCTTTAGTTAATAATGCAGAAGAAGGTTAAAGTTAAAATGTAAGTCATCTTTGGGAAAAAATGTATTCTCAGATTTAGACCAACACTGGTTTAGAGATTCTGCTAAATTCTTTCCCATAGATATAATTCATACAACTGTACAGAGCTGAGAGGATAATTTTCTTCTATAGACTTCTATTAAATGTAGAGAATAATAATTTCAAAATATTAATCTACTTAGCATCTATGATAGTTAATCATATTAAACAAAAACTGATTCTGTAAACATTCGTGTATGTTAAACATACCACTTCTGCAATTGACCAACCTCCCAATCGTAGAGTTCTTCTGTCCTCCAGAACTAACCCCCGAGTTGAGATCATCTGCTAGAACAGACCAACCTCTAATATGTTTAGGAATAGCTTATTTAAGCTTTTGCTCCCCAAAGCCTATTTCTAATTCTGCGTCCAGAATTACAGGATGCTTTTCTTCCCCTTTGCCTAGGCTTCCCTTATTTAGGGACTTTTAAAGTTGATTTCTGATTTTCTTAGCTGTTTACCTCTTCCCAACTACTCTCCACATCATTGGGGAAACTATATTTTCGTCAAAATCTAATTTGGAAATAAATTCTTTCAAGGATTTTTGAAATATTTTTGGGGAAAGTATTTGCCTCTTCCCATCCTCATGGATTTAGCAAGTGATCTCATAATTCTCATTTGGTCGATATGCACATAATTATTTTATTTATTTTTCATAATTAAATATTTAATTACATCCACAAAATACTTATCCATTGGGGTCCACTCCCATTTGGATTAAAGTTCAAATGTTTAACTTTTGAAAGAACATAAAACTAGGGGTGTTATAGCATAGAATAACTAAACATTCCATTTAGATCAAATATATATATGGTTATTTATGTTCTAACATGATATTTAATTTGACACCCTGTATGAACATGATATATTTACTTCCGAGACATGATTATTTCCATATATAAGTACGAGGATATGTTGACAAAGAGCGTTTTTGGTTGAGGACAGTGAGCCAAATATTCCTCCCTTGTTTGAGCTCCCAGGGTGTGGAATTGAGATGGAGAGCTCCTCGTGTTGAGGGAACTCTAGAAAATAGGATATCACCACTATATATTACCCATAGGGTTGGAAAATTTTCTCCCCTACATTTATAGAGTTGGGTATGTTTCTCCCCTATCTCGTCTATGCAGTGTATACCCGAGTTGGCATCATACCCACAAGTAGGGCTTGTTGGGAATACCTCTCCTCGTCTAGAAAATGGGTTGAGAATGTACTTAGGGTGTAAAACCCAAGTCAATTATGATGTTGGTGTTTTACCACATTACTCAGATTTATCGATGGGAAGATCAACATGAAATATGATGGGGTTGAGATTTTCTCCCCTATGTGATTCTAGGTTGAGAATTATCTCCCCGATGTGGCTCTATGATTGAGATGTGCTCCCCTGTGTGTTTATATATCCTATTTCTCGATATGGGGTCGTAGTAGTAGCTCCCCCATGAGATTTAGGGTTTAGATATTCTCCCTGATATGATTCCTCCTTTTGATGTGCTTCCTGATGATACACTCTCCGATGATGATGATTGACTCTCCATTGATGTGATTCTAGGTAGTAGCCCATTGACAGAGATTTCATATAGCAGCTTGATGAACAAAGGGTGTTAGCTTATGCTCCTCTGCAATAACAAATTACTCTTCTTTTAGATTTGAGAATGTTCAACTTATGAGTAGGGACAATCAAGAGATAAGCAAGAATAAGAAAAGGATGCATCAAGATGAACATTAATGATCTAAGATTATGAGATACTTGAGATGGTCACGGCATCAAAACAACATGACAGGATGATGTGATGATAAAAAAAAATATATTCGCAGGTGGAATTCTTCCTAGTTGAGAGGGAGTGTTAATTTTCACAACTAAGGTCAAATTCTACATTGGACATCAGATGGCATATATGATGATTGCACTGAACTAATTTTGGTGAGAGAACCAAAATAAACCTAAAGATCACCTCATTTTGACAAGCAAAATTTGGCTTTTGAATTTATGAACCCTCTCATGTACATTGGATCATGTCGACCTCAAACATGTACAATTTGACAGGTCGAAATTAACATCAAGTGGACCATAATGGAAGCATCTAAATACAAGTGACCTCTGCCTCATTTGGACACAATGATGATGAGACACTCTTCTATCATAGTTTTTGGCTCGCACCATTTTAAGGCTCATCTACGAGGATCATGTTTGCTCCGAGGTGTAATTGCAGGGTGTGAAGCTCACACTTCTAATTTAGGGTTTTGGGCCTCAGTCACATGAATAATTTGACCATAGTTCCATGCACATAAGCTCATCCATGCAAATGGCGCCTTCCATTTTCACGCTCAACTCCCCGTCCATGCAACTAGGATTTAGGGTTTCCGCAATCCAAATCTGACACCAGTCATTGGCTTTGAGGCTCATAAGTTTGATCGAAGCATCACTGTCACACACATAGATCGTCCTCTCTGCGATCGAATTTTAGGGATTCTTATTTTCAGTTGCATACCACAATATCTCACTTCCAATTCTTCAAAGAGAAACCAATAATCTATAGTCATTTGGATACCTCCTCCATGCAACTCGGACCTCAAGGATGAAATATTCATATTCTGAAAATTTTTCTCAGTGACTGCATGTTTCGATAGTTGACTGCTGATAGTTAGAATTCTTTATAAACTTAAGAATCATATTTTGAGTAGAAACATTGTTGGGTTCATTTCATGGATGTTGTAATTATTTTTTATGGTTAGTTGCATAGATGAAGATATGGATCATTGTACTCTATTTTGCTTAATCATTTAATGAAAATCTAAGAAGAAGAATAATTTGAAAGGATTTTCCCCATAGTGGGTTTTTCCCTAGTCTCCAACCAATATTGGTGTCTCTATGTATGAATGATTTTCTTCTATTGTTCCTTTATGTTCTGATACATTGATGGTGAAGATATTTTTCTTCCTAAATAGTTGCATATGTTGATGTAAATTTGAATAATGTTATGATGCTATGGGATGAAATTGATGTGTTAATAAAGAAATGGAATTATCAAAGCAAAGAAAAATATATCGTTATGAGAAATTAACATCATTAACTTGCTACGAGGGCCCACAATATTCAATAGTAGGAGGATCAGTGTTACTCAGATACTAAGGAGTGCAGAGGATTTTTGACAACAGAGCATGAGGCTTAATAAAAGAGTCAACAGTAGCCTAATTTCCAGTAAACAGTTCCAAACACAATTGGTTCAATGTTTTTTCTTTTTTTATGCTTCTTAGTTGCAAATTTTGTAGTAGTAGAAGTAACAATGAAAGGTGTTGCATGAAGCACATTGCATAGATGTATGGTAAGGGTGGTTTATAGTTCCTTTCTTGTTGAGAGGGAGTGTTAGAAGTGCAGTAAGAAAGCCTCAATTTTGTTTTTTCCTTCATTAAAATTGAGGAAATTAGAAATTCCGCATGAGAAAACAACTTGGAGGAGTTAACTAAGGTGAAATAGCACTTTCCACTTAGTTAATAATAATATATTCGAGTTAATGAGTTATAATTTAGTTTAATTGAGTTTATTCATAAAATATAAGAGTCTAGATGAGTTAATTCAAGTTAGGGGCATGAAGTTCATTTGTGTGCAATGGGATCATAAATTTTAGAATCCTAGGTTGAGTTAATTTCAGTTGTAGCAATTCAATTCAACTCAATTGAGTTATGGTGAGTTAAATTAGTTCTAAATGTCGGTGGAACTAGTGGAAGGTCAAGTTGTGGAAGTGGAAGTTCAAGCACACTCAGTGATCATATAGATAGCTAATCAATCACCCTAAAGTGGCTCATGCATGTAGATAATTTGAATTTCCCATTTGTGGTGGAGTTTATAAGGCAGTGTACAGGTAATTATATACTATATTGAGTGTATAGTTCATCGTATTTGGTGAGGTGGACAATCCTAGTAATAGGGGCCTAATTCCAAGGTGAACAACGCAAGGAAATAGGAGCTTAGAGGATTGAAAAATTGGCTAAGTTTTGGCCAAGTATAGTCAGTGAGGTAGAGGATATAAGATATAGGTGAAGGTTGTACTAAATTTTTAGCAATCATATTGTATTCATCCAGATTATTAGATTAATGAAATAGATATAGTAAGGGGTTTTGAATAATTTCTTTCCCCTAGATAAATCTTTCTTCATGTGTGATGTTTCCTTTTTCATGTTAATTATTTGTGTTCTTGACCATGAATTTCATTCCGTATATTAGTAGATTAGCTTCTAGTCTTGTTATTTAGTAAATTTCATGAGAATTTTAGAATCTACCCATTAATTTCTACAATAGAGTCCTCAATAATACAAAGGCATTTGAGGACTAGCTTGCAAATTTTGATAGTTTTGTTGAGATTTTTGTCAATTTGACTTTGGAATTAGATTCAGAGACAGAAGAGCACCAAGAGGAGAAAGAAATAAACCAACCAAAGTACAAGCAAGGAGGGTTGGATTAAACAACTTCAACAGGAGGATTTTGCAAGTTACAAGTTGAATGTGCGATTTCCTAGCTTATGTGTGAATACATGGTATATGCATTGGTTTATTTGGTTCATTTATTTTCATTTGTATGGTTTTTGCTAGGTTTGGCAATAATTTCAGCCTTACCTTTCTATTTCATGGATAGTCATGGTGCAATGGGATTCTTTTCTAGTTGAGCTTTGGATTATAGAAGTTTTTAGAACCAAGCGAGGTGTTATCCAAAAAGGTAGTCTCAAGAAATTTCCCAAGTATTGGGGATGGAGGTGGTTTAATCTCCAGGAAGCCCTCAACAGGTGGGTGGACATAAAAAATTTCCTCAAGGTAACGGTCAAGAAAATCTGAGGCATCTAAGCTTGTTTTGGGCATTGTGATTTCGCCACTGGTTTTGGCAAGATCGTGGTAGCCTTAGGGTGAAAGTGATTTAATCTCTTGGAATCCTTGGTTTTTTATGTATTAAAATCCCACATTCATGCTTGGAATATGGTATGGGGGTGATTGGATGAAAGAAAGATTTGGTTTTAACCCAATTTATGGTCAGGTGGTATATGGAAGTCCTTGATTGGTTGAATTTTTAATACGTCAATAAGAGCTATTTTTCTATTGAAATATATGAGCACATGTACTTTTTATTATGGTGACGTGATGGTTGTTATTTCATGGTTAATAAATTGGTTATATGTTGGTTATAAACATGGATTTGCAATTCACTCTAGCTATGTCTTCTTTATGATTTAATAAGTATTTAATGGTTGATGAATGCATGGGCTAACAAATGTTATTGAAACTATTATGAAAGGGAATTAGACCTTATTAGTGATTCTCAGATGATTTTAAGACTCTTATGCTCAAATATGCATTCATGACCTGTACACTTCTCGTTCACCATATGTTTCATGAAATGGCTATCATGGTTAGGCCTAGTTAGGTCAAGTTGTTATTAACGTTTTCTCTTATTAGAATTTCCCTCAAGTAATTTATCATTCTGGAAAGTCTCAAGAAGTTCTAGGAAGTGGCCTCGAGGTTGGGCTAGAATTGTGGCTCAGATCTCAGGACTACACCCTCTGAGATGAGGATTTTGGGCTACAAGCACACTTAACTAGGATTGTACATGTGGTCGGAGGGTCACAACCATACTCATGTGGGATTTTTCATGTATTTGGGAGTATAAGCCATCGAAAAATATAATCTGGCTCACGGTTGGGTCACCTAGGGTGTTTCTTTCACCCTGACTGTCATGTAACCCATGTAGGATGTCAATTTGTGGTCAATAAGTTTCATTTGTTGGCCCCACTTCCATGGTTGAAGCTTGGAGGTTGGGTCATGTCATAGTAACTCTCCATCTCATCTTTACCCTAGTAGACCAATAAAATTGGGTAAATGTTGAGTTGGGGCATTACACATACCAACTAATGAATCTCCATGCTGAGGTTTAAAATAGACATGCCATAAAATTCCAAGAGGAATTAATGAATACCATAAAGTTTAACATGAGATTTACACCCACCATAACCATCCATTGAGCACAATGCATGTCAACTTAGTAAATTGCTTAATGGTATTTTCATGATGGATTATCATGAAACTAAATAGTTCTAGAGCTAATTTCCCAACTCTTAAACATGCAAAAGCATTGGAAATCTCTGTACACTAAGAGAAATGGTCTTTGTCTCTTTCAAGAGGATAACATGGAAAATAGATGCATCTTATTATGGTGTTCATAATTGTAATCCATAGGTATTCTTATCGATTTTATTCAAGGATAAAAATGGAAGACAATATCTTAGAGTCAAATTATAATAATTAACCAATAATGAAGAAATAGTTGGCTTTTTTCATTGCCATTTACCTGAAATAGTTAACTTATCTTTCTGTGCACAAGAACCATGCAATATTTTCAAGGAAAATGAACATAGTTGACATATTTTCTACGCAACAAGAATCATGAAATATTCTGAAAGGAATTGACATAGTTAAATTATCTTTTGTATGCATAAGATATATGTAACATTAGAAAAGTAAATAACATAGTTAATTTATCTTTTCTACACACAAGAAACATAGAATCATCTCAAAGGAATTAACATATTTAAATTATATTTTTTACACATAAGAATCATGAAATATAATGTGCATTCCTTAGATAACATCCCTTCTCTTAGAACCTTTTATACGTTTAGCTTAAATGGGTCGAGTAATATGCTCACAGGGTGACGTCTTGGGTTGTTGTCACTATTGGGATTTGTTAGCAGAAAATACATTTTTAACACCTATAGAAAGAGAGGAATAGAAGAAATGTTGGAATATGCACATCAGTGCCCCCAAATGATGCACTTAAAAATAAAGTTACCCATGTAGAAATTAAGAGGTTTCAATGGAGATATGACTACTCACGGGTAGATCTCACCAATCAGTTAAGTCAAAATAGAACATGACCTTTAGTGTAATCAACCTGTTATCACTCCCTCTGCTTCCCAAGGCTGAGAAAGGACACTTAAGGATGTAACGTCAAACCCATCTTTAGATTTGGTAGCTATCCCTACCAAACCAGAAAGGGCTCTCTCGATATCAATTTCATAGTCAATGAAGTGAAAGGAAAGGAAAAGATCTTAGGCTAGATATAAGCTTAATAATTTTTATTAGGGTTTTGTTTTGAATTTTCTCCATAGGAAGTATCAGTCTAGGAACTAGGTCAAGGTTTCAAGGTCAACTTTCAAATGACCTGTTGCAGAGATGAAAATGAGGCTAGGTAGGTATGCTTAGAAACGTATTTATATTTTCATTGTGGTATAGGGTTTGAGAAAGGAAGAATCAGAATGAGAATATGAATATGTGTTCATTTATTAGAAGAAAAAGAAAAGATACATGAAAATCTCATTAAAACAGAGCACAAAAACTATGAAAGAAATTTATAAACTTATAAACTTACTTGTAAGTTTTCCTATTTGTAACAAACTTATTTCAGTGTAACTCTTTATCTGCTTTCCTAGAAATAAAATTTAATTGAGTTATTTCGTGTCACTTGTAATCAAACATATATCTATTTTTAAAAATAAATGAGTACAAAGTTACCCAATGCATTAGTTTTCTTTTGAGTATAGAGTATTGAGATACTTATCTGAAAAGGTACTCAACTAATGATGTCACCCAACCGTGAGAGAGGCTATGGCGTCCTCTATTCCCCTTGTGTTCATCACTAGAGTGTGTAGGTAGCAATTGTGTCACAAAGTTAGACTTCAGGACTCTATACAATAGTCTCTTACTTCCATAGTTCACAAAACCCCCTCTCCCCAATGAGATCCTTTATTTATGTCCAGAGGGGAAAGTAAATATCATCTTTCAACTACCCCCCTAACCACTCTAGAATCCTTGAATTTACTTACCAATCTCTTGTAGTAATTTTGAACACATAAATCATTATTAAAAAAATTGAAAAGAAAAAATAAACACACGTCAATACATAATTCACATAAAAGTAAATTAGATCATAATCTAGGAGTGTTACACTTTTTAAAATATCTACTGTATATTCAAGTTAAAAATTATTATATCTAATTTTTATTTAAAAATATTATATTTAGCATTTAACAACTTAGTATGAAAACTATAAAATAAAAAAATTATGTTACAGATAGAGCTAATATATAAAATTTTAAAAAATTATTAATAACAAAAATAAGCTATAACAAATATTTTGAAAAGCATTAATAGTAATATATTATTTCAATTTAGATTATAAATAAAATATTTTAGTGTTTATTTTAATAAAACATTTTAATATCAATTTCATATAAAGATATTTTTAAATTTCGTAATATATAAAAATAATGTTTTACTATTCTTTAATTTATCATTAAAAATATTATTTAAAAAATTTAAAATTTATAATGAAAAGTAAAAAAAAAAAAAATTTAAAAAATTTATAATAGAAAGTAAAAAAACTTATATGATAAAAATATTTCAATGATATATTATTTAGAAAAGGGAGATGCATAACTATTTTCTTATGAATATAGACTTAAAATAACTCGGAAGTTAACTGAATTGATTAAATTCTGAGATATAAGTAAATATTATAACAAAAATAACATAATTAACTAAATCCTATTAATCCTAATGCTGAAGTCTTTCACCAAAATGATATATAAACCTTAATTTGTTGGAGGATGCAAGCGAAAACCAACTAACATTTATTCAATTTTATATTTTATTCCACTCTCAAGCACTTGTGAAGGAACATGCTAACCAATTACGTTCAATGCAGTGTAACAACTTGCGTTTTACGTTTTAAATCTATGTTAATATACTTTTTTTTTTCAATTTTCAATTTTATTCTATTCTCAAACACTTGTAAAGGAGCATGCGAACGAGTTAAGTTCAATGCAGTGTAACAAGTTAGTTTCAAATCTGTATTGATATTTATTTATTTATTCTACTTTTATGGCCAATTACCCAATTGTGAGCGTGAACACGTGTGAAGGAAAATGCAAGTAGGAGGTTGTGTCACAAGCCCAACCATGCTCAATGAAGATTTAATAAATTGTTTTTCAAATGCAATCCTAACACATGAATCATACATATTTGTATGTATGAATTTGTAAAATCAAGACACGAGTGGAGATATGAACTAAAAAATGGAAATGGAGGTATAGAACTGCAAATTTTTTTAAAAATGGCAATGGAAGTATGGGATTGCAAAAGTTTTTAAAAATGGAAATGGAAATATGGAATTGCAAAAGTTTTTAAAATTATATCAGATTTATCATTAAACATATTTTCAAATTACTAAATTAATATCATTTATTATGAATAAAAATTTAATATAAAATAAAATTTGAAAACTCAGTGATAAAATAAACCACCTCATCTTCATAATTAATATAAATAAATATTATTTTTATTTTACATAATTATATAATAATAATAAAAGAATTCTACAAATTCAATTTCAAAAGTGATATCATTCTTATTTTACATATTTTATTTTTATTTTGGATTAGTAAATTAAGTCTAGATTCACCAAACTCTATTTCAAAATAAAATAAACCATGTTGATTCACACAATTAATATAAATTAATAACATTCCCATTCTACATACTTTATTTTTCTTCCATACTAATAAACTTTATTTTTCTGAAAACTCAATTATAAAATAAACCACCTCATCTTCATAATTAATATAAATTAATTTCATTTTTATTTTACATAATAATAATAATAATAATAATAATAATAATAAAATTCTACAAATTAAATTTCAAAAGAGATATCATTCCTATTTTACCTACTTTATTTTTCTTTTGGACTAGTAAACTAAGTCTAGATTTACCAAACTCTATTTCAAAATAAAATAAACCATCTTTATCCACACAATTAATATAAATTAATAACATTCCCATTTTACATACTTTATTTTTCTTCCATACTAATAAACTTTATTTTTCTTGATCGTGTAGAAAAGGTACTATTACATCACACTAAGGGAACTATAATTGTTACAACATTAATATCATATCATATTGTAATAAACAATGATAGATAATATTAATTTCTCTCAAATTCAAAAGCGAAAGGGAAATGCATTTCAAGGGAAAGGAAAAATGGGCTTATGAAGAAATATGCTCAAGGTGTCATCCGAAGAGTTAATGATTCATAAAAAGTCACATAAATTCATTTTTTGGGCTAATGAAAGCAACATGCTGCTCAAGAAAATGCCACAGATAGATATTTTATTTGGTTTAGAGTGGGGTGCGGTTTCAAAGGGAAATTTCATGTTGCAGGAAACTTTCCTCCAAGAGGGGCTAGAAGAGATACATTGATACTAGGCATTCACATGATGTCTGGATGTAAGGAGGTGGCCCTTCCTAGCCAAATTCACCAAATAGTGAAGACAAGGAAAATGGTGGAGATCTGCGAGACTGAAGAAATCTACATCCAAGTAGTCTCTCGTCGACAGCCGCTCCTCGTACACATCCAAAACTTTGCTCAACTTTCCACGTTACTCTCCACCACTGCTTCCTCTATGCTCCCTCCCATTATCATCGGAATGATGACAAGTTGTTGCACCATCGCAAAAAGAGGGCGATTGAATTGTTGTGGCTCGACCTCGCACCACTGCTCAACCACAATTTGCTCCTCAACTGTGCCCCCCAACAGATTATCACATTTACCTAGTCCATGGTATTTCTTACACAAATACTTTTTTATTGCTCTCCACTCTGCAACAACAACAATATCTATTAGTTTCCTAGGAATTTATTATTCATATGAAACATATAAGATACATGGAAGCAAAATAACTAACAAATTATATGAATCTATTCTATTTATCAAGCTTGCGTTGAACATTTCATTTATAATAAGATGTTGGTAGACAAATATGATTTATAAATCTATTTTATTGCATTTTATTAAAATTATATGGACTTTTGGAGAGATTCCTACTTATTTCACATCACATAAATTTGTAATTCTTACCCATTCTTACTTTATTTGATTGTAAATAAATTATTCAATTGTCACGTCTCCCAGACCCATTTTTTTTTTTCTAACATGTCTAGATACATTACCCAATTGAACCTGGGATGAGTGCTACACATATGACATACCTCAAATATTCTCCGCTTTATGCGCCGATAACAATTATAGTTTTTATACTGAATCACTTACAAATTTAGACTGTTATCCGGGGTTTAGATTCTTTTTCAGTACTTATAGCCAGCCATGGAATCCAAGAATTTCCGTGAGAATTTTTGGGCTTGACCTCCCTTCTTCTCAGTCCATATAGTAGACTTATATATCTATATATATTATTTTGTATTTCTCAAGTTTTTGTTCAGAGTTTTGTCCAACTCTAGATGATCACTAGGCCCTTACTCAAACTTCCCAGTTTGCAGGCCTGATAAGATTTTCAACATTTTAAAATTCCAGCATCGAGGTATAGATGTATGCCTCCTCTCATACATCTATCTCTACACAGTTAACCTACATTGCTACAACTACTTTCCCAGTAGTTTCTATGGAAGGTAAACAGATGCTCTGTTCGTGGTATTTTTACACATGCTGACAACCTTCCCTCACACAAACTTTTATCACACAATAGATTTTTCAAGAGGATTTTCCCCCCATATTTCTTCTGTTACAACCACTCAACATGGGTGACACTATGGTACAGATTCAACTGTTCCATGGGAAAACTAGGAAACAGATCCTCTTGCTTCCATCAAATGGAGGTAGAGAATACTGAAATGGATAGTTTAGAATTCCTAGTGTTAGATCTTCGTCCTTAATTAGGATTCAACTTTTGCTTTGATATGATTACACTTACATTTAATGGAATAATTTAAATTCTAACTGTTACAATTCTCTCCATTGGAACGCAGCCGACACACTGAATCCCCATACGACTATCACAGGGTTAGTGTTTCTTACTTTCTGTTATTGGTTACAGGGAGTCTGGGCCACCAGTATTGTTATGATAGGTTTAGTTGTTTGGAACTTGCTGTTCATGGGTACTGGTTTGTTAACATTTTCTGTTTATACACACAGAAATTAAATACTCCTTTAAAAGATAGCCAGCTATACCTATACATAGTTATTATATTGGCTGCTCAATTGATCTATCATCTCAAACCTCATTATTACAATGTACTCATCTCTACACCCAACCATTTGTCTCTACTATCAATAGCTGTAGTTGCAATTACATAAGTTACTGAACCATTAATCCATCTAACAGTTGCATAATGCAACATAACATAACAATTCATACATTCCATAATGTACTATAACATCACAATTTCATACATTGCATAAAGGACTATAACATCACAATTTCATAAATTGCATAAAGGACCATAACATCACAATTTCATAAACCAGGGATATGTTTAACACAGACTTACAGATATCTCCAAATTTATGCATGCACACCTCTACTATGACCAGTCCTCCCAACCTTAGAATCCTCTTTATCTCCCAGGATTCACCGCCGGGCAGAGATCCTCCCCAGAACAGACTAGCCTCAATCTGTTTTGGAGCAGCTTATTTAAGCTGTGCTTTCCCCAAGCCTGTTTCCAATTCTGCGTTCAGAATTTCAGGATGCTTTATTCCTGTTTAGCCTAGGCTTCCCATTTTGGGACTCTTTAAAGTTGCTTTAAGCTTTTCCTCAGCTTTTCCAGCTTTTTTTCACCTCTTCCCAACTACTCCTCTTCATTGGGGAAATTTAGATTTTTCCTCAAAAATCTAAATTAGAAATAATTTCTTTCAAGGATTTTTGAAAGATTTGGGGAAAGTCTTTTTCCTTTTCCATTACCTCATGGATTAGGCATGTGATCTAACTTTCTCATCTGGTCATAGTGAATGCACAATATTTTATTTATTTTTCATAAATAAGTATTTAACCATATCCACATAATAATTATCCATTGGGGTCCACTCCCCCATGGATGTATGTTCAAATGTCTAATTTGAAAAGCATAGAACTTGGGGGTGTTACATATTCCCCCTCTGAAAATAAACACCGTCCTCGGTGTTGACAACTATCTACTAGTTGGTTTTGAACATAATTATGAATGCTTTTCCATCATCTGAGCTTCTCTGTGCCATGTAGCTTTTTAGCAGTAAAGTGCTCCACTGCACCTTTACTCGAGCTACTGTTCGATTTCACAATTCAATTTCTTCCCGCTTTCATATTTGAAGCGGCTCTGGAAGGAATTCCTCTTCTGGTTCCACCTGGACCACATTCCAATCAATCATGTGAGAAGCATCATGTACAAAAATTATAAATTTTTTTTTTTTTTTCAACATGGAAATTTACTATGCAAGGGTAAGGCTAATTTATAAGCCATTAGTTTCCCCCCTTTCCAACACCTTCCTCGGTGTTACACTTTAACGTTGACTTTTTCAACTTTGACAAAGATTTCTTCTTTGATTTTGCTTTGTTTCCAGCAGAGTACTTTCCTGCTTTATGCAGTTGCTTTTCTTTCTACTTCTTTGCAAGAAGTCTGTCTAGAAATATTTTATTCTGTTTTCCCTGTCCACAGTTCATACCAATGTAAGAAATGTCAGGTACATACAATTGATCATCCACAACAACATTCTGCATTTTAATAAACTTAAGAAATTCAGTTATTAGTCAAACTGTTTAGGTTCATAATAGTTTTGTGCACTTTTAGTACACTACTTATCCTTTCTTGTTTTTCAGTGAGATTCTTTCTTCACGCAACTTGGTCCAGTTCAGCTTTTCTTGAGTTTCTAGGTGATTTATCTTCACCTTTTTTTTTTTTCTCCTTGGTTCCAGAGTGTACCCTTTCCTGTTACACACTTGGCTAAACCATTTTACACTTTTCATTAGTACTCATAAATGAAAGAAAACAATTGTATCATATGCATGTTTATGCTTACCCTTTCTGAGTTCATAGCCGTACTTCCAGTATCTTATCATTGTCTTCTTTTGTTAGTTAATCAATTTAATTAGTAACAACTAGACTCATTAATAATCTCTACAATTCCATGCTTACCTCTCACATGAAATTTTTTTTCCTCTAACCTCTTTTATGAATTGTATCCACTAGTTCAAAACTTACGTGAACAATTTTGGAGCTGATGGGTTTCCCCCACACCCAAGTCCAAATACAGCTCATCCTCTTTTCTCTTGGTTTGTAGCTGTATGATTTCACACCATTTCCCTGTCTTTGAATTTAAGACTCAAGAAAATTAACTTTAATAAAATTTACACCAACAAAATTTTATAGTGTGAATACATGTAATTTCTATAATTCATCACCTTCACAAGTATTAATACTTGATAATATCAAAAATAAATTTGACACAGTTTCCCCTTTTTCAAAGAATCACCATAATTTATGCATTCACTTTTACTTGTATGTTCATGCTCTACTAATTCCAATGATGATTCATCATTTATCCCTATATGTAAATTTCATTAATCATTAGCAATCAACCCATGGTTTACATAAACAACACATTCTAACAAGGACTACTTACAACCATGGTTAACTTGATAAATGGAGTATAGGGAAATAATTGTGTTCCATTGGATGCTTATCCATGCATGATAATTATTTTCCTATGGATAAAAATAACAATTGATAGGTTTTCCATTCTACTTTAGTTTTCTCCCTGAAACAAAAATAGATTCATCCCTTCATTCCTTCAAACTCAAGGTAATGGGTCCACCTTACACTCTGAAATATGCAATAATCCATCATTACTAACCACATCACTTATTTAACCACTATTTATACCTCATTTCGTATTCAAGCTTACCACTTCGTTATTTTCCATGCACATGAACTGGTTTACAAAATACTTTAGTCATGACTTATATATCCATGACTTCAAAAATCATCCTGGTAACTTTACCAATTACCAACATCTAGTTTTCCTACCTCAGTAGGGTTGATTATTTCTTTCACCATAATTAGAGAAATAATATTCCAGTCATATGGTAAAATATGTCATACCACTTTTCTAGTAAACTTTTTTTTTTTTTTTTTCTCCCCTAGTAAATTATCATGTAGGAAGATATGATATTCATACAACTCAAAGAAGTTAACATTTATAGCAAGATCACCTATATTTGTAATGTTAATTGTAGATTTAAATTATGCCTCACGTGCAATCTCTTTCATTTTAATCTATCATTTTTTATGATAATGATTATTATTACCATTTGTTACTTTTCTCTTATCCACCTTTCTCTATATATTCCAATGTAAACTTTCCGTCTTTTGGAACATATATCACCCACAATTATTCATTTATAGATTTTCCACCACATTATTATATATACTCAATTCCACCACATTGTATATATATTCCAATAGAGGGAAACATATAAAATTTTCTTTATAAATCTTTTCGTTATATGAACCCTTATATTTCCTATCATTGAATCCTCTACTCTTTTTCATATATATATATATATAGAATCACTCTATATATATAAAATCCGCAATATATATTTAATATAAACTCCATCATATATATATACAATACATATATAAAATCTTCAGTTTCAGAAGACAAGATTTTTTTTTTTTCTATATCATGGGATTCTGTTATTATTTAGTAACATCCAATATACCTCATGGTTACTCCTCCTAAATTTCTTAACTCATCTTCTATAAGTGGTTCATTTTACTCCGAATAAGATTCAACATGTCTCTCTTAAGGCCCATATGAAAATTCATTTTTTTTTTTCCAATCACACATATGCCCCCTATGTGTCAATATATAACCCTATATACAATTATAACATACATGTATAATTAATTAAAATTAATTATACATTAATTAATGAAAATTGAAATAACTCTATGCATAACCTTTTTCCACTCCAAATTGAAATAATTTAAAATTGATACCACTCAAGCATTTTACCAATAGGCTATGGTCATAATCCTTTATATATCTACGTACCCCATACATATTTTTATATTCTTGGATAAGACTATGAGCCGCTGCCCATCGATATATATAAACACCTATTCCGCATACCTGTTTGAATGTCACCTATATCCATATATATATATATATATCCTTTGATAATTTTTTTGCATACGCATGTGTGGATATATACTCGTCTATATATAGCCTACAAACTTTTATCATCGTTGTAATATATTTTAACGCGCTCATAACTGTATATAAGCGGCATATATAATTATTTTGACATTATTTGATTGGCGATTTCATATATGGTTATATATATATATATATCATTCGTATTAACTGGACACACCTACTTTTATACGTGCATTGAATCGGCAGAAATAGGTAATAATAATAGAATCAGATTTCGGAATCACCTTATATATATATATTACCTATATAAAATCCTACATTGTGGAATCCACCATATTTATAAACCCCATATGTAATGATTCTACGTGGTTAAGACCACCTGTATAATACGGATCTTCCTTCCGAATGTATCGAACCTTTTAATCGTAGAAATCGGACGTATCTATGTGTTGTAATAACATTGTTAATTGGTGGTTTTTAGGTTGGGAAATCTTAACCAACAGGGGAGAGAATTATTACTATGCGGCCATTTATCTTTTATCAAAAAGCATAGTCTAACGTTCCGATTGGGTGATTTGATAACTCATACGAGGAATACAAAGAAATTGGTTCTCTCCGTATTTCAGGTACATACATTTGTTGCATTCCAGTGTTTGTCAGCCTGTCGACCGTGCTAACTAAATCATGAGGTCGATTGTTTCCTGTTTTCTTCCTGACAGATTTTTAATGCTAGGGTTCCGGGTTGCTTTTCGCCGTCTATGGAAGGGTGATTCGGCTTGAGTGTAGCCGAATGACTCTGTACTCCTCTGGTAAGACGCCGCCACCCGTCCCTCTACAGATTTTTCGCTATCGCCTTTTTCTGACTGAACTCTTAAGGTACCTTCTCATGCTAACAGCGGGGTGTTGCGTATGGATATACATCCCACAGGTACCCGAGCGCTATTTGCAGAGGTTTTCAATCGTCCATAGGGATTCGCACAACCTATCTGGTTGCCAGATGGACAATATGGCATCGAGGGTTTCTAGAAGCATGGCCGGAAGGCTCTTACATAAGCCCCGATTCACTCTATGCACCATTATGCTTGAGCGCCGAGAAACAAAGCTTCTGCTCGTCCTGCTTGGGATGTCGCTGTTCCTCCTGGCTAGCTGAATCAACTCTGCACCTGGAGCGAAGGAGTCGAAACCCTCTGCTATCATTTTAGTGTTCTATGTGTTATGGTGGTTTTCTGTTATGTAAAAGTTGGCTAGTACCGGAACCCAAGCCAGGGTTCCTCTATTCCATTTTCGATCATTCTGGTTCAGCTTGGATAATAGTGTTCGCACCCTATACGTTTATTCTAGTTCTTTTATTTCTTTGCAGAGCTAAGATGATGGAAGGTCTGGAACCCTCGGGACGGAACTATTTATTTTTATTCCTGGTGTCCGTGCTCAGAGTGGCTCGCGAGATCTGAGATGGCGGGGTAAGGGTTTTCAACCTCTCGGCACATTTCGTTTTGCCAGAGTAGATTAGCTATTAATAACTGCCTACTTTCTTATACAGAGGCCAAGACTAAAATCGACAGTAGAGTTTAGCGATGATGCTAAACTTGTTATACTAACATCTTCGGTGTGATCGAGCCAACTCGGCTTGGCCGGGAATGGTTACTGAGATAGTCCGACTCCTCGTCGTCACGTTCTACCGTGAAAGAGTCTTTTATTCTCCGTCAGCCACAATTGTAAACGTTTCACTTGTATCTCATAGCTGCTAGCAGTGATACCTCCTGTGTTGAAGCATTATTGAAGCTTGGATACGCCTTATTAAAACATCATTGAATACAATTTTGAAGTAGTCTTGATCTTAGATTGTTGGAAGAATTCATGATATCTTGACAGAGCAAAAAATTGAAGCAATAGTCTTAGGACTTTGGAACTGACTGAGCTTGGATTTGTTTGGTTTTTTGGGAGAAATCATTGGATAAATTCATTGAATACCTACTGCAGAACTTTAAGAATATTTGAAGGAGACCTCGAAGTTATTTTGTAAGATTTTGGAGCACATTTGAAGATAACACAACCACTTGGCACGAGCGACATTTGGGGAAAATTTGTAAAGAAAATTGAAAATTAGTCTCTGTGGGACATGAAAGAAATCCTTTTGATAATGACTGTGTTCGAAATCCTTTTTCAGTTTACTTCTGTGACGACGTACTATTCTCACTGTATACGGTTAAACCTTCACGCTCGGTTCTCTGCGGTTCGTCGTTGACTCTGTTTACCTATATAGGTTTCATTTATACCCAGATGCTTCGTTGTATATCTGTTTCATTTTATAAACCTATATTTCGTTTTATGTCTGTATGGTTCATTGTATAAACATATGATTCCCTGAGACCTGGGCGTGTGCAGTGATGAAGACTGCCGAGTTTGCTTTAATGGTTTTTAGTCAACTCTGTTAAAATCTATCATCTGGCTATTATACCCAAATTACCGGATGAAAATGCCTTTATACTCCAACAGTTATGATATTTTCGATTTGTGTTCCAATCCGAACCTTTATATTGCACATGAAATTTCTAACAATCGAATCCAGCAATTGGTGATTTGTATACACATCCTACACCGATTGTGTTTTGGTGATTTCCTTTTTTTTATATAGGCATGCCCAATAAGTTAGATAACCACATTGACTTAACATTACTTATTAATGCTATATGATTCGATTAGTCAGCTCCTCTATTCATTGAAATCTTTATTATATTTCCTATTGTTTTGCTCACGGCGTTGGTATTCCAATTTTTTTTCTACTACACATATAAATATATGCATTCTGCTGCATATATAAATGTATACCTTACGTGTTCTATTCGACTCATAGTATTTGGAAATCAAATAAATTTTTTTCATGAGTATAGGTTATATGTATTCGATAGCACTTGGCTGTGCTACTTATGTCCAGGCTACACTATAGAGACATATAACTTTAGACATGAAATATATAAACATATAGAGGTTATATTATATAAGAAAACTTATATACTGGAAACGTTCTTCCTCTAGCATAAATTTCAAAGTTTGAGGTATAACATTTTTTTTTTTTTTCTTTAGCCCTTTTGAGATTAGTACCATGTGACTTTAGTTTTTCTACCATCATTTTGTAACATCCACACAAGCATGAAATATCAATTTTGTATTTAAAGGGGAAAAAAATGATAACTAATCATCTATAGAGGATAACTAGAAGCACATCATCCCCCTTCATACTCTTAACTCTAGAAGTTCCTTGTTCTCTTTGTATGTTCTACCCATACTAAAGATCTTACCTTCATAATTGGAAGATTTCTCGTGAGGGGTTAAATTATGGTAAACTTAGAGATTTATTTTTATATATTATTTTTAGAGTATGAAATACTATTTTTCTGCCAGCTATCAGTTTCCAGTTTTAAACCTATTATAGGTTTAACCATTTCTTTGTGAGCACATATCTTGCCCAATTTTTTAACTTTGCTCCGATACCATTTGTCACGTCTCCCAGACCCATTTTTTTTTTTCTAACATGTCTAGATACATCTTAATTGAACACAGGATGAGTGCTACATATAAGCATATAAATATTCTGGGTTGTACGCGATAACAATTATAGTTTTTATACTGAATCACTTACCAATTCAGACTGTTATCCGGGGTTTAGATTATTTTCAGTACTTATAGCCAGCCATGGAATACAAGAATTTCCATGAGAATTTTTGGGCTTGACCTCCCTTCTTCTCAGTCCATATAGTAGAATTATATATCTATATATATTATTTTGTATTTCTCAAGTTTTTGTTCAGAGTTTTGTCCAACTCTAGATGATTACTAGGCCCTTACTCAAACTTCCCAGTTTGTAGGCCTGATAAGATTTTTCAACATTTTAAAATTCCAGCATCGAGGTATAGATGTATGCCTCCTCGCATACATCTATCTCTACACAGTTAACCTCCATTGCTCCAACTACTTTCCCAGTAGTTTCTATGGAAGGTAAACAGATGCTCTGTTCGTGGTATTTTTACACATGCTTACAATCTTCCCTCACACAAACTTTTATCACACAATAGATTTTTCAAGAGGCTTTTCCCCCCCTATTTCTTCTGTTACAACCACTCAACATGTGTGACACTATGGTACAGATTCAACTGTTCCATGGGAAAACTAGGAAACAGATCCTCTTGCTTCAATCAAATGGAGGTAGAGAATATTGAACTGGATAGTTTAGAATTCCTAGTGTTAGATCTTCGTCCTTAATTAGGATTCAACTTCTGCTTTCATATGATTACACTTACATTTAATAGAATAATTTAAATTCTAACTGTTACAATTCTCTCCATTGGAACGCAGCCGACACACTGAACCCCATACGACTATCATAGGGTTAGTGTTTCTTACTTTCTGTTATTGGGTACAGGGAGTCTGTGCCATCAGTATTGTTATGATAGGTTTAGTTGTTTGGAACTTGCTGTTCATGGGTACTGGTTTGTTAACATTTTATGTTTATACACACAGAAATTAAATACTCCTTTAAAAGATAGCCAGCTATACCTATACATAGTTATTAGATTGGCTGTTCAATTGATCTATCATCTCAAACCTCATTATTACAAGGTACTCATCTCTACACCCAACCATTTGTCTCTACTATCAATAGTTGTAGTTGCAATTACATAAGTTACTGAACCATTAATCCATCTAACAGTTGCATAATGCAACATAACATAAAAATTCATACATTCCATAATGTACTATAACATCACAATTTCATAAATTGCATAAAGGACTATAACATCACAATTTCATAAAACAGGGATATGTTTAACACAAACTTGCAGATATCTCCAAATTTGTGCATGCACACACCTCTACTATGACGGTCCTCCCAACATACGAATCTTTATCTCCCGGGGATTCACCCCGGGGCAGAATCTGTACGAGCAGGACTGGCATAATGCATTGGGCAGGCTCCTTCAGCTGTGCTTTCTGGCTTTATTTCCAGTGCCGTCCGGGAATTTCAGGATGCTTTATTCCTGTTTAGCCTAGGCTTCCCATTTTGTGACTCTTTAAAGCTGCTTTAAGCTTTTCCTCAGCTTTTCCAGCTTTTTCTCACCTCTTCCCAACTACTCCTCTTCATTGGGGAAATTTAGATTTTTCCTCAAAAATCTAAATTAGAAATAATTTCTTTCAAGGATTTTTGAAAGATTTGGGGAAAATCTTTCATACTATTTATATTGATTCAGCATTTGATTCTGCTTCTCATCTGGTCATAGTGCATGCACAATATTTTATTTATTTTTCATAAATAAGTATTTAACCATATCCACATAATAATTATCCATTGGGGTCCACTCCCCTATGGATGTATGTTCAAATGTCTAATTTGAAAAGCATAGAACTTGGGGGTGTTACATAAATCTATAACCAAAAAAATGAAATTACTTTATTTTGAATAATTCTATTTAGGTTTTATGAATTTTATGCATATTTATTAATAATTATATTGGTGCTTTATATTTAAGTATTATACCAAGACTTTAATTTAATAAATTTAGTGAAAAATATTATTGAAAATTTTAAAAAATCGTCATTCAAAATTAGTAAATAATAGTAGTAATTTAAAAACAAAAAACCCAATTATATATATATATATATATATATATATATAATATATTTACATATAATAGTTAACTATGCAATAGATAATAAAAACTAGACTATAGGTAGAGTTCAATTTAGCTTTTTCTTAGTATAATTTACTCTTAAATAAAATAATTGAATAAGAAATCATTCTATAATTAAATTAAATTAAATTAAATTAAATTTTATATATATATATATATACACACACGAAAGAGATGTCTAAATAAAACGGCTTTCTATTAATCGTTAAAGATATTTCATATCGTTAAAGATATTTCATTTATGATACTGATTAACCTCAAAAGCATTTCCCAATTATTAAACAGATGAATTTATATACTGATTAACCGCAAAAGAATTTCCTAATCAGCAATTACAACAAACACATGACCTCATATTTGCATTACCGAATAAGGTGTGGTATTCATCTTCAAAGCGGTACACCTTAATGTCACCCTTTATTTTTTTATTTTTTTTTCTTGTAAGAATAATGATCTCAAATTTTTGCATTAATTTTCTATGTTGTAATTCCACTTATAGTAAGCTTATATACCTTTTTAACTAATGTATCTCACTCTGCATATACATTAATTTTCCGCAATTAAATATTCACTTACTTTTGAACTATACTTTTAAGACCAGTGATCACTTTGATGGTTCTCTCCTCTACTTCTTTCCACACACACACACACACACACACACATATATATATATATATATATATATATATATATCATCACACCTAGCCATGATTTGTCTCCTCTTCAAATTTTCTTTTTTTTGTCAACCTATTAAATCTCTATTTGGTATAAGGGTCAATTCGATTCTACCTTTGACCCTCACACTTCATTTAATTTATAACATATATATGCGTTCCATACCGATGCTTAACCATGGTAACTTATGCCATACTTAGTCGAATGTACACATACATATGGGTATGGCATTTTTAGTAGTTAAGTTCAATGATGCGAGTTGTAGTCTTTGCAATGTGACTCATGATGTTAAGGTCACTCCGTCGTCATATACGTTATCAGTGAGGAAGGTATTATTTGTATTAATCGCTTCATGGACTAGACCCCTAACATATTCCTATTGACATATGGTCAAAACTTCGTTTGATTCACAAGGTATTTATATATCTATACCCTTTCCGCTCTTGTGAGCATATAACAGTTTCCATATTGTTATTAAAGGTTTCGATTTATATATAAGTGTTATGAAAATTGATCTATGTATCTGTATGTTGTTCGTCTTACTCTTAATGACTTGAGCTTTAAGTGCTCTCTATGATAATGGCTTCCATCATATCAGAGTTTTAAATACATCAGATCTTGTCCAACAATATTCGTGTAGTTGCATTTATTTGAGGTTATCCTGGTTTTTGGTTAAACCACCAGGATTGACGTGTTTGTATGCCTCGACATCTGAACTCAGTATGGAGTTTTATGTCACTAGTACTATGACGATTCTGGGTTCATTTATGTGACAAGAGGAAACGAGTTGAGTGATGATTTTTTTATTGTTATTTTGTCACTCTCCCATGTGATCAGATCCTGCATAATAAATGTGTGAATCTATTCCATGTGATTTATGTGGTTGGAATTTGTATCATTATTTTAACACATTCTCCAGACCAGAGGTACAGGTCTCGATCCACGCCTATGTTCCCAGATCCTTACACATGGATGGTAGGATCTACACACTGGTTAGGTTTTTGTTTTACCATAAAAGTTCCACACCCACGTTCTATTCCTCTTTCCAGTGAATTTGTTCTATCAGTTGCCTCCAGAGCAAAGGCATTTTTGTCTCAGGTATGAAATCTATTGCTTGTCTTATAAACACATTCCGTGATTTTATTCGAATTCAGACGGGAATGGTTCTGCGACCATTATACGTAGAACATTGTATTTCATATGGTTACCTTCCAATGATTTCAACTCTATTAGCCCCTTGATTCTGGCGTTACATGGCATAGACATCAAATTTTTTTTTTTCACCACGTTTTCTTACGGAAATCAATTACCAGTTACCCCATTCATTTCTTATATGGTTTATGGGTTCTTTCTTGGAAAGTTTTGCGTACTAAGATGAACACGCCACACAGAATTTGATCCTTGGAAGGTGTCTTTCTTGAGCTTTAGTTCAACACCATTGAAAATTTCGACGGAGTTTCCCCAGCCCTCCTTGCATTTGTCCTTAGCAAGAATTTTCTCAGGTGATTTTACATCGACTAATATTCTTATTCGTATTTTTGGTTTCTATGGCCAACTGACAGTCATCGTTCTTGGTGTCTATCTCATCGTTTCCTCACATAGAGGCATTTAAATCTTATGTTATAGTTAATGGGCTATGTATATTCTTGTTCAACTTCCCTTAACCTCTGTTAACTCATTCGTTTATATACTGGTCAATACCCTTATCAATGCTCATTTGTCTCGGTTGATTTTTCAGGTAATTTCCTACTCCGAGGTGACTTTGTTTTCTTGTTGGAAATTCCTGAACTCTTCTACCGGGGTCAATTGACACAAATATTATTCTCGTGTGTTACAGGTTGGTATGAATGACTCATTTTAACACTTATATGGAACAATGTATTCCGAGAATTTATCATTAATTTCTAGAGAGAAATACCCTGAAAATTTTCTCGGGAAGATTTACTCAATGTAATTTGTAATATAATGAACTAGATTGTGGAGATTCCTTAACATGAATCTCGGCACTAGGATATTTGTTAAAATTCGTCAGGGGTTTATTTTCTACTGTTAGTTGTTTCCAAAGTCTACCAGCTCTATTAGGACTTTTATATATTTATTCAGAATTATTTTTTATCATTTTTAATATTCGTAATAATCATTCTTCTAATATTATCCTGTAAGAATTTCTGAATATATCCGGCTGAGTTTCTTTTCTTTCTAATAGTATTTACATTATTTTTCCATTATTTTTACAGGTGTGAAGTTCACCTATGTTTTCATAAAAATAGAGCATTTTACTGTATAGTCAATAAAGTTAAGTTAAGCCTACTTGTATATCTCAGATATTGATGTAGGGAAACGGGTTCTCTTCTGGTTCTCTATTAGCTGTTTGAATGAATGGTTATTTACTATACCTAGTAGTAACTTCACAATGGGGTTTAGTATAGCAAATAAATTTCTATAATGGTTATTTGGTAAATCTGTGGATGCATCTCCTTGTTCACCATATAGAATAACCTTTCATTTTTTATTTTTTTTCTGTTTACTACAATAAATAAAATTACTCTAATGCTACAGATAAGACAACTCTACCATGATTTGATAGCATAAATCTGTCTTTTTCCATACAGTTATCAGCTAATTTTATTCTGAATAGAAATATTATTTTCCATCTCCGGCATACCATATGCTACAGAAGAATTATATTTTTTTACCTATTCACAGTACCTTACTCTTTTCTTATGTAATTTATAGTTTAATTGATCACAATTCTTTTCCTTGACTTTGTATTAATTTTCTCTTTTAATATGCATGTATATATATATGCAAAGTATAATTTGGTCACAACTATTAGATATAAATATGGAAAATCTATATCTTTTTGTTCTAGTATTTATTCCTTATAGAATCAGATTAAAGTTACACTTCGAATTATTCTAGGGAATCATTTTTTTTCTATCTCCAGATTTATGCCAAATAATGGTGTAGAGATTCTGGCTGATAGGATTACCTAGGGTTTTTCCTTACTACCATATAGAAAGGTAGAAGATTTATTTCTTCTATTTAATTCTATGAAATGTAAGGAAGATGATAACATAGTAACTAAATTAAACATAACAGCTACATCGTTTATCCATCCTGACTAACAGCACCAGACTTAATCATTCATAAAATCTGTGTACATACCACTTCTGTGTAGACCAATCCTCCCAACCTTAGAGTTCTTATGTCTCTAGAAATCACCCCCGAGCTAAGATCCTCTCCTAAAACAGACCAACCCCAATCTGTTCCGGAGTAGCTTATTTAAGCTTATGCTCCAGAAAGCCTGTTTCTAATTTTGCATCAAGAATTATGGGATGCTTTTATTCCTGTTTGCCTAGGGTTCCCTTATTTAGGGACTTTTAAAGCTGCTTTCTACTTTTCTAGCTTTTTACCTCTTCCCAATTACTCTCCACATCATTGGGGAAATCTAGATTTTTCCTCAAAAATCTAATTTAGAAATAAATTCTTTCAAGGATTTTTGAAATATTTTTGGGGAGAGTCTTAGCCTCTTTCCATACCTCATGGATTTGGCAAGTGATCTCAAAAATCTCATTTGGTCAATATGCACAGAAATATTTTATTTATTTTTCATAATTAAATAATTAATTGCATTCACACAATAATTATCCATTGGGGTCCACTCCCCTTTGGACTGAAGTTCAAATGTCTAATTTGAAAACATAAAACTAGGGGTGTTAGATATTCCCCCTCTGAAAACAAACACCATCCTCGGTGTGAACAACTAACTACTAATGTTTATTTTGAAAATAGATATGGATATTTTTCCATCATCTTAACTTATCTTTCCCATGTAGCTTCTTCAGCAGTAAAGTGCTTCCACTGCACCTTTACTCTTGCTTCTTTTCGGTTTCTCAATTCAATTTATTCCCACTCAAATATTTGAAGCGTCTCTGGAAGGAACTCCCCTTCAGGTTCCACCTGTATCACATTCCAATCAACAATCTGAGAAGCATCATGTAAATATATTTTTAATAACAAAACATGAAACACATCATGAAATTTAACATGGGGCGGTAAGGCTATCTTATAAGCCACTAGTCCCACCCTTTCTAACACCTCAAAAGGCCCACAATATCTAGAAGCCAATTTTGCACAACTTTCAGCATAAAGTGTGCTCTTTTTGGGTTTAATATGCAAATACACATGATCACCAACTTTGAACTCTCGATGCACTATTTTCTTATCAGCATAGCTTTTCTGTCGATCTTGTGCTGTCTTGATATCTCTCTGTATTTGTTTGACAATCCTTTCCATTTCTTGTAAAGTATCTAGACCCAATACTAGCTTATCTTCCGGTTGGTTCCAACTTAAAGGAGTACAACACTTTCTTCCGTAGAGGGCTTCAAATGGACTCGTTTTTATGGAGGATTGATAACTGTTGTTATACACAAATTCGACTAAGTGCAAGTAGTCTTCCCATTCTGATGGCCTATCCATCACATACATTCTCAGCATATAGAAAATATATAGAAACAGTATCCCATTTCCATTCTGCAATTAGAAAGGGATTTAAAAGACTAGCTGGATGTTGATGTTCAACTTTGACTATTTGACACTCCATGCACCTAGCTAAATAGTCTGCTACATCCTTTTTCATTCCTGGCCAAAAACATATCTTTTTCAAGGTTGTAACCATTTTCTAATGTCCAGGATGTCCTGCATATGGTTGTTTATGATATTCATCTAGGATATTTTTTTTCAAAGACTCTATATTAGGGATATACAATCTGTTTTTATAGCAGATCAGCCCTTTTTGGTTTTGGGTGTATTTAGCCATTTGCTTCTTAAGCATTTTCACTTGTAGATTCTCATAGTTTGGATCTTGATCTGCTACCCTTTTAACTAGTTCTTCTAAGTCAAAACTAGCACTAATCCTAATGCTGCTTATTTTTTGGCAAGAATTTCTTCTTAGCGCATTAGCAATTTTGTTTTCTTTACCTTTGATATGTTTTATGTTCATATCAAATTCACTCAAAAAATACAGCCATCTAGCTTGTCAGGCATTCAAATCGGTTTGAGAAAAGAAATACTTGAGACTAATATGATCTGTCATTAGTGTAATTTTTTTTCCAAGAAGATAGCGCTGGCACATCTTCAATGCATAAATTACAGTAGCCAATTCCAGATCATATACACTATAATTCTGTTCATGTTTCTTAAGTTTTCTAGACTCATATGCAATAACAGAATTTTCTTGCAACATAACTCCTCCCAATCCTTCTCTAGATGCATCCGTACACACCACAAACTCCTTGTCAGGATCTACAATTCACAGTGTAGGGGCTATAGTAAGTTTTAATTTTAGTTGTTCAAAGCTGTTTTGGCATTTTTTAGTCCACTCAAATTTGGTGCTTTTTCTCTGCAGTGAAGTTATGGGATATCCTATTGCAAAAAATCTTTCCACAAACCTTCGATAATAGCCTACAATTCCCATAAATGATCTCACTGCCAAAACATCAGTTGGCATCGGCCATTCTCGAATAGCCTTGATTTTCTTAGGATCAAATGCCAATCCCTGTTCAGAAATAATATGCCCCAAGTATTGAATCTTATCTTTACAAAATTCACATTTACTGAATTTGGCATATAACTGGTTTTCTTTCAAAGTCTGTAAAACTATCCTTAAGTGTTCTTGGTGTTCTTCCTCACTTTTTGAATAAACCAAAATATCGTCTATGAACACTAGTATGAGTTTATCTAAGTACTTGTTCAAAACATTGTTCATTAAGCACATAAATGTGGTAGGGGCATTTTTTAACCAAAATGTAGGACTACAAATTTGTAGTGACCATACCTGGTTCGAAAAGTTGTTTTACTGATGTCTTCTTCCTTAATTCTGAGTTGGTGATAACCAGTCCTCAGATAAATCTTAGAAAATAATTAAGCCCCTCTCATTTGATCCAAAAAGGAAGTCTATTCTGGGCAATGGATACTTGTTTTTTATTGTCAACTTATTCAGTTTACGGTAGTCAATGCACATTATAAAGGTTCCATCCTTTTTTTTCACCAACAACACTGGTGCTCACCAAGGAGATACACTCAGTCTGATGTAACCTTTATCCAGCAATTCTTGCAATTACATTTTCAATTCCATGAGTTCAAGGGGGGCTCATCCGATAAGGGGCTCTGGAGACGGGTGTTGCTCTAGGCACCAAATCGATTGAAAAATCAATCTCTCTTTTTGGGGGAAGATGAGGAATCTCATCTGGAAAAATTTCCTAAAATTATCTTACCACTGGCAAAGTGTCTAGCAGATTTTCTTCAGGTGGTTTTCCTAATTCTTCAACATGCACAGCATATACTTGATATTCTTTTCTAGTTGTTCTTTTTAATTGCAGAGCTGACATTTGTCTTACAGAAATTGGTTTTGGTTTTCCTTTGAGTATAAAGGGTCTCGCCTCCTCATCTATGCAATGCAGAGTTTTATCCCAACAGTTCATCATAGCCTTTCTCTTTTTTAACCAATCCATTCCTATCAACAAATCATATGAGCCTAAGGGCAGAATGTTTAAATTTACTTCTGTCTAAAAATCATTTAACTTAATTGTTGTTTGAGGTAACTTGTGAGTTACCTTTTGCATGGTGCCAGTAGCTAACTGGACCAACCAAGACTATTGAAATTTTTCAGTTTTGAGATTGCATTTCTCTACAACTTATAGATTAATGTAACTCAAAGAAGCACCCAGATCAATTAAACTATAAAATATTGGTCAACAATCTTACCTTCCATCTCAACCATAGTACCCTGGTGTCCTACTTGTCGGTTCTCGAAAGCTACACTGATAATGGGTATATTCCTTGCTACATCGTTCACTGTGGTGGTTTCTCGATATCTCACAATCATCTAAATATTTCCATGTGGACAGTCCCTCAATAGATGAGGTTCTCCACAACCCCAACATTTCAAAGGTTCCTACATTTTAACTATTCTCTCCTTCTTATTATCTCCCTCTATTTGTTTTGAACCAAATTGGGAATGAGAAGTTTTAATTTCCTTTGGTTTGTTAATTTTTTTCCGCTGATGATCCCTACCAAATTTCTTCAAGTAAGCTGCTTTCTTTTTCTTTCCTTTGAATTTACCATTATTTATCCAACTTTTCCCATGTTCACTCTTTCCTTTAAAGTGCTGGTAGAATAATATAGCTTTCCTCACCACTTCATCCATAGTTCTTGGATTATCGAACTCTATTTTCTCCTTGTACACAGCAGGCAAACAGTTCAAAAACCTTTGTACCTTGGCCTTCTCTTCACGAATATAAGGAACATACCTTAACATGTTCGTAAACTTAGTGAAAAAATCATCTATGGTGAGTTGTCCCAATCTAAGTTCATGGAACTCCTTTGCCTTATCATCATAATAGCATTCATTCAAATAGCGGTTTTTAAACTTGACTTGGAAATCTTCCCAAGTCACCATTTTCTCATCAATGGCATGAACCATTTTCGTCTCCTCCCACCACAAGGTAGCCTTACCTTGCAATTGGTAGACAACTAATCTGGCCTTCAGATTGCTTTCATATTCATAGACCTGAAAATACTTAATCATATTCAACAGCCATGCCTTAGCATCTTCCTCCGTCTCCCCATCATAGGAGGGAGGTTTAATTTTTCAGAATTCACCCTGTAATTCCTTCTTCTGTTTATACTGATGTCTAGTAGTGTCATCTTCCTCATAATCATCTGAGAACTTGCCTTTCCTCCTCTTTCTGGAACCTTCACCTTCTTGGCTGTTTCGCGAGGTCGGTTTTCTTATCAGCTTTTCCTGTTCCTCACTGGCTTATGACATCATATCATTTTGGCTTCTTAGCTCAGCCATTTCCCATTGCAACTTGCGCAACATAGTCATCAAAGGAGCATTGGGATATGGCGTGTTATCTCCATCACCCAGATCAACATAAATTTCATCTCCTTCAGCCATTGACTTTTCAGTTCCAGTACCACTGTACACTAAGCAAAAGAACATCAGTAATTTTTTAATTTTTTTCAAAAAAAAAAATTCTATGCAGTGAGCACAATTAACATCCCAGTTTTTATAACATGAGCTCTGATACCATTTGTAATGTCTCTCCTACTATTTTTTTTTTTTTTTCCTGTAAGAATAAGGATCTCAAGCTTTTACATTCATTTTCTATGTTGTACTTCCACTTACAGTAAGCTTATCTACCTTTTTAACTAATGTATGTAACTCTACATATACATTAATTTTCCGCAATTAAGTCTAAACACTTACTATTGAACTATAGTTTTAACACTAGTGATCACTTTAATTGTTCTCCCCTCTACTTCTTCCATATATATATATATATATATATATATATATATATCACACCTAGCCATGATTTGTATCCTCTTCAAATTTTTTTTTTTTGTCAACCTACACTAGTACAAAATGGCTAATTAGTTACTAAAAAAATGACTAGAATTTGCATATAAACGACTGTTTTTCTGTCAGTGACCAATAGTAGCTAATTTAAGGTATCTTATAACGTGACCAAATTTTGTTCATTTTTAGCTTAGTCATTAATTGGTTATCTAAATTTTGTTGTCTAGTTGTATATTTGGTCATTAATTTGGTCATTAATTTAGTCACTGATTTAGTCATTAATTTAATCATTGATTTGATCATTAATTTAGTCATTAATTTAGTCATTGATTTAATCTTTGATTTTCTCATTAATTGTCACAATTAATGACCAAATATACAACAAAATATATTACTATATGATCACCTGAGAAAACCAATTAGTGACCAAAGAAATATGACCAAAATGTTGGTCGTGTTATAAGATACTGTAAATTAGCTACTACTAGTAGTATATATGCAGAATTGGGTCGTCATTTGTGGTCACAAATTTATCATTTGCAGTAGTCATTTATTCATTATATAAATGACTAATTTAGTAGTTTATGTTCATTTCATTTAATTTCATTTAAAATCATTATAAATGACTAATTTAGTAGTATATTAATTTTATTTGTGTTCATCATTAATCAATATAAACTAATATTTTAATAGTTTTAGATTGATTTTGTGTTCATCATTAATCAACATGAATTAATTAGTATTATTTTGCAACTAAATTAAAAAAAAAAAATTGTCATACAATTTACATGTTCATCTAATATGAAAATGCAAACTTACATATGTTAATTACAATACCAAGTAATATCAAGTGTAACTATAAATAATTCCAACCACATAAATTATATTATATAAAATGTCAAGTATTACAATATAAGTTTGCAACTTAATATTGGTTGGAGTACAATTTACAGATAAAATATTGTTCATCACTTCAAAACATTATCATTATCTTGGCAAGGAATTGCAAGCAAATTCACCAACTCTAAAAGCTTGACCATCAGTCTTTATGTGTGTGACTTATGCATATTGGCTCTACGGGTACCACTAGACCAGTACACTTATCTCTCTTTGTCACTCTAGAGTTATTGTTCCTCTCTTTCTTCAATCCTTGCTTCTTACCATCAATACTAAGTCCATTTTCTGCAAAAAGAAAACAAAAATATTACAATGAAGAGTATAAGACATGAAATTCGATGAACACTGGAATATAAACTAAAGTAGACTATAAAGGATTTATATGATATATACCTCAACATCAACAATTTTTTTTAATGTCATTTTTCCCCATAAAAGAAAGAAACTCAAACAAGTTTTCTTTAGTTGGGAAATAGTGGCCACTATGTGGCCAGATGACCTGTATAAACAAAGAAAATAAAATGTCACAAATAAACAAAACAAAGCTAGCAATTTCTACTAAGAATGTCTCATGCTCCACTTCTGTAGGTGTATTGTTTCCTCTAGTTATCTCTAAGAAGCAGTGACACTTCAAAAATAAAATTGGTTAGTAAAAATCTAATGGATGGAGAAAAGTATTGCTGACACAAGATTATAACAAGAAACTAAAAAAAACAAAGAGGATACTTTGTTAATTGTGATACTAACCAAGAATATAGTTTCAATACAGTAATCTTCAATTATCAACATACTATTCCAAGGGAAAAGGAATCCAATTCCCATAAGCTAACAAATTATGTATGCCCCTTGTTTTCCCTGTAATTAATTGAGAAAGATTAGCACATGCAATTTCCATTTAGAATCTCTAAAATGATTCTATAAATATTCAAAGCAAACTTAAGGTTACCCATTCATTTTTCTCTGATGCAGACAAAACAGAATATGCTAACTTGATTTTGAGCTGGAGAGTTTTGTAATTCATCGTGTACAAAATCACTGTTTATTGTCGTGATTGTTTTTTTAATGATCATGCAATGCGCCTATATTTTATTAAAAAACATATTTTTCAGAATATATTCCATTTTCTATTTCAAAGCTAGATTTCCTTCTAGTTTATGACGTTCAAACAAACCAGAATCATTTTCTTTTAACAAGTCATTTTTGTAATATACTACTAAACAGACAACTACGTAATGAAGTTATTAGTGGTGGAATACTAATAAATCACAAATACAGGCAAGAAATAACACCACTATGTCCTAGACATGCAAAGTCTTTATCCTCTTGGTTGGAAATATTACTTCACGAAAACAACATATTTGACAAAGAGAACTTTTCTAAAACTAACCAACACCAGTGTATCCAACAAAAATAACATTTCTATTGACATGCCCTAAGAATGTTGGGAAGTATCAAACAAGTGTACTACACTTCCCTGTAAAGTTAAAGTTTGGCAATGGAATATGTTGTCCCTTAGTCTAATCAGGTTTTAACTTGCCTTTGATAACTTAGACAGAATGGGAATCTAGTACAGAACAATGATAGAAAGCTTTTATTCATTCACACTTACCTAGATCCTAAACAAGCATTGAAGCATTATACAAATCCAAGAATGTCTCACATTCCACCAGGAAACAAAATTTCTAGATTTTGATTGTAAACCTTGAGGCTTTCTCAAATTTGTAAACAAGTAACATCATAAATATTTTTCCTTAGTTCTCAAACCTTATTCTATGTGGAGCTTGAGAAAATATGCACACACATATCACAATATAGCATGTTGTGGAGTACATTTACATGAAACCAATCATTCAAAAATTTATATTCTATCAAGATTGAGGCATGTGTTAAATGCCCATTATCTGCATCTTTGCGCAATGGTGTCATTAATAATTTGAAGGTTCTTGGCTTGTTAGTATGATATAATTATTGCTTTATGCAATATGTTTTTTCACTCCTATTTTCAAAATTGTTATGTTTGTGAATAGTATATAGATACAATGGATGCTTCGAACAATAAAAGAGGCAATTATTTTTCCATCAATAGAATTCAAGTATATGCATATGGTGTAAATTTAGTAGTTTTATTGGTGGTACTTAGGGTCAACCTAAACAATTATTTCTCATGCATCAAAAGAAGTACAAAGTGATAATAGGAAGGGCTCATGTGAACTTTTCTAATCGTACATGTTGAATCTGCAAGTGTTAATGTTTTTGTGCTCAATTTCTTATTGGGGTACCTATCAGCTGACAAAGTTTGTACAAATGTTTGAAATGAAAATAAGCTATAAAAAATAACATAACACATAAAAAATTTAGCACCTGCTTCTTTTTCTTTGCAAATCCAAACATGTCTCGGAGAAACTTCTATTAGCTATGTCCAAATGATGCCAGTTTTTGTTTTCCATTTAAATTTCTAATTCAATCCTATGTATCATTATCCAGGAAATTTGGGTCCTTCAGAGCAAATGAAAAATGTTTGTGTGCAATGCAGTTTAACCATACAATTTTTTCTTATTCTATAATGAAAATTGTTAAAAGCACAATGAAGTTGTGAAAAATTGGGGAAAATAAAATTATTTACAAATAAAACTAAATGCATCCATGTAACAAGCAACCCAATCTAAATGTGCATATTTATAAGTGACTGGATAATGCATCTCAAGGGTAATGCAACTCATCCTCATATTGCAAGACCCTTTAACACACACATACACATACAAACACATGTGGGTCAAGGACACATCTTTTCCACTAGGGTAGGTGTCCCATGAATGCCACTTTCTCAAATGCAGCCCTAAAATACCATTGAAGGGGTACCTTTTAATATAATGAGTTATCCAAGTGCATAATATTAGAGTATTAACACTCCAATGCTATAATTTAATGTAATCAAGTTTACAATATATTAAACTTTACTAAAGAGTTATTAATCATAAATGTCATCAATTAAGAGGTGAAGATAAAACCATAGAACTTATTGCAAAGTAATGAACTCTATTATCATGGAATTTAAATGAGCATGTTTCCTTATGAGCCTGAGCCATAGAGGGAACTTTGGGAGTGACTGCAAAACTTTCCTAGAGCTTTATGGTTATTCCTCTAGGCAAAGGTCAATTTATAAGCCTTCTACTAAAGCTATTAAGGCCGAGAACACCACAAATATTGGGGTTTTTACTATTCATTGATTATTCAACACATACCTTGCCTCGCACAATGAAGAAATACCTTGAAGTGGCGATCAAAAAGTGTCAGAGATTAAAGGTAGTGAAAATAGAGGCACCTAGGTTATTGTTGGTTTGATTTTTCTAAAAGGAATTGACATACACAAAAGAAATTTGAAAATATGTTAACATGGCTCATATGGAAAGAGCTCTATGATTGTTTTTATTAGTAATGGAAGAACCCAAACTACTCTTTAGGGACTAACATGATAGTCCAAGCACAAAAAATAATGGCTTAGATGTGTTCTAAGAGTATGGTAAAGTAATATTCTTGGATGTACTCATAGATAGATCGGTAGTTAACACATTTCAATCAAGATCACTTAGGCCAAAAACAAAATATTTCCTTTGGACCTGAGGTTGCATGGCAAGTGTTCAAAAAAATATTTGAACAAAAGGTATTTAAAAAACAATTAGTAACAATGGAAATGTTAGGGGGCCTTAATTTGAGAGGGCTTTGAAATCAAAGCAAGCTTTCAAATTATTTTCAAGTCTATCATAGGGAAAACCTTAATATTTTGGGTGAAATTTCTTGATTTTATAGTAAATAAAAAGCAAAAAGTAGAGCAACAATAACTTTGTTTGCAGGAAACCAACTTGATGACCATTATCTATTGTCTAACATATCCAAAGACACTATTCTAATTTTGGTGTTGTGCCTAGAAGAAGGAGTGATGGGAAAACATGTGTTTTCATCCTCAGAGACTATTTATTTCAAGGATAAGGTCTCAAATAAAACCTTCCACATCAACGAATATAATTTGTAATCAAGTTTACAATATCTAAAATTACCGAATAGTTATTAATCATAGGTGTCATTAATTAATGGGTCAAGAAAAAATCACAAAATGTGTTGCAAATAAATGCCCTCTATTAGCTTTCACTTTAAATGTGCATGTTTCCTTATGAGCCCAAGCTATAAAGGTCACAATGGTAGAGTTCATTGAGCAAGAGGTCACAAACCCTTTCTGTGAATCACATGCACTGAAGTATGATTGACAACACCTATATTAGAATTGTACAAGTGGATCTATTCAAACTGGAAAAAAAATTACTATGAAGTGTATCTATACTCCCAAGGTTTCTTTATTATTCAATTTTCTTATCTGGATTACTGTCCCAAATATTTTGAAGAGGGTCCTGTAGGGAAGAGCAAATCCTTTTGTTATCCCACGGTTCCCACACGTCAACCCAACCACTATGTCTGTCACCAAAATGGCAATTTGGTTTCATCTCGTTTTCCAATACTATTTTGGAATTTATCAGTGTTTGTATATATTGTTAATACTTAGGGAACAAATTGAAAACAAATATTGAAAAGATTTAAGTTTGGTTTTTCACATATGCTTGACCAAATCACTTCTAGAAAAAATCAACTATGAGTGATGAGACAAACCAAAATCATGACTATTTTCACATACTAGACATATACCTTATTATCATTAACATGGGAAACGTCCTAGATGCAACCTCAAAAGGACTACTTAGCAAGGTCAAGAGACCCAATATCCAGTATATCCAAAAAAAACAAGTTCATGCAATTGGAGCAATATTGCACAAAAGCATGAGGGCCTTATTTTCCACTTATTCCTAAGCTATTATATTTGTTGTGTATTACCATATTTTGAAAAATAATTTTGGATTTGACTCTTAATAATGGAAAAATTGAACTTTTTCCATCTTAGTTCACAACTTCATGCCATGCTCCTTGGAAATTTTGATGTATGTTGTTATGATCCTATGATATTGTTGAATATGTTATTTTCAAGTGTAGAAAATATGATCAAGCACAGTTTCCAATCGAGTGAGAATTGGTTCTACTTATAGTTATAATCATTAATGTTTAGCTCTATCCTTACTCCACATAGTACAAATATTTGGGGATTTTAACTTTGATATGCAATGGTGTCTCTAACTGCCATTTTGATGATGCAGCCTCCCATTTGCAATCTTAAATCCACTTAATGTTCAATGCTCTAATCCATCCTCTCAAAAGACATGGTAACAATCCTAACAATCTGTTGAGTCTTCATGATTTCAATTTACAAGAAAGTCATGAAAACTTTGCATTATACAATGGAAACTCTTCAATTCTTCACAATCTACAGCAACAACTTCCCCACCTAGCACTCAAACCTTCAAGTTTTAATCTCAATTCTCCTCCATCCATAGACTACTCAATAGTCAATGCTAGGAAAAGAATCTTGAAAGAACAAAAATTGGTATAAAAGAACGTGAGATTTGTGATTTTATTAAATGTTAGAATATTTATTTTTTATGTATAATCTAAACACAAAGTAAAAAAATAAATTATTTTTCTATATAGTCCAAACAATCCAATCAACAACTCAGCTCAAGGCTACTCTAAAGTAAATCATTCCTCCTGCAATGCAACCAAACTTACATCCAAACATTCCTTTCCCATGATAGTACTCAATGTTGTTGTGTATTATGGTACTCTAAAGAAATATTATAGATGTTTTTAAATACTCCTTCTGTTTCTTGACCATCTCCTGGAAAAATATCTTGTGATTCCATTTATGGTAACATGATTTGGGCACTAACGGGGTTAATAAAAAAATGACTTATGAACCCAATAATTTCATGAAAATAAATTGAAATTTTGCACAACAAATTGAAAACAGAAAATCAAACAAACACTATGAACAACAATAGAAGGTAGCAACAACCTTCAAATTTGACCAACCCCTTCAGTTATTGTCAATTTCAAATAGCATTATGGAAACAGACACACTAAACACTATAGTTCAATATGAAAATACAAAATTTTGTTCCACAATTCATTATAGGATCCTAAAATGGAAATTTGACTATTTATATGATTGGCATGCATCATGATGCAATTTCAAATTGCCAATATATGATAAGTGAACTAAATTATAATCAGTGCTCATGGAATTTGAAGCTTATAAACTATAAATATATTAAATGTCCAGAAAAACAAAGTATTTTCTACAGATGTAATTTTGAAACAAAAATACCATTGGCTTCAAAAGTCAAATTTTGATAACAACACATTTTAGAACATTGAACACTACTAGTAAAATAATATTGAAAGAGAAAAAATTAGCTTAGTAAGATCCTTGGTATAAAAGAATGTCATATTTGTGGTTGCAACAAACAAGATTGCCCCTATTCCAATTTAACTTCTCCATAGTGCAAACAGTTTTAGACACAATGTGTTGCATAATCATATGTAATGATTCTCATCCTTGCAGCCATCTTAAAACAATCATGTATGAAAATTTATATTCCACAAGCTACGTCCACTAATATACTATTCCATCGATTGCAAAATGACTATTTCTTGACCACTAATTAACATGACAAATATCTAGCCTTACTATCTCCCAAAAATTGCATGGAATGTTAATAAGATATCTATTTACTCTCAATGACTTCCCAAAGTCTTAGAATGCATCACATAACATGGACTTCCCTCTGCTTGGGTGCCAAGTCTAAGGAGAATACATTATACCAAATTCATCCAAGACCACAATGAATAGCTTATGTTCTCTAAGGTCCAAGGATTAGCTATTGATAGCAGAGGCATTATTGATGGCATGGGCCATAAAAGCTGGGTTGGTGATTGCAACCGAGACCAAAAACATATTTTCTACAATCTCCCCACATCATTGATGGTATATTCTAGCTCAAATGTACATTTGAGAGATTTGAAGTTCAAGGACAGTCCAAAAATCCATTTTGAAATAGCTTGGTCAACACATGTTCAAGTCGAGCTTGGAAATTGTTACTCTCGAGGATAGTCCAAATACAAATGGAATTCATATCTTAGCCTCTCGACATGTGGTGATTCAGAATTGCACAACTGCAACAGGAGATGATTTTGTTTCTGTAGTTACACAAATCTCAGACATTGAAATCAACAAACTAGTTTGTGGGCCTGGGCATAGAATAAGTATTGGAATTCTTGGCAGCAGGGACTTAGAAGATACAGTTTGAGAGGTGGTTGTTAATGGATCTTCCCTCAATTGTAAAAAAAAAGAATCAATACGCATAAAAACATGGCAGGGGATTCTGGGTATGCCCAAAAAATAATGTTCCAACATGTGAACATGATTAACATCGTAAGTCTCATTATTATGGATCAATATTACTGTGCCCCTCCATTGTGATGCCACAATCAATTAAAACCATGCAAAAATCATAGTTTCGTTGTTCAAGTTCACAAATTGACATACATAGACATCACTAGCACTTTGGCAACGAAAGAGGCAATAAAACATGCATGTAGCTAGACCCTTCCATGTACAAAAATTGTGATGGAGGGTATAAGCCTTCTCTTGGACAATGGAGACCCAACCATTTCTTTATCAACTAATGTGCATGGTTCTAGTGATGGCCAAGTCATTCCTCCTATTAATTTCACATCACTAAGCTTGCAAGAATCAAATTAATTTATTACTCGGAGTTATCAGTCATCTCATTGGTTCTGCAATTATCTTCTTCTGTGCCATGGTGATGAGATAAAGTTGTTAGTTTTAAAATTATTTATAATTACCTTGAAGTATGTGAACATTCTGCAACTAAAGACAACTCCCTAATGAATATTCATCGGCTATGGAGGAGAATGAGGAGTATGTAAGAATTGAGGACCAAGGTCATGAGGCTTTTGTTGATGGGTAACCCATCAGTAAACGACTATGAGCATGATGAAGATTATGATTTTTTTATAAAAAAGCTTCGTTCAGAAATAAGAAGACTACAGGTGGGAAATCTGTCTATTAAAAATTGTAACTAAGTGAGCCTGGAAGATGTTGGGGGCTTATAAGTACTAAAAATTCATGCTCTCCATCCCAACATTATTCTCATGTACACTTTGAGGGTGAAAAGCAAATTATTATTACCCCCTCAAAAGCCACTTTCTCTAATGTTAATGGCAAAAAGTAAAGAAAATTTCAAAAAATTAATAAGTGGTGATTTTTTTATTATTTTTCCAAGTCAAAAGGGGGAAGGAAAATGACATGGAAGATCAAGATGAATTCAAAGACTGACTCAAAGGGTGATTGGAGCATCCACCTAGCCTCCACAAGTTCAAGTGCCAAACAAGCCAAGAGAAGGAGGGAGCACATTGAATTCCGTAGATTCCACAAATTTCTCTAGACCCAACCTCAATCACCCTTTATGTTCCACACATATTCATTGCAAGAAAGGGAAATTCTAAATACACTCTTTTAGTTCCAAACTCACACAAAAACCTAAGAATGCTCCACACAGCAGCCTGTACACATGTTCTGGTAAGGTTTAAGTGGAAAATTTCAAGGCAAAGTTATTTCGGAGTTGGACAGTTGGACTCCCCTTAGCCTTGCTCCTGCATCTATTGAGCTCAACCTCCATGCAATCTACTCACAATAGACTACAGCTAACACATAGCACCCGAGTGGAGATACGCAAACAGTGTATAAAGGACATACACAACAGTATTGGACACATGTTTGATGGACGAGTTAAATAAGAAATTAGCTAAGATTTTGTAGGAGTCTGCTCCTCTTTCAACTCCACTCATTGCACACATGTATTACTCAGCCAATTCACACATTAGTTTAGAGGATTTTAGCTCAACCGATAGAGTATTCTACAGCCAGTCACAAGAACAAAAAAATAAGGACAAAAATGCAGAATACAAAGTCTTCAAACATAGATTAACATCAATTTTTTTTTGGTACAACACATGCGTACACAAGATGATTGAGAGTTCGAGTCTCGGGAACAATATTATACTTTTAAAAAGTGTTTGGTTTGAGATTCAGGCTTGTTAAGACACGAATATTATACTTTCAAGCGGTGCTTGGTTTGATATTCAGGCTTGTTTGGAAAGAGTTGTGCTTGATTTTCTCATTATCTTCTGTAGCACCAAGTTTCTTGTGAGTGAGAAAGAATGGACGGCTTAGTTAAATCCGTATTTTTTTCTTTCTTGGCCGTTGTCATGATAATGTTGGGCACCGCAGTAGCTACCCCCAGTCTGACAATGGAAACACGCGATGCTTCAATGACCTTCTTTCCTTCCCTATTTTCCGTTCTAATCGCCTCTTTCTTCCCATTCTTGGCTTCTCTGCTCTTCAACTGAAATGTATTATGGCTGATCTTTAGCCCCTATTTTAGGATCATGGATATCCGACTGTTATTTTTTCCTCTTATGTGATATATTTCATTCTTTATTACTAATCTGTCAATTGAAATATATTGTGGCTAATATTTAGCCCCTATTTTAGGATCATGGATATCCCACTGTTATTTTTTCCTCTTATGTGATATATGTCATTCTTTATTACTGATCTATCAACTGAAATGTATTATGGCTGATCTTTACCCCCTATTTTAGGATCATGGATGTCCGACTGTTACTTTTTCCTCTCGTGTGATATATGTCATCTTTATTACTGATCTGTGTAGCGGTTTTTTGGCCATGCATCAGCGATAACTTTGTAGATTTGAATGCTTTGATAGCATTGTGGATATTACAGAAGATATTGCTATGTTTTTCACTGCCCAGATGCTTATTTTGCATTGATTGGCTTGATATTTTGTCTCGATATGGCCCTGGTACCTACCTAATCAGCATTTTAGCTTCTTCCTTAGGATACACTTTTTTTACCAGCAAATGGCAATCACATATTTGCAGGATTTGCTTATTAGTCTTCTGCATGTCGGGCCTTAAGCGGCCGCTTTGGAGGTGTTTCCATTTAAACAGACTATTCAGCAATTTGCATGGGTTCATAGGTTCTTAAACTCCAACGAACTTATTGTTATTTTTTTAGCACAATAGAAATTAAAATAAAATCCTAGTCGGGATGATATCGTTACAAGGTTCAGATATGAAGGGAAAAGGTTAACTCTTCTAGTATCCTATCTTTTGTGGCAAGGAAGATCATTAGAAAATTTTCATTTTCAATATCGAACTCATGGAATATTTTCTCATCGTCTTCTGCATGTATGGTCTTCAGCAGCTGCTTTGTAGATGTTGTTATTTCAAAGAAATAAATCAGCAATTTGCTAATTCTTATTGGTTTTTTAAGCTATGACTGTCAGTTTTCCAGCACAGTAGAGAGATTTATGTAAAATTATGGATAAAAACCATAGAAGGTAGAAATATAGAACTAAAAAGTTACCCGTTTTGGTTTTAGCATTTGTCATTTTCTCCTTTGTAAAGGAAGATCAAATTTTCCTTTTTTTCTCTAACTCAGGCTAGGTTTTCTCGTCTTAAGCATGTCTTGTCAATCTTTAAACTTTCTCTTCTACTCTATTGTCAGTTTTCTAGTGCAATAAAGAGATTCATTGTTTGGATAAAATTGCTATAAGGTAGCCCAAGGGATGTTGTTAGACATGTGGATAGCAAGTTCCTGGGTTGATTCCACATCCATGAAAGTAGGAAGGATCCCTTTGTATCCTCTTGTGGTTTTACTCTAGAAAAATTGGTGAAAACCCTGGTTATAAGGTAGATATTTAAACGAAAAGTAAAAATTAAAAGAAAAAAACTCTTTTAGTTCATTTCTTACATAATTTTATTGTATGTCAATAAAAAGGCGATCAGAGAGTTTTCTGAATACCTCACAGGCATAGGTGAACAATGTGCTAGAAAATTTTCTTTCGGAATTTTCACTATAATACTGTTTTAGCTCCTTATTTTCAATACTATGCTATCCAATTTTTCTTTTCTAATTTTATCCTTGCATTCATTGTTCACAGACTCTTGTACTGAGGTAAATACAATAATTTCCATTACATTCAAGTTGCTTTAACACAACATTGTGCCAAAGTATTTTAATAATATATTTTTGACTGGATTTTATCCTAAAGAATTCTTTACCCTACAGGGAGCAGGTTTGGGATTTTGGCTGTTTCTTGCTGGCGATTGTCCACATATTAGCATGAAGGAGTAAAACAGAGCAGTAAATTTTGTTGTGATAAATTGTCTTTAATCTATTACAAGATTGTAAACTAAGCCGTTTGAAACGTTTTCACTCAGTTCTTTAGTTTTCAAGCAGGTTGCATTGCTGGTTTTGTATTTCTGAAAAGCCCATGGTCTGACCAACATCATTTCTTCCCATATGAAAGTATGTCTAGATAAAATCTGAACGATACTCTCTCTTTAGAGTCTAAAAATGTGATGGTTTTATTAGAACCTCTTTTTCATGAAGAAAAGTACATTCTACATGAAAATGTCACCAAGGTGTCTGGTCTCCATACAAACTACTACTCAACTCCATTACTCTCGAGTCTCTTCCTTTTCACTGCCCTTGTATCTTGATTTTGTGATTTAGTATCGTGTTTGGTGATGTAGTCATGACTCATAAGTAGATTATGTCAGTCAGGGATACTGTGGGGAATGCGTGAACTTAATTCCCTCATGTATCTCATGAATCATATTTTTAGTTCTTATGAACTAATGACTTGTGATTTCTGATATCATTAGTTTCAATTTTCAGGGAAGTTGAAATGATTAAAATCCAACCACGTGAAGTTCATGAGCAGGTGACGCAATCCATGCCACCTGAGAAGATTGATATCTTTAAATCACTCAAGGACTGGGCAGAATACAATATATTGGTTCATTTAAAGACTGTTGAGAAGTCTTGGTAGCCACAAGAGTCAAGAATTTTTTCCTGATGCTTCTTTTGAGGGCTTCCTTGAATAAGTTAGAGAGTTGCGGGAGTGGTCACTTGAATTACCAGATGACTATTTAGTTTGCCTTGTGGGAGATATGATTACCGAGGAAGCATTGCCCACTTACCAAACCATGCTAAGCACCTTGGACGGTGTAAGAGATGAAACTGGTGCCAGTCCCACATCCTGGGCAAGGTGGACACGTATGTGGATAGGCTTTCGAAAATAGACATAGTGATCTTCTTAATAAGTATCTTTACTTGTGTGGCCGAGTGGAAATGAGACAGGTTGAGAAAACCATACAGTATTTGATTGGTTCTGGAATGGTAAGTGAAGACACAAGCATTTAAAATTTACAAAAATATGGTCAAAGTATTTTACTACATTTACTATTGGTGTCAACAGACTGGGATTGCATTTTGTAATGCTATTTTACTGGATTTTCTATATTGCATGTTGGGATATTTCTGTAGGATATTGTTGATCAATATTATCTGAATTAACGTTTTGGCTTATTTTGGATCCACGCACAAAAAATAGCCCCTATATGAGCTTCCTATACACTTCTTTCCAGGAGAGAATAGCCCCTATCTGGACTTCCTATACAATTCTTTCTAGGAGAGAGAAACATTCGTATCACATGGAAAAACTGCAAGATTTGCTGAAGGATACGGTGATTTGAAATTGGCTCAAATATGTGGAACTATTGCCGCAGACGAGAAGCACCATGAGACCGCATATACTAAAATAGTGGAAAAGCTGTTTGAGATTGATCCTGACACGCTGGTGTTGTGACTTATTATTATATTATACAGTGTTGTGACTGAAATTACAATAATAAAATGAATTTATGTTGCAACATTTTCAAGCACAACAATGAAAATGAAAGAGAAATCTTCCTAAATCTTGACCAGATAAACTACTAGTTTATAAGTATCTTTGCATCTTTAAAGACAACTACTAGTATATTAAGACAGAGTATTTTGTATGTTTAGATGAATTTTCATGCTCTTAACAAAACTAACAAAAAAAATTCAAAATTAAACATATCATTTAAAACCCAACGAACTTGGGAATGCTATAAATTAACTAACTCCAGATTTAATCACAAGAGGCTAAAGATTAAAACTTAAATAAGCCTCGATCATGCGTAGAACAAGTGGCAGGAAAATGTGAGACAAAATAAGAAAGATGTTGATTTCATCAAGAAATAGAGTTTGGAAAAATTACCTCGTCATCGGTTTCGGCCTCATCGCTGCCAGAAGCATCTTGATCGTCGATCATTGTTTGGGATGGACACATCTGTCGACTGATTTTCTTCATCGTTTTCTGCCATCGGCTCGACCTAGTTACAGCTTCGAGTTCTTCCTGGTCCTCCTTTTCTTATTAGAACCATACGTTTGTATATTTCCACTTCAATACAGCTCAACGATAGCCACAGAGATCCAGATAAAAAACCAGACAGAATTTACAGAACATCGAAACACCAAGCCTAGGGATAGTTACCATCATAGAGCTCTACCACCAACAAGATTATTACAGAACCAAAGCATGAGACGACTTGCAGACAAAAATAAAAAACTAGGGAAATATCATATTTCCTATCTCCTTCAGCTGCCACCATCAGAACCACCACCACCATAGTGAGATCCACCACTGCCACCATCGTTTTAGCCACCACCACTTCCATAACCATGGTTGCCTCGATCACTGCTTCCACGTAACCCATCACCGTCCCCCCACGGTAGCCACGCGAGCCACAACCTCCACTACTGCCCCCTGTTTCCTCTGGACTGAGCTGGGTTAACGGTGATGCTCCTCCCGTCAAGCATCTTGCCATTCATTGCGTCAATGGCATCCCTCATCGATTACCAGGGTCATATCGCCCACATTAACCAGTAAGCTGAAACCCTTGGATCAATGTTTTCTGTTGTTCCAGTGAGGCTATGGTTTAGCGGATTTCAGTAGAATGAGTAAAACAATTTCACCGCCATTTATTAATTTATTTTCATTTTAAATTTTCCCTCCAAATGTATTTGTTTTACTTTCTCTAATTTTAGTAAAAAGAGTAAATAATTTTCACGGGTATTTTTTATTAATTTATTTTCATGTTTTTCATCTTTCTATCCGTGGACTGAGAAATTTTATTTCCAAATGCATTTGAATTTACCTTCTCGAATTTCAGTAAAAAGAGAAAAAAAAATTCACCCCCATTTTTTATTAATTTATTTTCATATTTTCAGCCTTCTATCCTTGGATTGGGAAATTTTCCCTCCTAATGCATTTGTTTTTACATTCAAAAATTTGAGAGAGTGGGAAGGATTCCCTAAGGTTTGGAAGTTCCCGCCTTTTTTATGCATTTCATGGAAATGAGGGTCACTAGAGCCTCTTCAGTCCTTGTTGGTCTATGGAAAAGGTTCTCAAGGAAGCAATGAAACATATAAGCCTTAATCTATCATTAGTTTTAGATGTGAATACATCTCATTTATATAGTATTATAATTATATTATTATTGTAGTTTTAATTTTTGTTGAGTTATAGAGTTAATGAATATATGTAAGTGTAGGTAATGATTTTAATGGAGGGTGTTATAAGATTAATTTAAGAAAATTGAAAAATGGAGAGGGTCATGAAATCAATACAAATTTTTTCATAGGGTTTAAGGGGTGTCAAGGGGGTAGAATATTGCAATTAAGAGAACTATATAGCAATTTAGGAAATATTGATACAAATTGCACATATGTATATGTTGTGGTGCAAATGTAACAATGTTTTTGAAATTCTTTTGTAAGGTATGACAATGGTCAAGTTTGCCATATTTTTTAGAAGTATGCATGTGTACGTGATGGTGGACTAAATGACTTATGTTAGGTGGGATGAGGTTGAACCCCAACAAATACAAGCAAGGAAATCAATCTAGTAACAACGTTGGTGGTGTGGGTCAATGAGCATTGGGCTATTTAACTTTCTTTCACATACATTTGTTTTTTGGATTGAAATTATTTTCATGAACACAAGCAAGTGGCAATTAATTGATTTTAGACATTGCAATGTGGTAGAAGTATCTCAAAAGCTATGAAAGCACCACTTTAACTCAACAATCACAACTAAGTGGTATCTATTCTACGAAAGTCACTCTAGATTTGGACCTAACCCCATCTTAAATAAACAACCCCCTTAAGAAGGAAATTTGGCCCATGAGGGGTGAACATGTAACATGGCAATATTTAACACTTGTGGGGGAATAATAACACACTATTTTCACCCACCAAGCAATAAGAAAGCCCTCATCAATGTTATGCACTACTTTAAATGGGTTGAGTTCCCTTCGATGCCTCAAATAATCGTATTGAATTTATGTGATTTTAATTAAGTTAACCAACAAAAAATGTATTCAATATTGGTAACAATATTTGCACACTATTTATTTCATTGACCATTCAAATGAGGCTTTACTACTTGTAACCAACCATACATGTAGTTGATCAAGTTGACCAACCTAACACACTTCTACTAGTGATAACCAAAAGGTACATGTTGGTAATCGGGTGACCAATGTGGTATGCCTCAACATTCGTAATTGAACATAAATGTTGTTGATGGGGTTAACCAACCTAACATACCTCTCGCAATTGTAGTTAAACATGCATGTCGATAGGGTTAATCTCCAAGATAGCGTTAATAAAAAAAAGATGTTAATAACCAACCTAACACATCACTAACAATGACAATGGAATGCGCATGTCCATAAATAAATTAATCAACATGACATGTTGTTCGTTAAGATGATTGACATGACACACAACTCGCTAAGTTGACCAAATTGACAAAATATTGGTTTTGTCAATGAACTAAAATGCCTTTACTGAACACAACCAAATGTGCATGATGTTGAACAAGTAAAACAACCTGACATACCTTTAATAATAGTAACAATGTCTGAAATTTGTGGATTGGGAAAACCAAACTAACATACCTATGATCATCGGAATCGCCATACATGCCTATTGTGATTAACCCTTCATGAGTTCCGTTCATTTTGTGCAAAATTAAGCATGTCATGCAACTCTTAGACTAACTTTGATACATATACAAATTATGTTTGTATTTACTTGTTAGAATTGTGTTAAAGTGTTTCCCCTTTAAATGTCACAATTTTGAATCCAAAGGAAATTGAGGTATGTATACCTCCATGGATTAAATAGTTAAATCATTGCATGAAGGGCATATATTGTCCCATGAACTAAGGGGTCTCACATGCGAATTTAGCATCTACCTACATTATAGCTTTATATTAAATACTATTATTATTTTCTTGTGTTAATATGAGTGATTTTAATATTTAATATACAGTTATGTATATTACCCCTTGACTAATTAGTGAAGTATTTAATATTGGATGAGAGAGTTGTGAGGTTGAAATTTTTATACCTCATGTTAATTTGGGTGTTTGTATAATTTCAATGCAAAATTGGATTTCATACATATCCATGGATCCATTAAAGGCATTTACACATGCCAATCAAAGACATTCAATAGTTGGGTTAGAACTAGCGGTTGGGAGGAGTTCATTATCATGTTCATCCAAGGGTTTCGATACTAGAAAAATTAGGGCATGTGTTTGATTTATGGGCTAATGTTGAATGATATCAAGAGACGAGTTAGTGCAAGTACTTCTTATGGGAAGGCCCTGCACCTCTTTTTTTATTTCTTAAAGTAAACCTAAAAGAAGTGATTACAAATATATGATACATATAGTGTGCAAGCCGTTCACAACATCGCGACATTAAACATTTACATGAGATGCAACTTATTTCATGTTCAATAGATTTTTTCCTTTAAAAAATAAATATATGGTACCATGATATAATATAGTGATTCACCAACATTGACAACCAAACAAATGACCTAAACGATAAATTTTATGTATGGTGAATATCATCCACCATAAACTATGATTATTAGCCACTCTGACACCCCTAAGTTTATGGTCACTCATTGGACATGACTCCAAGAGTTGTTTCGTGCTTCTTAAAATTATTCTTTCCCAAAAGACTAACAAGGATGTCTCATCACTGTAGCATTTTTTTTTCAGCGTCTTTCATCAAATTCTCTGCAGCTGTGTTTTTATGTTATCCTTAATTAACATTTCAATTCCACGCGTTTTCTTATTGTGTATTTTAAAGGGTTTCCTTCATTCTCGTGGCAGACACGGAGTCGCATTCATGGGTCCTTCTGTGTTTTGGGGACCATATCATTACTTGCAGTGGTTTCTCTCTAAATCAACACATGGCAAGCACGGTATGATAAAAAAAAACATATTAACACCTAAAAGGCCATCGATTTCGTGTTAATCCCTACCCTACAACATGGAAAAAATTTTGGTTTGAATAATTTTTTTCAATGAATAACATCATTGTGAGTAAAAATGTAATGCAGTTTGGCTTTGCATCTTCTTGCTACATTAGGGGGTTTAATGGGTTAGGGTTTAAGGGTTTAGGGATTAGGGGTTAAGGGTTTAGAGGTTTAGGGTTTTGGGGTTAAATGGGTTAAGGGTTTAGAGGTTTAGGGGGTTAGGGGATTTAGCAGTTAAGGATTTTATGGGTTAGGAGTTACAGGTTAACGGGGTTAGGTTTAGGGGGTTAAATGGGTTAGAGGTTTGAAATTAGGGTTTAAGGGTTGAGGGGTTTAGGTTTTAGAGGTTTAGGGTTTATGGGGTTAAATGGGTTAGGGGTTCAGGGGTTTAAGGGGTTAAATGGGTTAGGGGTTAAGGGTTTAGAGGTTTAGGGTTTAGGGGTTAAATGGGTTATATTTGATCTACATTTTTATATCGAAGATTAACCATTTTGATCTTTCCAACAAGGGGGAATTAACCCGATCGTAGGTCCCAACTAGACCTGCACTCGTTTGGAATGGATAATCCCAGTGAGTTTTAAGGACTATTATAAGGGTTAGGGGAATAATGAGTTAGTGGTTAAGGGATTAGAGATTAAGGGCTTAGGGCTTAGGGGAATAAGGGCTTAGGGTTAGGGGTTCGTGGAATAATGAGTTAGTGGTTAAGGGGGTAAGGATTGGGGGGTTAGGGGTTGGGGAATTTAGGTGCATTTAGGGGTTAGTGGAATAATGAGTTAGTGGTTAAGGGATTAGGGATTGGGGGCTTATGGGTTAGGGGATTTAGGCACAGTTAGGGGTTAGATGAATAATGAGTTAGTGGTTAAGGGATTAGGGATTAGGGGCTTAGGGGTTACGGGATTTAACAGTTAAGGATTTCAGGGGTTAGGGGTGAGGGGTTAATGGGTTATGGGTTTCAAGAGTTACAGGCTTCACGTTGGAAATTCGTGTGAAAATTAATTGTGCATTGGAGTTCGGAGGTGGTAAAAGGATAAGGGAAGGGAAGATGAAGGAGCCCAACATTAGACTCCTAAATATGGTTTGGTTTTGGTCCTGATGGTGGCCTCTAAAGAGGAAGCACAAACGTCACAAGAAGGTTTATAGAGGGAGTGTCTTGTGTGTGCTTGTCGTGGGAATTTGCTGGTACAGTGTGTTCAATCAGTCCCTCTTTCTCAGTTTCTTATTCATTGACTGCATTTGGGTTGAGGATAGGAATTTGAAGGGAAGTGAGATCAATTGTTTCAATTTTTATTGGCTTTCAGTGAGTTTATTTTTCGTGATAAGAGAGGAAGCTAGAATTTGCAGTCCAAGAAACCTCGAGGGTGGTGGCAGAAAACTAGTTGTTTTTCCAAATTTAGTGCCCTCCAGCGTGGGTGTGACATTGCTTGGTGGATTGGTGTGTGGTCTCTATGTGGAGAATTTGGAGGCTAGTCACTACCCTGGGGCAAGTTACACTCAGGCGTTGGCTACTTTGTCATCGTTTGTTGTTCAATTTCCTATGTTGGTTTGGTGGGTGATGGTATTTGGTTTTGTTGGTGGTAGAAATATTTATCTGGTAGTGGAAGGTGTCTTTATGCTTCCTTGTTGTGGTGGGAGACAACATTTGGCTCCTTTGATAGTGGTGTTTTTTTTCTATAGTGGGGGTTCTGGTCTCTTAACTCTACACACGGCGTGGTTCCTCGACCTTGGTGAATTATGAAGCCCCTAGTGTGGTGTGGGTGTTCTCCCTCCCCTGTCATCCATGGCACTGTGGGGGTGGCAGACTCATAAATAATCATGGCGGCTCCACGCCAGGGTGGAAAGACTGTGGGCGTGTAGGACTCGTTAGTGTGGGTGTGCGTGGGGGTGGTGGAGGAGGTAAGCGGGGGGATAACAGAGGTAGGGGTTTGAGGGTTCAAAAACATAGTCGTTGGGGCGGAGGAGGCCATGGTGGCAATGGGAATCATGGATTTAATTGATTTGAGGTAAATGAGGGGCAAGTTATCCAACATTGTTGTCTAGAGAACAATCCTGCACTTATAAACAACCTGATGGAAAGAGTGGACACAACTGAGAGATTCTGTCATGAGGAGCATGCATAGCATATGGAAACATTGGACTGAATGCACTATTTAGAGTGCCAAGTCCAGAAGAGAATGGTAGTTTTTTGGCAAGGCCAAAATCAACTCACTGAGAAAGTAGAAAATTTGGAGACTTGGTTGGCGCACTTTGAAGGGCACGGTCAGTGTGACTTCTATCCTCCACTGCATCTAGGAACAACACCAGAAAACTATGTATCCACCACGTTGGATCACTAGTATGCTATTTTGTGTTATTTATGTTTTATTTGTGTTTTGGTGCCTCTGGCCCAACCGTTTATGGACAATGTCCCTAGTCCCTCTTTTGCATATTTTTTGCATCTGGTGCAAATTTTTGTCAACAAACCAAGTCGAGGTGAGACCACCTGCTTTGTAACTGGCTATATGTACTCCATTTTTCCTACATGAATATAACATTGACTTACAAAAAAAAAAGGTTCATACGTCATTAAAAAATTAATTAAGTTTCATACCTAAATTAACAAATGTTCATACCTATTTACTAAATAGGTCTATAAATACATAATGTAGGTTTATCTATTTAGTATTTAACAAATGTAAATATGACAATTTAATACTCGATTTAAATGAACTCACATGTTTATCATAATAAATGTTATATTTATCTAGTTATTAAATGTAAATATGAAGATTTAACCTTAGATTTAAAACAACTCACACTTTTAACATAAATCAATGAAGTTTAAAAATTAAACTTTATGGCCAAATATTAAATATAAATACAAATATAAATTTGGCTATCTAATTAAATTTACCTTTACTAAAATTATAATGAACACATTAGTGTAAATTTGATAGATGATACATGCAATTATGTTAATTGTAGAGGAATCCATCTGCACTGTTAACTTTAGAGACAAAAGGGTATTCATAATTTCAACACTATAAATTCAGAGACCCATTTCTCTCTAAATTTAACACTGCAAATGGATTCAAAGACACCTATAGTGAAATGTAACACTTTGGTACCAAAATTTCGATTTTCCATATATGGAGTGACACAATTAAAAATTACTAACATAAATGACTAATTCATATACTTGTTGTACTTGTTATTTGGCCATATTTTTATTCTTGGACTATAATAGTCATTTACATTAATCATTGTTAGTTTTGTCACTTATTATCTAGTCATATATTTCAATCCTAAACTAAATTAGTCATTTAAGTTAGTCACATTTACTTTAGTCACTTATTATCTAGTCATATATTTTATCCCTAGACTAAATTATTCGTTTAAGTTAGTCACTTTTAGTTTAGTCACTTATTATCTAGTCATATTTTTTATTCCGAGACTAAATTAGTCATTTAAGTTATTCATTTTTAGTTCGTTCACATAAAGTTGCTCAAATTTAGTAGTATTTCACTTGAAATAATTGCGGTGACTAACATTTTTAGTCACCTAGTCATTAATTTCATCATTTTTTACTAGTGCTATTAAATATATATTTGGTATAAGGGTCAATTCGATTCTACCTTTGACCCTCACACTTCATTTAATTTATAACATATATATGTGTTCCATACCGATGCTTAACAATGGTAACTTATGCCATATTTAGTCGAATGTACACATACATTGGGTATGGCATTTTTAATAGTTAACATAAATGATGCAAGTTGTAGTCCTTGCAATGTGACTCATGATGTTAAGGTCACTCCATCGTCGAAGGTATTATTTGTATTAATTACTTCATGGACTAGACCCCTAACATCTTCCTATTGACATATGGTCAACACTTCGTTTGATTCACAAGGTATTTATATATCTATACCCTTTCTGCCCTTGTGAGCATATAGTAGTTTCTATATTGGTATTAAAGGTTTTGATTTATATATAAGTGTTATGAAAATTGATCTATGTATCTATATGTTGTTCGTCTCACTCTTAATGACTTGAGCTTTAAGTGCTCTCTACAATAATGGCTTCCGTCAGATCAGAGTTTTAAATACATCGGATCTTGTCTAGCAATATTCGTGTAGTTGCATTTATTTGAGGTTATCGTGGTTTTTGGTTAAACCACCAAGATTGACGTGTTTGTATGCCTCGACATCTGAATTCAGTATGGAGTTTTATGTCACTTGTATTGTGACGATTCTGGGTTCATTTATGTGACAAGAGGAAACGAGTTCAGTGATGATTTTTTTATTGTTATTTCGTCGCTCTCCCATGTGATCACGTCCTGCATAATAAATGTGTGAATCTATTCCGTGCGATTTATGTGGTTGGAATTTGTATCCTTGTTTTAACACATTCTCCATACCAGAGGTAGAGGTCTCGATCCACGCCTATGCTCCTAGATCCTTACACGTGGATGGTGGGATCTACACACTAGTTAGTTTTTTGTTTTACCACAAAAGTTCCACGCCCACGTTCTATTCCTCTTTTCAATTCATTTCTTCTATCGGTTGCCTCCAGAGCAAAGGAATTTTTGTCTCAGGTATGAAATATTGTTTGTCTTCTAAGCACATTCCGTGATTTTATTCGAATTCAGATGGGAACGGTTCTGTGACCATTCTATGTCAAATGTTGTATTTCATATGGTTCCCTTCCAACGATTTCAACTCTATTCGCCCCTTGATTCTGGCGTTACATGGCATAGACATCAATTTTTATTGTTTTTTCTTTACGTTTTCTTATGACAATCTATTACCAGTTACCCCATTCATTTCTTATACGATTTATGGGTTCTTTCTTGGCAAATTTGGCATCCTCGGATGAACACTCCACATAGAATTTGATCCTTGGAAGGCATCTTTCTTTAGCTTGAGTGCAACGCCAATGAAAATTTCGACGGAGTTTCCTGAGCCCTCCTTGCATTTGTCCTTAGCAAGAAATTTCTCAGGTGATTTTAAATCGACTAAAATTCTTATTCATATTTTTGGTTTCTATGGCCAACTGACAGTCATCATTTTTGGTGTCTATCTCATCGTTTCCTCACATAGAGGTGTTTAACTCTTACGTTATATTTAATGGGGTACGTATATTCTCATTCGACTTCCCTTAACCTTTGTTAACTCATTCGTTTTTATACTGGTCAATACCCTTATCAATACTCGTTTTTCTCGGTTGATTTTGCAGGTAATTTCCTACTCTGAGGTGACTTTGTTTTCTTGTTGGAAACTCCTAAACTCTTCTACCGAGGTCCATTGACATAAATATTATTCTCGTGTGTTACAGGTTGGTATGAATGACTCGTTTTAACACTTATATGGAACAATGTATTCCGAGAATTTATCATTAATTGCTGGAGAGCAATACCCTGAAAATTTTCTCGGGAAGATTTACTCAATGTCATTTGTAATATAGCGAACTAGAATGTGGAGATTTGTTAACATGAATATCAGCACCAGGATATTTTTTAACATTCGTCAGGGGTTTATTTTCTATTTTTAGTTTCTTACAAAGTCTGCTAGCTCTATTAGGATTTTTATATATTTATTCAGAATTATTTTTTATCATTTTTAATATTCGTAATAATCATTCTTCTAATATTATCCTGTAAGAATTTCTGAATATATCTAGCTGAGTTTTTTTTCTTTCTAATAGTATTTACATTACTTTTCCATTATTTTTATAGCTATGAAGTTCACCTGTGTTTTCGTAAAAACAGAGCATTTTACTGTACAGTCAATAAATTTACGTTAAGCCTACTTGTATATCTTAGATATTGATGTAGGGAAATGGGTTCTCTTTTGGTTCTCTGTTAGTTGTTTCAATGAATGGTTATTTACTATACCTAGTAGTAACATCACAATGGGGTTTAGTATAGCAAACAAATTTCTACAATGGTTATTTGGTAAATTTATGGATGCATATCCTTGTTCACCATATAGAATAACCTTTAATTTTATTTTTTCTGTTTACTACAATAAATAAAATTACTGTAATGCTACAGATAAGACAGCTCCACCATGATTTAATAGCATAAATCTGTATTTTTCCATACAGTTATCAGCTAAATTTATTCTGAATAGAATTTATATTTTCCATGGCCACCATACCATATGCTACAGCAGAACTATATTTTTATACCTATTCACAGTACCCTACTATTCTCTGATGTAATTTATAGTTTAATTGATCATAATTCTTTTCCTTGACTTTGAATTAATTTTCTTTTTTAATATGCATGTATATATATGCAAAGTATAATTTGGTCACAGCTATTAGATATAAATATGGAAAATCTATATATTTTTGTTCTAGTATTTATTCTTTATAGGAGCAGATTAAAGTTACACTTCTAGTTATTCTAGGGAATCATTTTTTCTCTGTCTCCAGATTTAAGCCAAATAATGGTTTAGATATTCTGGCTGATCGGATTCCTTAGGGTTTTTCCTTACTACCATACAAAAAGGTAGAAGATTTATTTCTTCTATTTAATTCTATGAAATGTAAGGAAGATGATAACATAGTAACTAAATTAAACATAACAGCTACGCCATTTATCCATTTTGACTAACAGCACAAAAATTAATCATTCATAAAATATGTGTACATACCACTTTTGTGCATACCAATCCTCCCAACCTTAGGGTTATTCTGTCTCCAGAACTCACCCCCAAGCTGAGATCCTCTCCTAAAACAGACCAACCCCAATCTATTCTGGAGTAGCTTATTTAAGCTTATGCTCCCCAAAGCCTATTTTTTATTCTGCGTCCATAATTACAAGATGATTTTATTCCTATTTTCCTAAGCTTCCCTTATTTAGGGACTTTTAAAGTTGCTTTCCGCTTTTCCAACTTTTTACCTCTTCCCAACTACTCTCCACATCATTGGGGAAATCTAGATTTTTCCTCAAAAATCTAATTTAGAAATAAATTATTTCAAGGATTTTTGAAATATTCTTGGGGAGAGTCTTAGCCTCTTTCCATACCTCATGGATTTGGCAAGTGCTCTCAAAAATATCATTTGGTCAATATGGACAGAAATATTTTATTTATTTTTCATAATTAAATAATTAATTACGTTCACACAATAATTATCCATTGGGGTCCACTCCCCTTTGGAATGAAGTTCAAATGTCTAATTTGAAAACATAAACTAGGGGTGTTACATATTCCCTCTATGAAAACAAACACCATCCTCATTGTTAACAACTAACTACTAAATTTTATTTTGAAAATAGATATGGATATTTTTCCATCATCTCAGCTTCTCTTTCCCATGTAGCTTCTTCAGCAGTAAAGTGCTTCCACTGCACCTTTAGTCTTGCTACTGTTCGGTTTCTCAATTCAATTTCTTCCCGCTCTAATATTTGAAGTGGCTCTGGAAGGAACTCCCCATCTAGTTCCACCTGTATCACATTTCAATTAGAAATGTGAGAAGCATCATGTACATATCTTTTTAATAATGAAACGCGAAACACATCATGAACTTTAACATGGGGTAGCAAGGCTAGCTTATAAGCCACTGGTCCCAACCTTTCTAACACCTCAAAACGCCCACAATATCTAGAAGCCAATTTTGTACAACTTCCAGCGTAAAGTGTGCTCTTCTTGGGTTTAATACGCAAATACACATGATCACCCACTTTGAACTCTCGATGCACTCTTTTCTTATCATCATATATTTTTTGTTGATCTTGTGCTGTCTTGATATTTCTCTGTATTTTCTTGACAATCCTTTCCATTTCTTGTAAAGTATTTGGCCCCAATACTAGCTTATCTTTTAGTTGGTTCCAACTTAAAGGAGTACGACACTTTCTTCCCTAGAGGGCATCAAATGGACTCATTTTTATGGAGGATTGATAGTTTTTGTTATACGCAAATTCAACTAAGTGCAAGTAGTCTTCCCATTTTGATGGCCTATCCATCACATACATTCTGAGCATATCCTCCAAAATCTGATTTGTTCTCTCTGTATGACCATCTGTCTAAGGGTGATAAGTAGTACTAAAATTCAATTTAGTGCCCATACCCCCAAATAGACCTTTCCAAAAGGCAGCTATGAACTTAGCATCTCTATCTGAAATAATCATCTTCGGGACCCCATGTAGCCTTACTATTTCTTTTAGGAACACATCTGCTACTTGGGCTGTCCCAAAAGTAGATTTTACAGGTATGAAGTGTGCAACTTTTGTTAAAGTGTCTACCATTACCATCACTGAGTCATGCTGGTACTTGGTTTTGGGTAACTCGGTTATAAAATCTATAGAAACAGTATCCCATTTCCATTCTGCAATATGCAAGGGATTTAAAAGACCAGCTGGATCCTGATGTTCAACTTTGACTAGTTGACATTCCATGCACCTAGCTAAATAGTCTGCTATATCCTTTTTCATTCCTGGTCAAAAAAATTTCTTTTTCAAGGCTATAACCATTTTCTAATATCCAGGATGTCCTGCATATGGCTATTTATGATATTCATCTAGAATCTTTTTTTTTCAAAGACTCTACATTGGGGATATACAATATGTTTTTATAGCAGATCAACCCTTTTTGGTTTTTGGTGTATTCATCCATTTCTTTCTTCATCATTTTCACTTGTAGATTATCACAGTTGGGATCTTGATCTGCTACCTTTTTAACTAGTTCTTCTAAGTCAAAACTAGCACTACTCCCAATGCTGCTTATGTTTTGGCAAGCATTTCTGCTTAGCGCATCAACAATTTTGTTTTTTTTCCCTTTGATATGTTTTATGTCCATATAAAATTCACTCGTAAAAGACAGCCATCTGGCTTGTCGAGCATTCAAATCAATTTGAGAAAAGAAATACTTGAGACTAATATGATCTGTCATCAATGTAAATTTTTTTCCAAGAAGATAGTGCCGCCACATCTTCATTGCATGAATTACAACAACCAATTCCAGATCATATACACTATAATTCTGTTCATGTTTCTTAAGTTTTCTAGACTCATATGCAATAACAGAATTTTCTTTCAACAGAACTCCTCCCAATCCTTCTCTACATGCATCCATACACACCACAAACTCTTTGTCAGGATCTGCAATTTTCAGTATAGGGGCTGTAGTAAGTTAATTTTAGTTGTTCAAAGCTTTTTTGGCATTTTTTAGTCCACTCCAATTTGGTGCTTTTTTCTACAGTGAAGTTATGGGATATGATATTACATAAAATGTTTCCACAAACCTTTGATAATAGCCTGCAATTCCCATAAATGATCTCATTGTCGAAACATCAGTTGGCACCGACCATTCTCCAATAGCCTTGATTTTCTCAGGGTCAACAGCCAATCCTTGTTCAGAAATAATATGTCCCAATTATTGAATCTTGTCTTTATAAAATTCACATTTGCTAAATTTGGCATATAACTGGTTTTCCTTCAAAGTCTGCAAAACTATGCTTAAGTGTTCTTGGTGTTCTTCCTCACTTTTTGAATAAACCAGAATATCATCTATGAACACTAGTATGAATTTATCTAACTACTTGTTCAAAACACTGTTCATTAAACACATAAAAGTGGCAGGGGCATTTGTCAACCAAAAGGTAGGACTACAAATTCGTAGTGACCATACCTGGTTTGAAAAGCTGTTTTACTGATGTCTTCTTCCTTAATTCTAAGTTGGTGATAACCAATCCTCAGATCAATCTTAGAAAATATTGAAGCCCCTCTCACCTGATAAAAAAGGTCGTCTATTCTGGGAAACGGATACATGTTTTTGATTGTCAACTTATTCAGTTGACGGTAATCAATTCACATTCTAAAGGTTCCATCCTTATTTTTCACGAACAGCACCGATGCTTCCCAAGGAGATACACTCGGTCTGATGTAACCTTTATCCAACAATTCTTGCAATTGCATTTTCAATTCCATGAGTTCAGGGGGGGGCTCATTCGATAAGGGGCTTTGGAGACGGGTGTTGCTCCAGACACCAAATAGATTGAAAAATCAATCTCTCTTTTTGGGGGAAGATGAGGAATCTCATCTGGAAAAACTTCCTTAAATTATCTTACCACTGGAAAAGTGTCTAGCAGATTTTCTTCAGGTGGTTGTCCTAATTCTTCAACATGTACAGCATATACTTGATATCCTTTTCTAGCTGTTCTTTTTAATTTCAGAGCTGATATTTGTCTTACAGAAATTGGTTTTGGTTTTCCTTTGAGTATAAAGGGTCCCCCCTCCTCATCTATGCAATGCAGAGTTTTATCCCAATAGTTCATCATAGCCTTTCTCTTTTCTAACCAATCCATTCCTATCAACAAATCATATGAGCCAAAGGGCAGAATGATTAAATTTACTTCTGTCTGAAAATCATTTAACTTAATTGTTGTTTGAGGTAACTTGTGAGTTACCTTTTGCTTGGTGCCAGTAGCTAACTGGACCAACCAAGACTATTGATTTTTTTATTTTTTAGATTGCATTTCTGTACAACTTGTGGACTAATGTAACCCAAAGAAGCACCCGGATCAATTAAAATGTAATAGATTAGTTAGTAATCTTACCTTCCATCTCAACCATAATAGCCTGGTGTTCTTCTTGTCGGTTCTCCAAAGCTGCACTGATAGTGGGTATATTCCTTGCTACATCATTGACCACGATGGCTTCTCGATCTCTCATAATCATCTAAATATTTCCGTGTGGACAGTCCCTCAACAGATGAGGTTCTCCACAACCCCAACATTTCAAAGGCTCCTGCATTTAACTGTTCCCTCCTTCTTATTATCTCCCTCTATTTTTTTGAACCAACATGGGACTCAACAGTTTGACTTTCCTTTGGTTTGTTAAATTTTTTCCGCTGATGATCCCTACCAAAGTTCTTCAAGTAAGCTGGTTTTTGTTTCTTTCCTTTGAATTCACCCTTATTTATCTAGCTTTTCCCATGTTCACTCTTTCCTTTAAACTCCTAGTAGCATAATCTAGCTTTCCTCACCGCTCCATCCATAGTTTTTGGATTATCGAACTCTATTTTCTCCTTGTATCCAGCAGGCAAAGAGTTCAAAAACATTTGTACCTTGGCCTTCTCTTCACGAATATAAGGAACATACCTTAACAGATTTGTAAACTTAGTGACAAACTCATCTATGGTGAGTTCTCCCAATCTAATTTCGTGGAACTCCTTTTCCTTATCATCATAATAACGTTTGTTCAAATAGCGGTTTTTAAACTTGACTCGGAAATCTTTCCAAGTCATTGTTTTCTCATCAATGGCATGAACCATTTTCATCTCCTCCCACCACAAGGTAGCCTTACCTTGAAACTGGTAGACAGCTAATCTAGCCTTCAGATTGCTTTCATATACATAGACCTGAAAATATTTAATCATATTCAATAGCCATGCCTCAGCATATTCCTCCTTCTCCCCATCATAGGAGGGAGGTTTAATTTTTTGGAATTCACCTTGTAACTCCTTCTTCTATTTAGACTGATGTCAAGTAGTTTCATCTTCCTCAGAATCATCGAAGAACTTGTATTTCATCCTCTTTCCTGAACCTTCACCTTCTTGGCTGTTCCGCGAGGTCAATTCTCTTATTAGCTTTTCCTATTCCTCACTGGCTAATGATAGCCTGTCATTCTGCCTTCTTAGCTGAGCCATTTCCCGTTGCAACCTGTGCAACATAGTCATCAAAGCAGCATTGGGATCTGGCGTGTTATCTCCATCACCCAGATCAACATAAATTTCATCTCCTTCAACCATTGACTTTTCAATTCAAGTACCACTATACACTAAACAAAACAACATCAGTAATTTTTTTTTTTTTCAAAAAAACAATTCTATACAATGAGCACAATTAACAGCCTAGTTTTTATAACATAAGCTCTGATACCATTTGTAATGTCTCTCCTACTAATTTTTTTTTTTTTCCTGTAAGAATAAGGATCTCAAGTTTTTTCATTCATTTTCTATGTTGTAATTCCACTTACAGTAATCTTTTCTACCTTTCTAACTAATGTATGTAACTCTGCATATACATTAATTTTCCGCAATTAAGTCTTCACTTACTTTTGAACTATACTTTTAAGACCAGTGATCATTTTAATTGCTCTCCCCTCTACTTCTTCCACACACACACACACACACACACACACACACACACACACACATATATATATATATATCAGCACACCTAGCCATGATTTGTATCCTCTTCAATTTTTTTCTTTTTTTGTCAACCTATTAAATCTTTATTTGGTATAAGGGTTAATTCGATTCTACCTTTGACCCTCACACTTCATTTAATTTATAACATATATATGTGTTCCATACTAATGCTTAACCATGGTAACTTATGCCATACTTAATCGAATGTACACATACATATGGGTATGGCATTTTTAATAGTTAACTTCAATGATATGAGTTGTAGTCTTCGCAATGTGACTCATGATGTTAAGGTCACTCCGTCGTCATATACGTTATAAGTGAGGAAGGTATTATTTGTATTAATCACTTCATGGACTAGACCCCTAACATCTTCCTATTAACATATGGTCAACACTTCGTTTGATTCACAATGTATTTATATATCTATACCCTTTCCACCCTTGTGAGCATATAGCAGTTTCTATATTGGTATTAAAGGTTTCGATTTATATATAAGTGTTATGAAAATTTATCTATGTATATGTATGTTGTTCGTCTCACTCTTAATGACTTGAGCTTTAAGTTCTCTCTACGATAATGGCTTCTGTCAGATGAGAGTTTTAAATACATCGGATCTTGTCCAGCAATATTCATGTAGTTGCATGTATTTGAGGTTATTGTGGTTTTTGGTTAAACCACCAGGATTGACGTGTTTGTATGCCTCGACATCTGAACTTAGTATTTAGTTTTATGTCACTTGTACTATGACGATTCTGGGTTCATTTATGTGACAAGAGGAAACGAGTTGAGTGATGATTTTTTTATTGTTATTCCGTCGCTCTCCCATGTGATCACATCCTTCGTAATAAATGTGTGAATCTATTCCGTGCGATTTATGTGGTTGGCATTTGTATTGTTGTTTTAACACATTCTCCATACTAGAGGTAGAGGTCTCGATCCACGCCTATGCTCCCAGATCCTTACACGTGGATGGTGGGATCTACACACTGGTTAGGTTTTTTTTTTACCTCAAAAGTTCCACGCCCACATTCTATTCCTCTTTCCAGTGCATTTGTTCTATCGATTGCCTCCAGAGTAAAGGTGTTTTTGTCTCAGGTATGAAATCTATTTCTTGTCTTATAAACACATTCCATGATTTTATTCGAATTCAGACAGGAATGGTTCTATGACCATTCTGCATCGAACGGTGTATTTCATATGGTTCCCTTCCAATGATTTCAACTCTATTCAACCCTTGATTCTAGCGTTACACGGCATAGACATCAATTTTTGTTTTGTTTTTGCTTTACGTTTTCTTACGGAAATCTATTACCAGCTACCCCATTCACTTCTTATACGGTTTATGGTTTTTTTCTTGGCAAGTTTGGCGTCCTCGGATGAACACTCCACACAGAATTTGATCCTTGGAAGGCGTCTTTCTTGAGCTTGAGTTCAACGCCAATGAAAATTTCGACGGAGTTTCCTCCGCCCTCCTTGCATTTTTCCTTAGCAAGAACTTTCTCAGGTGATTTTACATGGACTAAAATTCTTATTCGTATTTTTGGTTTCTATGGCCAACTGACAGTCATCGTTCTTGGTGTCTATCTCATCGTTTCATCACACAAAGGCGTTTAACTCTTACGTTATAGTTAATGGGGTACGTATATTCTCGTTCGACTTCCCTTGACCTCTGTTAACTCATTCGTTTATATACTGGTCAATACCCTTATCAATACTCATTTGTCTCAGTTGATTTTGCAGGTAATTTCCTACTCCGAGGTGACTTTGTTTTCTTGTTGGAAACTCCTGAACTCTTCTACCGAGGTCCATTGACACAAATATTATTCTCGTGTGTTACAGGTCGGTATGAATGACTTGTTTTAACACTTATATGGAACAATGTATTCCGAGAGTTTATCATTAATTGCTGGAGAGCAATACCCTGAAAATTTTCTTGGAAAGATTTACTCAATGTAATTTTAATATAGTGAACTAGACTGTGGAGATTCGTTAACATGAATCTCGGCACCAGGATATTTGTTAACATTCGTCAGGGGTTTATTTTCTATTGTTAGTTGTTTCCAAAGTCTGCCAGCTCTATTAGGACTTTTATATATTTATTCAGAATTATTTTTGATCATTTTTAATATTCGTAATAATCATTCTTCTAATATTATCCTGTAAGAATTTTTGAATATATCTGGCTGAGTTTTTTTTCTTTCTAATAGTATTTACATTATTTTTCCATTATTTTTACAGGTGTGAAGTTCACCTGTGTTTTCGTAGAAACAGACCATTTTACTGTATAGTCAATAAATTTAAGTTAAGCCTACTTGTATATCTCAGATATTGATGTAGGGAAATCGGTTCTCTTTTGGTTCTCTATTAGCTCGTTTGAATGAAAGGTTATTTACTATACCTAGTAGTAACTTCACAATGGAGTTTAGTATAGCAAATAAATTTATACGATGGTTATTTGGTAAATCTGTGGATGCATGTCCTTGTTCACCATATAGAATAACCTTTCATTTTTTTTCTGTTTACTACAATAAATAAAATTATGCTAATGCTACAGATAAGACAACTCCACCATGATTTAATAGCATAAATCTGTCTTTTTCCATACAGTTATCAACTAATTTTATTCTGAATAGAATTTATATTTTCCATGGCCAGCATACCATATGCTACAGCAGAATTATATTTTTATACCTATTCACTGTACCCTACTATTTTCTGATGTAATTTATAGTTTAATTGATCATAATTATTTTCCTTGACTTTGAATTAATTTGCTCTTTTAATATGCATGTATATATATGCAAAGTATAATTTGGTCACAGCTATTAGATATAAATATGGAAAATCTATATCTTTTTGTTCTAGTATTTATTTCTTATACAAGCAGATTAAAGTTACACTTCTAATTATTCTAGGGAATCATTTTTTTTTTCGATCTCCAGATTTAAGCCAAATAATGGTTTAGAGATTCTGGCTGATAGGATTCCCTAGGGTTTTTCCTTACTACCATACAGAAAGGTAGAAGATTTATTTCTTCTATTTAATATTGTGAAATGCAAGTAAGATGATAACACAGTAACTAAATTAAACATAACAACTACATCATTTATCTATCTTGACTAACAGCACCAAACTTAATCATTCATAAAATTTGTGTACATACCACTTCTGTGCAGACCAATCCTCCCAACCTTAGAGTTTTTATGTCTCCAGAACTCACCCCCGAGTTGAGATTTTCTCCTAAAACAGACCAACTCAAATCTGTTCTGGAGTAGCTTATTTAAGCTTATGCTCCCCAAAGCCTGTTTCTAATTCTGTGTCCAGAATTACAGGATGTTTTTATTCCTGTTTGCCTAGGCTTCCCTTATTTAGCGACTTTTAAAGCTGTTTTCTGTTTTTCCATCTTTTTACCTCTTCCCAGCTACTCTCCACATCATTGGAGAAATCTAAATTTTTGTTCAAAAATCTAATTTAGAAATAAATTCTTTCAAGGATTTTTGAAATATTTTTGGGGAGAGTCTTAGCCTCTTTCCATACCTCACGCATTTGGAAAGTAATCTCAAAAATATCATTTGGTCAATATGCACACAAATATTTTATTTATTTTTCATAGTTAAATAATTAATTACATTCACACAATAATTATCCATTGGGGTCCACTCCTCTTTGGACTCAAGTTCAAATGTCTAATTTGAAAACAGAAAACTAGGGGTGTTACAGTAACTGTCCAAAAGGCTGGTAAAAACACAAATAGAATGACTGCAAAAGCATGTATAAGCATGTATGTATAAATTCGTATAAAACAAGGAACCAGAATACAATGCTCTGCAGTGGAAATGTTGAAAAGAAACGATGACTGCTTGTGATGCCCCTCCATCAGATTTACAGGGATGAGCTCGTAGTCCAACCCCATGAGATTTACAGGGATGGAATGTTGTAGACCTTCATCAAATCCATTTCCTTCGCCAGGGAAAAGGAAATAATAACCGATTCTGTGCGCACTTGAACGGAGATGGAGATCGACTCAAATATAATAATAAGATCCGGATCCTCTCAGTGTTTCAATCACGTGTAAAGCGAACGAACCAGATGTGTGTGTTAAGACTTTGCCCAATCTTGGAGGTTTAAGAATGATGTCATCCAATATGATTGCAGGAATAGTGGCCTCCCTAATAACGTGCATTAATGGGAATGGTGACTGGCCTGACAAAGTGCAAAACTTAAGATGTGGCACAACCGTTAACATATGGTGACGCGTGGAATAGTGGGAATGTGCCAAACACATATTCTTGAAGTATATACTAGTCGGTCCAGTTCAACTAGGAAGAGTAGCCGCACCTACTTTTTCCTGAAATGGATTGGAATAGAAATGTATAACAACTTTTAGCATTTTCCAAAACAAGACAGGTGTTGGAATGTAATTTCCATGCGCTCGAACGAAGCTGCAGGCGGCAGCACACAGCACGTCGCACAGGCTGGCGGCACCATGGTTGATCAGGCGCGGAGATAAATGGCGAGCAGATTGGCGGAAATCAACGAAGTGCGGGGGGTCAATCAGCATGGTGGTTAACGGGAAGCCACCCCCCGCAGTTGACCACTTGATCGGGCTTTGACCGATAATCGACGGCTGTCGTTTAGTGCGGGGGGTCACCCATTTGATGGGTACGGCCAGAACCTTACCCCCCGCAACCACCACTTTGAGGTGGCTCCGCCACATGCGCTCAGCGCGCCACCGCTCCGCCACCACCGCCGCGGGAAAAGTCTGCCACCATGCGAATTTGAAATTAACGCAGAAATTTTTAACGGTGCCACCGATACAAATTTGCCATTAATTTTTTTTTTATCGGTGCTGACAGAATTTATGGCACCATAAATTTTTTTTAAGCGGTGATTGCAAAGTCAATGAATGACATTAATGAAATTTAGATATTTTGTTTATATGTAATAGAACAGAATTATTTTTTTTAGTTGTTGAATGCACAGTAGTGCAATTGTTAAAAACACAGTGAGAGCAGAATTAAAGATATACACAGCAGAGTATATTTTTGTAAAACCAGAGAGCTGTTTATTTTTATAGACAGAGACAGTGAAGTTTTTTTTACACAGCAGAGTGTAAAAATCTGATTTACACAGCAGTGTGTTTAATTTAAATTTTCTGTGTGAGACAGAGAAGAGTGTTTTATTTCTGAACTGTGTTTGCAGCAGTCAGATTTTTATTGTAAATTCCTCTGTAGTGAGGAAGCATTGTAACAAGTTTTTTTTTTACTGAATAGAATTTTTTTTTTTGAGAAAAATCTGTCACTGTGTCTGCAAATTTTTAAATATTTTCTCTGTGTTAGAGAGGGAGTTCTTTCTCCATTGTTAATTCTGGAAACTTCAAATTTCCAACATGGTATCAGAGCCAATCCAGGCTATTTGAAGGACAAATAAGCTGAAGGAAAGGAGTTCGTTTTTGCAGAAGCCTCTCCAGAAGTGTGAAGGTTCAGACAAGAAGAATTTAAAGGTATTTCTCTATACAGTTTTGTGTTACTGTTGCAGAACAGGTTGTTAATTAAAACACACAGTCAAGTTTTTTTTATCATAGTTAGAGTGCAGAATGGCTGGCTCCAGCACAGGTATGAGTTTGGGAAATGTCCATCTCCCACAATTTAATGGAAAGAATTATGATTACTGGTCAATAAATATGAAAGCTTTATTTACCTTACAAGAGTTATGGGAATTAGTTGAGGATGGCTTTGAAGAGCCAGCAAATGAAGTAGAGTTTCTTCTTTTAAATCAAGCAGGAAGAGAACAGTTGAAGAACAATAAGAAGAGAGATGCCAAGGCTCTTTTCTTCTTGTATCAAGCTGTGCATGAGAGTGTGTTTCCGAGGATAGCAGCAGCTAAGAAATCCAGTGAAGCATGGGAAACTCTCAAGACAGCTTATCAGGGTATGGAGAAGGTGAAGACAACAAAGCTTCAGTTGCTGAGGAGAGACTTTGAGACTCTCTGTATGAAAGAGTCAGACACTATTGACTCATTCTTCACTCATGTGATTGGAATGGTCACACAAATCAGATCTCATGGTGAGACTCTTGAGGACAAGAGGATTGTGGAAAAACTCTTGAGAAGTTTACCCTCAAGATTTGATGTGATTGTCACCACCATACAGGAGACTAAGGATCTCACTAAGTTTTCAGTGGATGAACTTCATGCATCACTGATGACTCATGAACAGAGATTGAGTAGGAGTGAAGACTCATCTCTAGAACATGATTTTAAGTCCCAGATGTCTTTCGGAAGAGGAAGAGGGCAAGGAAAAGGAAGAGGAAGAGGCAGAAGCCAAAACAGAGGTGGAAGGAACAGCCCTTCACATTCAAATGGAAGGGGCAGCAATCAGCATCAAGGCCAAGGCAGCAGCCAGCATAATTATCAAGGACAAAGGTATGATAAATCCAATGTTCAATGTTACAATTGTAAGAAATATGGTCATTATGCTAATGAATGTAGAAAGAAGAAACAAGATATGAGAAGTGGAACTAGTGCAAATTTCACAAAAGAAAACAACAGTCAAAGTAATTTGTTTTTAGCTTGTAATATGGCTGAAGAAAAGAATGATGATTTATGGTTTCTAGACTCCGGTTGTAGTAACCATATGACAGGAAACTTAGCAATGTTTTCTATGTTAGATGAGAGTGTGCAATCACAAGTCACACTAGGAACTGATAGCAAAGTTTCTGTTATGGGAAAAGGAGATGTAAATGTTTTAACAAGATTAGGTGCAAAGAAATCCATAGCAGATGTTTATTATGTTCCAGGAATGAAGTGTAACCTCTTAAGTATTGGACAGCTTGTCCATAAGGGGTACAATGTTTTCTTTGATAATGATGTTTGTACCATCATGGATAAACCACCCAACAAACAGTGTATTGCTGAAGTGAAGATGACAAGGAACAGGATGTTCCCTCTCAGAATGAGAGCAGACTTGAAGAATGGTGAAGAGAAAGCAGCAGTTGCACAGGAGACTTTCCAAAGTGAACCAAAGGATGACAATTGGTTATGGCACTTGAGATTTGGACATCTCAACTTTGGAGGTCTAAATCTGTTGAACAGAAAAGGAATGGTAAGTGGTTTACCATTGATAGAGAAACCGGACAGCCTTTGTGAAGGTTGTATTCTTGGGAAACAACACAGAGAAAGTTTTCCTTCCGGAAAAAGCATAAGGGCAAAAGCACCCTTAGAGATTGTCCACTCATATGTATGTGGACCGATGCAAACTCCATCACTTGCTATCAGCCACTATGTGTTAACATTTATAGATGATTTTACAAGAAAAACTTGGGTTTACTTTTTGAAAAAGAAAAGTGAAGTGTTTGAAAAATTCCGCAATTTCAAAGCACTTGTTGAGAACCAGAGTGGGCTGCATATCAAGGTATTAAGGACTGATAGAGGAGGTGAGTATATATCTAAATATTTTGTACGTTTTTGTAGAGAAAATGGTATTCATAAACAGTTTACAACTAGATATACTCCGCAGCAAAATGGAGTAGCCGAAAGGAAGAACCGAACCATAATGGACATGGCGAGGAGTATGTTGAAGGCAAAGCATTTGCCTAATGATTATTGGGCTGAAGCTGTACATTGTGCAGCGTATATCTGGAACAGGTGCCCTACAAAAGCAGTTATGAACAAAGTGCCGGAAGAGGCATGGAGTGGCACAAAACAAAGTGTCACACACATGAAGGTTTTCGGATGTGTGGCTTATGCACACATTCCGGATCAGCTAAGAAAGAAGTTGGACAACAAGGGGGAGAAATGTATTTTCATTGGATACAGTGAGGAATCCAAGGCATACAGGTTATATAACCCATCCAGCAAGAAGTTTCTTGTGAGCAGAGATGTTCAGTTTATTGAAGAGGAAGCTTGGGATGGAAGCATAGAGAAAACAATGAATGTTAAACACTGTTTATCTCATGATGAGAATGATGATGAGTTGGCTGAAATACATCCCCAAACAGCAACACCAACAAGAGAGCAGCAAAGCACACCCTTGAGGAGAAATGACAGTGTTTCTCCAAGCACACCACAAGGAGGAAATTCAAGTGCTTCTTCAAGTACTTGTACACCTACTGAAAGAGGTAAGAAATTCAGAAGTTTGAAAGAGATTTATGAACAAGATATAGCTAATGAAGGTATCAATTCTTTGTTTGCTTTATATTGTCATGTTGATGATCCTGTTCATTTCGAAGAAGCCATCAAGGATGAGAAATGGATAGAAGCTATGGATGAGGAAATTAATGCCATAGAGAGGAACAAAACTTGGGATTTGGTTGAACTCCCAAAAGGTAAAGATGTCATTGGTGTTAAATGGGTCTACAAGACCAAGAGTAATGCCGAAGGCAAGATAGAGAGACACAAGGCAAGGCTTGTTGTCAAAGGCTATAAGCAGAAGCATGGCATTGATTATGAGGAAACTTTCGCACCGGTTGCAAGAATGGAAACCATGAGAGCAGTGTTGTCAATAGCAGCACAAAAAAAATGGAAAGTTTACCAAATGGACGTGAAGTCAGCATTTCTGAATGGAGTGTTAATGGAAGAGGTTTACATTGATCAACCTCTCGGCTATGAAAAGAAAGGCCAAGAGCATAAAGTATGCAAGTTGAAGAAAGCTCTTTATGGGCTGAAGCAAGCGCCAAGAGCGTGGTACAGTAGGATAGATTCATATCTACTGGAAAATGGTTTTGAGAAGTGTGAGGGAGAACCCACCCTCTACATCAAAGAACAAGATGGTAAAATTTTGATTGTAGTCTTGTATGTTGATGATGTAATTTTTACAGCTAATGATGATTGCCTTATTGAACATTTCAAAACAGTCATGAAAGAAGAGTTTGAAATGACTGATATGGGTTTGTTGAGATACTTCTTGGGAATAGAAGTAGAACAAGATAAAAATGGGATTTTTATCTCACAGGCAAAGTATGTTAATGAGGTACTTGAAAGATTTAACATGCAGGAGAGCAAAGCAGCAATCACTCCCACAGTGATGGGATTAAAGCTCAGCAGAGAGGACAACAGCAAGGATTTTGATCCTAGTTTATACAAGAGCATAGTTGGCAGCCTCATGTATTTGACTGCAACTAGGCCGGACATAATGCATGCTGTTAGTTTGATTTCCAGGTTCATGGAAAAGCCAAAGGATGCACATTGGCAAGCAGCAAAAAGAATTTTGAGCTATGTTAAAGGTACTAAATGGTTTGGTATTTCTTATACTACTTCAGAATGTTCAGATTTAGTTGGATACACTGACAGTGATTGGGCTGAAAGTGTTGATGATTGGAAGAGCACTTCCGGTTATGTTTTTCACATGGGTTCAGGAGCCATTTCATGGGCTTCTAAGAAACAACCCATCGTAGCATTTTCTACAGCAGAAGCAGAGTATGTGGCAGCTTCAGCAGCAGCGTGTCAAGCAGTTTGGATGCGGAGAATGTTGAGAAGCTTATGTCAAGAACAGGTAAAAGGGACAGTGATATTTTGTGACAATAGCTCAGCTATTGCGTTGTCTAAAAATTATGTTTTCCATAAGAGGACAAAACACATTGACACCAAGTTTCACTTCATACGTGAATTGGTTACCAATGGCGAGATAGTTTTGCAACATTGCAGAACGGAGGATCAATTTGCTGATATCCTCACAAAGCCACTTGCGCAGAAAAGCTTTGAACATTTCAGGAAATGCATGGGTATGCAGGAAAAACCAGCAGTGGAAATTAAGGGGGAGTGTTGGAATGTAATTTCCATGCGCTCGAACGAAGCTGCAGGCAGCAGCACACAGCACGTCGCACAGGCTGGCGGCACCATGGTTGATCAGGCGCGGAGATAAATGGCGAGAAGATTGGCGGAAATCAACGAAGTGCGGGGGGTCAATCAGCATGGTGGTTAACGGGAAGCCACCCCCCGCAGTTGACCACTTGATCGGGCTTTGACCGATAATCGACGGCTGTCGTTTAGTGCGGGGGGTCACCCATTTGATGGGTACGGCCAGAACCTTACCCCCCGCAACCACCACTTTGAGGTGGCTCCGCCACATGCGCTCAGCGCGCCACCGCTCCGCCACCACCGCCGCGGGAAAATTCTGCCACCATGCGAATTTGAAATTAACGCAGAAATTTTTACCGGTGCCACCGATACAAATTTGCCATTAATTTTTTTTTTATCGGTGCTGACAGAATTTATGGCACCATAAATTTTTTTTAAGCGGTGATTGCAAATTCAATGAATGACATTAATGAAATTTAGATATTTTGTTTATATGTAATAGAACTGAATTATTTTTTTTAGTTGTTGAATGCACAACAGTGCAATTGTTAAAAACACAGTGAGAGCAGAATTAAAGATATACACAGCAGAGTATATTTTTGTAAAACCAGAGAGCTGTTTATTTTTATAGACAGAGACAGTGAAGTTTTTTTACACAGCAGAGTGTAAAAATCTGATTTACACAGCAGTGTGTTTAATTTAAATTTTCTGTGTGAGACAGAGAAGAGTGTTTTATTTCTGAACTGTGTTTGCAGCAGTCAGATTTTTATTGTAAATTCCTCTGCAGTGAGGAAGCATTGTAACAAGTTTTTTTTTTACTGAATAGAATTTTTTTTTTGAGAAAAATCTGTCACTGTGTCTGCAAATTTTTAAATATTTTCTCTGTGTTAGAGAGGGAGTTCTTTCTCCATTGTTAATTCTGGAAACTTCAAATTTCCAACAACAGGAAGGAGGAAATCGAGGGTGAATACTTTCCAAAATAAGAGGAAAGCGAAGTGAGGTTTATAGTCGAATATTTTTCTACCGGAGGAAAGGACAGTGAGAAGTGATATTTATCATTTTCAAAGATGTGAATTATATTTTTTGACAGAAAGGTTTTATGCAATCTATACGAGATTAGTTTGTACTGATAAACCGCATGGGTTATTAACCCTAAATTTTTTGTTTATTTTGAGTTAATTAAAGATTTAAAAGAAGTTTAATTCTAATGTTATTAATTTTTTTTTTACATTATAATTTTATTTAAATTAGTTTTAAATTTTTTTATATTAGAACTTTATTTAAATTAAAACTAATTTGCATTGTTATCTTATAAATTGTTATTAATAAAAATTCTCAGAATTTTTATAATAGCGTCTAAAATAATACTACCTAAGATTAATAAGTAAGTGGTGGATATCATGATTGTCAACTATTCTCAAAGAAGTAAAACTTGCAGACGAATTTTTGTAGGTTCAAGGAAGTTAAACTTGCAAAGTATTAATGGGGCTTAGGATGAATACAAAATAATTAAACTTAAGCTAATGATCTCTAGTTATTTAACATTTGGTGAATGACTTCTATTTGAAGGATAAATCATTAAAAATTCCTATGAAAAATATTATGAAAGGAGAAAAAGAGGTCTCTTCAAGCTGATATTTCCATGTTCTTTGCTATCCCAATAAATATGCCAACTTATGTGCTAAAGAAGGGTATTAATTAAGATTGAGAGAAGTCAAAATCAATGGCTGAATCAAACCTTCTCCAATTTTTTAGAGCTAAATGGATTGGCATTGCATAATTATGAATGAGATCAATTATAGTATGATATATAAATTTTATTTTTTGCTTGTCTAGTTAGAGTCCTCCCAAACATTAAATTTTTTGTAGTTTTGTATTTCTTTAAGATATAGATATATACTACTTAATATATTTGTTATCATGCAAACGTAAAAGTGTATATAAATATAAAATTCTTATTTATAATCATTATTAAAACATATATATATATATAATCAATTTTTTTTGTTTTATAAATGTTTTTTTAAATTAATTTGTAAAAAAGTAATATATAAAATTACAATTATTTCTCATTTTATTAATATTATATTATAATTTAATATTTAAGTAAAAATTCTTAATAAGGTTTTAGAAAATGTTTCCATATTTTTTTCAAATTTAAAAATTATTATAACTAATTTTTATTAAAAAATAAAATTTAATATAAAATATGAATTTCAAATATAATATTTTAAAAATTTATAAGTAACAAAAAAATAATATAATTCTACTTAAAATATTTTTTTTTAACTTAAAAATGATAATTAATGAAAATAATAGTATAGCACCAATATATAGCATTATAGTTTAATAATTTATAATTATTAATCAATATTACACTTACAATGGTGTAAATCACAGGGCATATATAAGATTCAATTCCTTTACAGCTAGATGTTGTAGGACAAACTTAATTGTATGTCTTAGTTAAGGTGATGGAGATAGGTTCACTGCATCATGCATTCGAATGAAAGATAAAGAACTGTTGGTAGGTGAGAATGAGAATTATTGATAGTCTAAATAACAATGTATATGTAATCTTCAATTTTTGTATAGTTGGACATTGTAGCACTTTTAAAATTTCAGGTAGTTATAGTGTTTGAATTTCATTTTTATAATGGAAATAGATTAAATATTATGAAAAATCCTTAGAACACCCAAAATACTGAAATACTGAAATTTAACAACTATAATTTAAATTTAAAAAAAAATTGCTAAATTCTTTTAAAATCTTACCAAAAACTTCTAAATTATTCTGTAAAAATTTCACACTACAACAATTTTATGTCTTCGCTCAGGGGATGGAGATAGGTTCACTGCAGTATGCATGCAAGTGGACGACAAAGCTCTGTTGGGAGATACGATTGAGGCGTAAGATAACCATGTGCCACAGCCGCAGATATGACTGAAGAGACATGTTTATCGTTATTCTGGAAGAGACGGATTGTGCAGGCACGAACTAGGTGTCTGGTTTAACAGAATGATGTGGCCAAACCTTTAACATGTATTTTTAGCGGTCTGTCTCCATTCCATGCAACGCACACTCTGAAGAAATTTATTGTGAATGAGAAGTGACAGATCCGTGGGGCACGGGAACGAATTCCAACGTATGTGTCGATGTATTAAGATTTGCGTGATCACGTCGATAACGAACGCAGATTACTATTTTCCCTATATGTCGCTGTAGTTCAGATTTTCGAGATCTAGTAGGTAATTGATTCTTCCGCAATTACGTAGTAAGTGGAGTTGTTTTTAGTGAATTTGGTGAAAAAAATTGTGGTGAAATTTTGATTTATATTATTTAAAATAGTTTTTTATTATATATATGGATTCAGCATTTAGAAAGAATTGATAAGACATTTTCATTGTGTAAAGTTATCCATATTTTCAATAAATTCTTACTAAATTTTAGAAAAATTAAACTGAAAAGATAGAAAAAAAAAAAGTCTTCAAAAATTTTCAAAAAACAACTCAGTACTAAGTTAGTAAGTGTACAAAAAGGGAAGTTAGTGCTGTGATCGGATCGCTGTGTGGGATTAAGTTCCCACAAGTTCCAACGTTCATTAAAGGGGTGATTATGTAAGTTATGTTAATTTTTCGTAGAAAATAATGGAAAAACTTTATTCTGGCAGTAACCCAGTAGTTTTTGAGACATTTTTTAAGAGTTTATATTATTGTGAGTTTGGTAAATATTAGATGGAAAAATAATCTGTTTAGCCCAGTAATATTATTACTGATTCATGCAATTAAAGGGAATTAGTTCAAAGTAAGTAGAGCATCAATAAGTGTGTTAGTTCAAAGTAAGTAGAACATTAGTAAGTTTGTTAGATATTAGATGAAAGAATAACATATTTAGCTAAGTAATATTGTGATCGTAATTGTATAAGATCGAGTAAAATTTAAATTTTTATTAACGGATAAAAGAAAAATCAATCTAAAAAAACCATATTGTGATTAAGATAGTATGCAATTGAGTAAAACTTCGACATGTATAAGACATAGTAGTCCATAACTGTAGCTCACAATTTGCATCCACCCTCATTTGCTTTTCGTGGAAGAACATTACCAGAGAAACGATAAGGGCAGGGTGGAAGCTCTTCCGAGTCCCATCAAGTGAGTGCTGTTGATAGTGAGTAAAGGGAGCGCACCAGGGGCAATCTCCGAAATTTCTGTTTCTTCTCTCGAAAAATAATATCACCGCGATCATAAAATTTAAATACAACGAGCAGTATATAGCAAAAAAAGATCAGCGTAAAAGAAGAAATCAAATAAAATATAATCCAGGATAGAGAAAATGAAATCACTCTCGGAGTAACTTCAATATTTCTAGTAAATTTGCAATGCACAGGAAACTTAAATATGTTTTATGATGTGGAATTTGAATGTGTATTTTGCTATGCACAGGAAAGTTAAATATTTTTTATCATCTGCAATGTGTAAATTCGGAAGAACACAAATCTGACCTTCGATGTTTAAGGATATAGATACTACTAAATATTTAGAAAAACTTGTAATAGAAATTTTAATTTTAACTTGAAATTTTGTTATTTAAATTGGGGTTTTGACTATATATGGATTTCTGCAAGTTAAAAAACTTTATAACTATTTTATTGTGCAAAATCTACCCATTTCAATAAATTCTTACCATATTTAAACAAATTATATAAAAATAAATAAATAAACTTTTTAAAACATCTTATTAAAAACAACTTCATTTTTTTAATATTAAAATCAAATTAATTCATATCTAAAATATATAGTAACATTTACTTGAAAATGAATAACCTTTATTTGAAATGAATAGGATTCTCGGCTTCCCCACAATTTGATCTAAGTTATTAGGGTAATATTTATGGCCAGAGTGGAGTTATTGGTTTTCGCAGACCTTTAACGTGTGGGGAAAAAAGGTAGTTCAAATAATAACTGTCGAGTTCAGAGGCTTGGGGTTTTGGAGTTAATGGTCTTCGCAATCCTTCAATGTGTGGGAAAAATGGTATTTGAAATAATAACTGTTATAAAAGTTTGGAGTAAATTGGTAGGCAGTTTTAAATGTAACTATTAAAATACGAATCTTCCCCATTAAGAAATATAACTTCAGATATCAAGTTATTATTCAATTATTTTATATCTAGTATTGTCATATTTATAATAAAGATCTATTAAAAGCAAGATAGATTATTATTTAAAAAAATATATTATTCAAAACTTTGAATCTGGGATTCAAATTTTGTATTAAAACTTTGAATCTAGGATTCAAATTTACTTCTCTTTCGATTTGCACACAACTTTAATTGCTCCAGACTAGAATCATACGTGATTCCTTTATCACTTAGAAAGACTCATTCACTCATCCGAATTCATGCAACTAGTTAATTACTTCACCAATATCAAATTTGTTCAGTTACGGATCACTGATCACGTAAAATAAACAAAACACACTCACCATGAATTCAATTGCTCATTAATCAATAAATTTACAGATTCAATGAAAACCTGTTTACAATCTGACTTTGGCCTGATGTGCCTTTACATGGCCCTTTCCTTTTCCTCTCTCTTTATGCCTGTAGGCTTACAATCAAAACTCATATCTCAGAATCTATGTATTTATTTCCTTTGAGGCTTACCATTATATACAAAAGGTTCTGTAACCAATTCTGATTCAGATCCACACTTCACTCAACAAAATCGTAAAAATCCTCTAAGTCCTCATTTAATTCCTAAAATCTCTTTATTATCCCTTGAGGATCTCGACATTAAACTAAATCATAATGATCTTCTCAAATCTACAAAATCATTAACTACTTTCTAATGTAAGATTTACAATATTTCAAAATATGTCAATCCACATCAGTCACTCATCAATCATTTATGTTCTCCTACATTCTAGAACATTTACAAATATGCCTTCCAATATTTAATTAAATCCTATTCTAAAGTTCTCACATAAAATCACTCAAAACATTGAAAATTACATTAATTAAATACTTAGGAAACCAACTCCCTTGAAAAACACAAGACCCCCAAGATTCTACTAAATGTACAAAATTTTGGAACCATGATGCTCCTGCATCAGAATCCCAAGGTAGAAAACATTCATATTCTCCAGATCATGTGTCTTCAATGCTGATGGAATTCCTCCTAGATCCCAAACTGTGTTCTGTTGTGTCTTTGGTTGCTGCTATTGTTGTTTGTTGTTGTTCTCCAGGTCTCCATACTTTATGTTGCATTGTCCCACTAGCTATGCTCTCACATTCCTCTATTGTACTTTTCTTGTTGCTGCTTCTTTGCTTCCTTGCTGCTGTCTTCTTCTGAGACACCTTCATCATCAACCTTCTTATTATGTTAATCTCCATGTCCATTTTATCTTCTTACTAGTACTCACTCTACCAATTGTTGATGCACTCTGTCCATTCATCTTCAAACTGTTGTTTGTTACCTTCACTTTGAAGTTGTTGGATTCTTACTACCACCCTTACATCCTTACCCTCTTGTTGTTTCTAAACTTTTTTCTCATTTCCAAACAGCCTCTGTTCAATATCTTTGATAAAAACATCATACTCAGATGCTCCCAGTAAATAGTTCAACAATTCACATTCTACCTGATTCCTTTCAAACACCTCATCGCTATGTTGTTCGTCAATTCCAGCATATCTTTCTTCCTCTTCCTTGACAACCCTCAGTGATTGTCCTTCAATTCTTTGACTAATCCTGGTAGTCAGTTCAACTTCCTTCAATTCTAAGACTGATTCATGTTTAGCATGAGACATGCCTTCCTCACCTTTGCCCAATTTAAATTGTACATTTAGAATATTCATTCTCTAACTTGCTAGTCTATTCTCCAAACGACTTAGCTCATGCCACAGATCTGTCATCTCACTTGTAAGTTCGTTCAAACCTTCTATACAATCCTCACTATCTCCTTCTTTGTCACAAGTACAATTTCTTGGTGACACTACTCATTCATTCTTCATCAGTGTCACACCTCTACTTCAAGAAAAAAATCCTTCTTTTTTTTTTTTTCGTTACCGGGTTGTTTGAGTAAGGAGTTAACTTTTTACCTTGGCTGGTTAAAACTTCCTTTACTCCCGTAATATTTGTTTTCCCCACTATACCTTTAATTCCCATACTTCTTGGTGTTAACAAGCGATATTATTTTTAGCCAAAATATAAGCATAGGTTTTCTGGCATACCGACATGATGCATGTATACATTTATATAAAACCATCTATATCTATAGATGACCTATCTCTTGACCATTTTTCGGAAATTTCCACAATTATATTGGTTACCTATTTTTTTTTCCCACCATTTATATATATAATTTCGATATACATATAAGGTATGCCCTTTTGATACATTATACCACCCATACATTTATGTAAAACTATGATATAACATTATACCACTCGTATCATTCTAATATAACATTATACCACTCTTATCATTCTAATATAACCTTATTCAACCCATACATTTATATAACACTATAATATATAACACTATAATATAACATTATACAACTCATAAATTTATCTAATACGATGGTATCACGTTATACAACCCATACATGCGTACGATGACGTGAGGGCGCACGCGTATATATGTGACAACTATATATACATATTTTTAACAACCCCCTTTTATACATTAGCACTCAGTTCATGTAGTTATAACACTTGTATATATATCATTGCTCACATTATTGCACCCGCCTCATCATTTGTTTAACATGTCAAATGTTTATTATGCATGAACCTCCGTGGTCCGCACTCCTGAGTTAACACCTCGGCAAGGCTATGTCGCCGTGGAGCTTACTGCGACGATTTCTTTGACATATACACTGCGAAATTAACATGCATTATGCTACGTCGATGCACAGGGTCAATGGGTATGACTGCGATTCGATTTGGTTTTTGTTCGACTCGTGGTTCGTCATACTCATCACTTTGCGTGGAGTGGTTTTTTCAATGTTTCCTCTATCCTTCTCATCCGGCGCTGCAGAGCATGCCCCGCTTGTTTTGTATCAGTGGGAATGGTACCTCGGTCGCCAGACATGCGTGTTGAGGTTACTTACCTTCTCAGTCGACTTTCCATTATTCTGCTTTGAACCAGTTCTACTAAATCTGAATTGTTTATACGCAAAATCTGCTCATGCGTACTGGCGGCGGACAGGAATCAGCAGCTCAGGATGGTGATTGTACACCCTGATTTAACATGCGTTTACTGGTGATGGCTGATGGTTTATTGCTTGCAGGCCCGGTTGCTTGTGTTGGGATATTTACGCTTTGGGTGCCGTCGGTTATGTACCTGTGCTCAATGTGTACATTACGTGTCACGTTTATCGTCACTTCTCTCTGTTGGCCCAGCATAGAGTGCGCCAAACCCTACTAGAGTTACCCTACCCCGGTAAGCATTCTAGGCTTAGCACATAGCTGGCTGGTACAAACGGCCCGATCCTTTCAGCTATGCAGACCTATATCGTACAAATCGATCGCCGAAATTGATTTTTCCCAGATCGACATGGGGATTTTCTGAATACCTGGGGCAGTGGGATTAGGGTTTTTTTTTTTCTACCCATCGGTTTGATCTTAGCGTCCACAGTTCGGTGTCCTTCCCATCGTTCTCCGCCTAAGAGTGTCTATATAGATGTTCGATGGAATTTTTATCTATTCCTGGTCGTTGTAGTTGTCATGGTTCCCAGTTTCTTTTCCTACAGCAAGATTCGTTCCGGTGTGTGGTGCGGAGATAATACAACGACGTGCCGGTGTAAATCTTCATACGAGAAACTCAGCCGCCAGGTTTATCGTTTTTTTTTTTTTCTTAACCCTAACTCTATCAATGTTTTACACTTGCATTTCTTAGAATAACTCAGAAGGTGTTACCTCAAATTCGTGTTCAGGTTATTCATACAGAGGTTTCAGAAGACGAGTGTTCCCCAGTTGTTCTCTTAAATTTTCCAACCTCTCCTTGTCTTTATTTGTGCACATAATGGCAGTCTGTTGATGATTCCACGAGTTGTTTGACTCGTAGGGTTTCTCTGTTGAAGGTCGCGTATTTCCATTCTCAGAAATCACCACCATAGATGTAATGCATTATCTGTCTGCACGTCGATACCTAACACATTATTATTTTTGTTTTCCAGGTCTTTCCATGTTCAGCGCCCGAATTCAGATCGTGTTTGACCCCAACTGGGTAACCTCACTACGCCTTACTGATATTCTTTTACTCTCTGACAGCATCCATCCTATGCCTTTGGTTTATATGCTCTTATTAACTTGGCTCGGTTATTTTCGCCCGTCAGGCTCTATTGTTTGGTTGGTGTTTCGGTTAGGGTTGATCTTCATACTTTTCTCATGAGAATTTGCATAACGGCCTCGCATTTCAAATTGATTTATTTTATACCTGTGACCATATATAAACATCCACTGTTCGCAATAGATGGCCGCGGCCTCATGCGCAGAGATCATTTTGTTTTGGTTCCGGCGTTTGCCACTTACGCATTTTTGCTTAGTTGTTAACTGTCTAGATGGGTTGACTATACAGTGCTCAACTATATTGTAGTATTCGCTCAACAGAAACCTAATTTCCGTGAGATGGTTACAAGGGTTTATTAGAAGGATTCATTTAATATATTGCTTGTTTTGTTTGTTTATCCAGATATAGTGAGTCGGCCCATTTCAGGAGGGTTTGACCGCGCCCTTCTTATCGGCCGTGGAAGTCTTATATGTATATAATGCGTGCGTCCAACTCATAATTTCTCAATCGTGGGTCATATATAATGGTTGCCACCACGAGTTCTTACCCATCGTCCTTATACCATATTTTTAACTTGCGGATTTTGTATAGTTTCTTTTTGACTGCACCTTTGCATATATGATACGCACTCCTGGTTCTTTTTAACATAAAATGTTTATTTATATATTTTCGTATTCCTATATTTCTTTTACCATACATGTTATATTTTTGTACATAACTCATTATAGTCAAGGTTAAAAAGCCCTAGTGCTCTAGATCTTGACTCTTGTTGGCATATATATATGTTTTCGATTAAATACCTTAGATCTTTACACTTGCTATCATATATATGGTTTCGATTAAATACCTATACTTGTATGCAATAGTTCATGGAATGATGTTCATTAATCATAGATTTAGTCTATAGCCATACCATTTATTTCAAGGGTTAAGAAAGGAATTTAAAATTTCACTAGACTTCATAAATGTTATAATTGTTAGAATACTCCCATAAAATTGTTATGAATGCTATAGTAACACTGTAGAGTAGAGTTTTTTTTTATCTAGCAGAATATCGAAATTCATATTCACATGTCTTTACTTCCTTTCTGTTATATACTATGTGTACTTCAGTGCTGTCATACGAATTTCCTAGCATTCATAAGAGCATAAAATATCCCATTTGTATCTATAGGAAACAAAATAATATTTATTTATCTATGGGGACAAAGTAACTTCAGATTTAAACCATTCTTGGTTTAGAGTTTCTGTAGTTTCTACTCTATGGATTTCTGGTCTACAACTAAACAGAGTCTGGAAGGTGAATGCCTTACGATGGATTCTGTTAAATGTAATACTAACATCAACACACCCTTTAATCAATTTTTCTATATGTAGCCAATTCATACTATTAGAAATTAGAATAACTACAAAATTCAGAACATACCACAATCTCATATTTCCCCAAATCATGTTTCTAATTCTGCGTCCAGAATAGCAGGATGCTTTCTTTCCTGTTTAGCCTAGGCTTCCCATTTTGGGACTCTTTAAAGCTGCTTTAAGCTTTTCCTCGGCTTTTCCAGCTTTTTCTCACCTCTTCCCAACTACTCCTCTTCATTGGGGAAATTTAGATTCCTCCTCAAATCTAAATTAATTTCTTTCAAGGATTTTTGAAAGATTTTTGGGGATTTGTTGCCTTATCCATCCTCCTGGATTTGGCAAGTGATCTCTAATTCTCATCTTGGTCAAAATGCACAATCATTTTATTTATTTCCTCAAATAAAATATGCAAATACATTCACACCATACTTATCCCTTGGGGTCCACCCCCTTTAGGATTAAAGTTCAATGTCTAACTTTAAAAATTCAACACACAAATTGGGGTGTTACATATTCCCCCTCTGAAAATAAACACCGTCCTCGGTGTTATTATTTAACTACTAGAGTTCACTTAAACAAAAATGGATATTTCTCCATCATGTCAGCTTCCCTTTCCCAGGTAGTTTCTTCAGCAGTAAAGTGCTTCCACTGCACTTTTACTCTGGCCACTGTTCTGTTTCTCAATTCAATTTCTTCCCGCTCCAATATTTGAAGCGGTTCTGGCAGAAACTCCCCTTCTGGTTCCACCTGTACAACATTCCAATCAACTATGTGAGAAGCATCATGCACATATCTTTTTAATAATAAAACATGAAACACATTATGCACTCTAACATGGGGTGGTAAGGCCAGCTTGTAAGCCACTGGTCCCACCCTTTCTAAAATTTCAAACGGCCCACAATATCTAGGTGCAAGTTTTGCACAACTTCCAGCATAAAGTGTGCTCTTTTTGGGTTTGATGCGTAAATACACATGATCCCCCACTTTGAATTCTCGGTGCACTCTTTTCTTATCAGCATAACTTTTCTGGCGATCTTGTGCTGTCTTGATATTTCTTTGTATTTGTTTGACAATTCTTTCCATTTCTTGTAATGCATCTGGTCCCAACACCAGTTTATCCTCTGGTTGACTCCAACTCAAGGGAGTACGGCACTTTCTTCCATAGAGTGCCTCAAACGGACTCATCTTAATAGAGGATTGGTAGCTATTGTTATAGGGAAACTCAGCTAGATGCAGATACTCTTCCCATTTTGATGGCCTATCCATCACATACATTCTCAGCATATCTTCTAAAATTTGGTTTGTCCTTTTTGTTTGCCCATCAGTTTGAGGATGGTAAGCAGTACTAAAATTCAGCTTAGTGCCCATTCCTACAAATAATCCTTTCCAAAATGCTGCTGTGAACTTGGCATCCCGATCTGAGACAATCACCTTGGGCACTCCATGAAGCCTTACTATCTCCTTTAGGAAAACATTTGCTACTTGAGCTGTTCCAAAGGTAGATTTTACTGGTATAAAGTGGCCAGCTTTGGTGAGAGTGTCTACTACCACCATTACAGAATCATGCTGATATTTGTTTTTGGGTAATCTGGTTATAAAATCCATGGAAACGGTGTCCCATTTCCATTCTGCAATCGACAAGGGGTTTAAAAGCCCTGCTGGGTGTTGATGTTCAACTTTGACTAACTGACATTCCATACATCTACTTAAATACTCTGCCACATCTCTTTTCATTCCTGGCTAGAACAACCTCTTCTTCAAGGTTGTTAACATCTTTTGGTATCCTGGATGTCCTGCATAGGGCTGTTTGTGATATTCATCTAGAATTTCTCTTTTCAATGACTCTATATTTGGAATATACAACCTGTTTTTATAATAGAGCAGCCCTTGTTGGTTTTTAGTGAAATCAGTTTTATCCTTTGTCTGTAGTTTCACCAAGAGTGCTTCATAGTTGGGATCTTGGGTTGCTGCTTTTCCCACCAATTCCTCTACCTCCATATGGGCACTACTCCCCATGCTGTTCACATTTTGACAAGCATTTCTACTTAATGCATCCGCAACTTTATTCTCCTTCCCCTTGATATGCTTTATGTCCATGTCAAATTCACTTAGAAAAGACAGCCATCTGGCTTGTCTTGCATTCAGATCAGTTTGGGAAAAGAAATATTTAAGGCTAATATGATCAGTCATCAATGTGAACTTCTTCCCCAGCAGATAGTGTCTCCACATTTTTAAAGCATGGATAACAGCTGCAAATTCCAAATCATATGCACTATAATTTTGTTCATGTACTTTCAATTTCCTAGATTCATAGGCAATGACTGAATTTTCCTGTAACAGGACTCCTCCCAGCCCTTCTCTGCAAGCATCTGTACATACAACAAACTCTTTATCAGGATCAGCAATTTTTAATATAGGAGCTGAAATAAGTTTTTGTTTCAACTGTTAGAAACTTTTTTGACATTTCTCAGTGCACACGAACTTAACACCCTTCCTTTGTAATGAGGTTATGGGATTTGCTATAGCAGAAAATCTCTCCAGAAATCTGCGATAATAGCTTGCAATTCCCATAAATGATCTTACTGCTGAGATATCAGTGGTAACTGGCCATTCTTTAATGGCTTTTACCTTTTCAGGGTCAACTGCCAACCCTTTTTCAGAAATTATATGACCCAGATATTGAATTTTATCTCTATAAAATTCACATTTGTTGAACTTGGCATATAGCTGGTTTTCTTTTAAAGTCTGCAGCACTATTCTCAGATGTTCCTTATGTTCATCTTCATTTTTAGAATAAACTAAGATATCATCTATGAACACAAGAACAAATTTGTCCAAATACTTATTCAACACACTGTTCATCAAACACATAAAGGTGGCAGGGGCATTCATCAAACCAAAAGGTAGGACTACAAATTCGTAATGCCCATACCTGGTTCGAAATGTTGTTTTGCTGATGTCTTCTTATTTAATTCTGAGCTGGTGATACCCAGTCTTGAGGTCTATCTTGGAGAAGACTGAAGCTCCTCTCACTTGATCAAAAAGATCATCAATTCTAGGAAGTGGATATCTATTCTTAATGGTCAATTTGTTCAGTTGACGATAGTCAATACACATCCTAAAAGTTCCATCCTTCTTTTTCACAAATAAAACTGGGGCTCCCCAAGGAGACACACTTGGTCTAATATACCCTTTATCTAACAGTTCCTGTAATTGCATTTTCAGTTCCATTAGTTCAGGGGGACTCATTCGATAGGGTGCTCGGGACACAGGGGTTGCTCCTGGCACCAGATCGATTGAGAAATCAATCTCTCTTTTGGGGGGAAGATGAGGAATTTCCTTGGGAAAGACTTCCTTAAATTCTCTGATGACTGGTATAGCATCCAGTAACTCTTCCTCAGTTTGCTGTTCTATTTCTTCTACATGCACTGCATAGACTTGGTATCCTTTTCTAGCTATTCTTTTTAATTGTAAGGCTGATATTTGTCTTACTACAATGGGTTTTGGTTTCCCTTTTAGTGTAAAAGGTTTTCCTTCCTCATCCACACAATGCAGTGTTTTATCCCAGCAGTTCATCAGAGCTTTCTTCTTTTCCAGCCAATCCATTCCTATCAGCAAGTCATAGGATCCTAATGGCAATATGTTCAAATTTACTTCTGTTGTAAAGCCATTTAATTGTAGTGCTGTTTTGGGCAATTTATGTGTAACTTTTCTCTTAGTTCCAGTGGCCAGCTGCACCAACCATGCCTGCTGAAATTTTTCAGGTTTAATTTTACATTTTTCTACAATTCCAGGACTAATGTAACTTAAGGAAGCACCTGGATCAATCAAAACAGTAACAGGTAGGTCAGAAATCTTACCCTCCATTTCCACCATGGTTGCTTGATGTTCTGCTTGCCGATTTTCCAAGGCTGCACTGATAGTTGGTATGCTTCTGGCTATGTCATTGACTGTTGTTGCCTCTCGCTCTCTGCTGATCATATGAATATTTCGATGGGGACAATCCCTCATCATATGGGGTTCTCCACAGCCCCAACATTTCAGAGGTTCCTTCATTCTGACTGTCCCTTCCTTTTTATTGTTCCCTTCTACTGGTTTTGAAACCACTTGGGACTGAGCAGTTTGACTTTCCTTTGGTTTGCTGAACTTTTTTCTTTGATGATCTCTACCAAAATTCCTTAAATATGTTGGTTTTGGTCTCTTTCCTTTGAACTCACCCTTGTTCATCCAGCCCTTCCCTTGTTCAGCTTTACCTTTAAACTGCTGATAGCATAATCTTGCTTTTCTAACAACTTCATCCATGGTCTTTGGGTTGTCAAACTCAATTTTCTCCTTGTACACAGTAGGCAAACAATTTAAAAACCTTTGCACTTTTGCCTTTTCTTCTCTAATGTAAGGAACATACCTCAATAAATTAGTAAAATTAGTGACAAACTCATCAATAGTGAACTGCCCTAGCCTAAGTTCATGAAATTCTTTTGCTTTATCGTCATAATAACGTTCATTCAAATAACGACTTTTGAAATTAGTCTGAAAATCTTCCCAAGTAACTGTCTTTTCATCAATGGCATGCACCATTTTTGTCTCTTCCCACCAGAGTGTAGCTTTTCCTTGTAGCTGGTACACAGCTAATCTAGCCTTTAGATTGCTCTCATATTCATAGACTTGGAAATACTTGATCATGTTCAGCAACCAAGCTTCAGCATCCTCCTCCTTCTCCCCATCATAGGAGGGAGGTTTGATCTTTCTAAATTCTCCCTGCAACTCTCTTTTCTGCTTATTTTGATTTCTAGCTGCATCCTCATCCTCAGATTCATCCATCTTTCTTTTTCCAGAACCTTCGCCTTCCTGGCTGTTTCGGGAAGTTAGCTCTCTGATGAGCTTTTCCTGCTCCTTACTGGCTGATGACAACATGTCATTTTGGCTTCTTAATTCAGCCAACTCTCGTTGCATCCGGTGCAACATAGCCAGTACCGGGGCATTGGGATCTGGAGTAGCAAACTCATCACGCAGATCCACATAAATCCCTCCCTCTTCAGCCATTTCAACTGTACACACTCACAACACAAATTAGCAAAATTTTACAATAAAATTTTCAACAAACAACCACATATATTATAACAGTGAGCACCAAATGACAGCCCAATTTGTTGTAACTAGGGCTCCGATACCATTTGTCACACCTCTACTTCAAGCAAAAAAATTTTATTTTTTATTTTTCGTTACCGGGTTGTTTGAGTAAGGAGTTAACTTTTTACCTTGGCTGGTTAAAACTTCCTTTACTCCCCTAATATTTGTTTTCCCCACTATACCTTTAATTCCCATACTTCTTGGTGTTAACAAGCGATATTATTTTTAGCCAAAATATAAGCATAGGTTTTCTGGCATACCGACATGATGCATGTATACATTTATATAAAACCATCTATATCTATAGATGACCTATCTCTTGACCATTTTTCAGAAATTTCCACAATTATATTGGTTACCTATTTTTTTTTTCACCATTTATATATATAATTTCGATATACATATAAGGTATGCCCTTTTGATACATTATACCACCCATACATTTATGTCAAACTATGATATAACATTATACCACTCGTATCATTCTAATATAACATTATACCACTCTTATCATTCTAATATAACCTTATTCAACCCATACCTTTATATAACACTATAATATAACATTATACAACTCATAAATTTATCTAATACGATGGTATCACGTTATACAACCCATACATGCGTACGATGACGTGAGGGCACACGCGTATATATGTGACAACTATATATACTTATTTTTAACAACCCCATTTTATACATTAGCACTCAGTTCATGTAGTTATAACACTTGTATATATATCATTGCTCACATTATTGCACCCGCCTCATCATTTGTTTAACACGTCAAATGTTTATTATGCATGAACCTCCGTAGTCCGCACTCCTGAGTTAACACCTCGGCAAGGCTATGTCGCCGTGGAGCTTACTGCGACGATTTCTTTGACATATACACTGCGAAATTAACATGCATTATGCTACGTCGATGCACAGGGTCAATGGGTATGACTACGATTCGATTTGGTTTTTGTTCGACTCGTGGTTCGTCATACTCATCACTTTGCGTGGAGTGGTTTTTTCAATGTTTCCTCTATCCTTCTCATCCGGCGCTGCAGAGCATGCCCCGCTTGTTTTGTATCGGTGGGAATGGTACCTCGGTCTCCAGACATGCGTGTTGAGGTTACTTACCTTCTCAGTCGACTTTCCATTATTCTGCTTTGAACCAGTTCTACTAAATCTGAATTGTTTATACGCAAAATCTGCTCATGCGTACTGGCGGTGGACAGGAATCAACAGCTCAGGATGGTGATTGTACACCCTAATTTAACATGCGTTTACTGGTGATGGCTGATGGTTTATTGCTTGCAGGCTCGGTTGCTTGTGTTGGGAGATTTACCCTTTGGGTGCCGTCGGTTATGTACCTGTGCTCAATGTGTACATTACGTGTCACGTTTATCGTCACTTCTCTCTGCTGGCCCAGCATAGAGTGCGCCAAACCCTACTAGAGTTACCCTACCCCGGTAAGCATTCTAGGCTTAGCACATAGCTGGCTGGTACAAACGGCCCGATCCTTTCAGCTATGCAGACCTATATCGTACAAATCGATCGCCGAAATTGATTTTTCCCAGATCGACATGGGGATTTTCTGAATACCTGGGGCAGTGGGATTAGGGTTTTTTTTTTTCTACCCATTGGTTTGATCTTAGCGTCCACAGTTCGGTGTCCTTCCCATCGTTCTCCGCCTAAGAGTGTCTATATAGATGTTCGATGGAATTTTTATCTATTCCTGGTCGTTGTAGTTGTCATGGTTCCCAGTTTCTTTTCCTACAGCAAGATTCATTCCGGTGTGTGGTGCGGAGATAATACAACGAAGTGCCGGTGTAAATCTTCATACGAGAAACTCAGCCGCCAGGTTTATCGTTTTTTTTTTCTTAACCCTAACTCTATCAATGTTTTACACTTGCATTTCTTAGAATAACTCAGAAGGTGTTACCTCAAATTCGTGTTCAGGTTATTCATACAGAGGTTTCAGAAGACGAGTGTTCCCAAGTTGTTCTCTTAAATTTTCCAACCTCTCCTTGTCTTTATTTGTGCACATAATGGCAGTATGTTGATGATTCCACGAGTTGTTTGACTCGTAGGGTTTCTCTGTTGAAGGTCGCGTATTTCCATTCTCAGAAATCACCACCATAGATGTAATGCATTATCTGTCTGCACGTCGATACCTAACACATTATTATTTTTGTTTTCCAGGTATTTCCATGTTCAGCGCCTGAATTCAGATCGTGTTTGACCCCAACTGGGTAACCTCACTACGCCTTACTGATATTCTTTTACTCTCGGACAGCATCCATCCTATGCCTTTGGTTTATATGCTCTTATTAACTTGGCTCGGTTATTTTCGCCCGTCAGGCTCTATTGTTTGGTTGGTGTTTCGGTTAGGGTTGAGCTTCATACTTTTCTCATGAAAATTTGCATAACGGCCTTGCATTTCAAATTGATTTATTTTATACCTGTGACCATATATAAACATCCACTGTTCGCAATAGATGGCCGCGGCCTCATGCGCAGAGATCATTTTGTTTTGGTTCCGGTGTTTGCCACTTACGCATTTTTGCTTAGTTGTTAACTGTCTAGATGGGTTGACTATACAGTGCTCAACTATATTGTAGTATTCGCTCAACAGAATCCTAATTTCCGTGAGATGGTTACAAGGGTTTATTAGAAGGATTCATTTAATATATTGCTTGTTTTGTTTGTTTATCCAAATATAGTGAGTCGGCCCATTTCAGGAGGGTTTGACCGCACGCTTCTTATCGGCCGTGGAAGTCTTATATGTATATAATGCGTGCGTCCAACTCATAATTTCTCAATCGTGGGTCATATATAATGGTTGCCACCACGAGTTCTTACCCATCGTCCTTATACCATATTTTTAACTTGCGGATTTTGTATAGTTTCTTTTTGACTGCACCTTTGCATATATGATACGCACTCCTGGTTCTTTTTAACATAAAATGTTTATTTATATATTTTCGTATTCCTATATTTCTTTTACCATACATGTTATATTTTTGTACATAACTCATTATAGTCAAGGTTAAAAAGCCCTAGTGCTCTAGATCTTGACTCTTGTTGGCATATATATATGTTTTCGATTAAATACCTTAGATCTTTACACTTGCTATCATATATATGGTTTCGATTAAATACCTATACTTGTATGCAATAGTTCATGGAATGATGTTCATTAATCATAGATTTAGTCTATAGCCATACCATTTATTTCAAGGGTTAAGAAAGGAATTTAAAATTTCACTAGACTTCATAAATGTTATAATTGTTAGAATACTCCCATAAAATTGTTATGAATGCTATAGTAACACTGTAGAGTAGAGTTTTTTTTTATCTAGCAGAATATCGAAATTCATATTCACATGTCTTTACTTCCTTTCTGTTATATACTATGTGTACTTCAGTGCTGTCATACGAATTTCCTAGCATTCATAAGAGCATAAAATATCCCATTTGTATCTATAGGAAACAAAATAATATTTATTTATCTATGGGGACAAAGTAACTTCAGATTTAAACCATTCTTGGTTTAGAGTTTCTGTAGTTTCTACTCTATGGATTTCTGGTCTACAACTAAACAGAGTCTGGAAGGTGAATGCCTTACGATGGATTCTGTTAAATGTAATACTAACATCAACACACCCTTTAATCAATTTTTCTATATGTAGCCAATTCATACTATTAGAAATTAGAATAACTACAAAATTCAGAACATACCACAATCTGCAAATGACCAACCTCCCAACCTTAGAGTCCTCTTTGTCTCCCAGGACTCACCCCCGAGCAGAGATCACCTCCTCGAATAGATCAACCTCTGATCTGCCTAGGAGCAGCTTATTTAAGCTCATAATTCCCCAAAGCATGTTTCTAATTCTGCGTCCAGAATAGCAGGATGCTTTCTTTCCTGTTTAGCCTAGGCTTCCCATTTTGGGATTCTTTTAAAGCCGTTTAAGTTTTTCCTCATCTTCTTTCCAAATTTTTTCTCACCTTCTTCCCAACTACTCCTCTTCATTGGGGAAATTTAGATTCCTCCTCAAATCTAAATTAATTTCTTTCAAGGATTTTTGAAAGATTTTTGGGGATTTGTTGCCTTATCCATCCTCATGGATTTGGCAAGTGATCTCAAATTCTCTCTTTGGTCAAAATGCACAATCATTTTATTTATTTCCTCAAATAAAATATGCAAATACATTCACACCATACTCATCCCTTGGGGTCCACCCCCTTAGGATTAAAGTTCAAATGTCTAACTTTAAAAATTCAACACACAAATTGGGGGTGTTACAATCAGAATAAAATTTTTATCCTACATCTCTATGATAACTTTACATGTTTGTCCAACAGTCTTCTCTAAGTCAATAAAATAAGCCAATTCCTCTTTTTTCTTAAAAATAATAGGTTCCTCATCATAAGACATATTTGTCTCATCTCTATTGAAGATACTTCCTTTACTAAGCAAGGAATTTATGAACTCCTTCTGTTGCAATAACTTAACTAGATCTTCATGTGAAAGCCAATCATCATCATACTTTGCTTGGAAAATTTCAACCTCATTCAAGGAAACTCCAATAGATGGATTTCCTTCTCCAACACCTGCAAACAAAATCAAATTATCAATCTCAAAATCACAAGACCAAATGGTCTCATTTGATGATCCAGTCACCAAATCTTCTTCTTATTGTTCTAATTCACTTCCAGGAATCAAAAAGTCTTCATTTCCTTTCTTCCGAGTTTCCTCAAGCCCTTCACTTGGTTTCTTGATATCCTTCTCCGCTTTTTCTTGCTTTTGGCTATCATCATGAGTCAAAATTCCTTTTATTTAAGTCCTTACATCATGCTGAAAATAAATACGTCCTCTTAACTTTTTATGATCTTCCATATGAGATATAACTATCTCAAAACTCAAATTATGTTTCTCTAATTTGATATTACCTGCAAACATACACAAATTATTAATTTCAAAACCATAAGGCTCAATTGCCTAAACTGATGATTCAAACATCATCGTTCCATATTCATGTTCAAAAGAAACGTGTTCATCTCCAGCAAATTTCTTTTTCTGTAGCTCAACTCCTTTGAGTTTCTCCATTTTCAATTGAACATCTATAATCTGCTCAAGCTTCCTCAGCTCCTCTATTAATTTCATATTCACCTGATGTTCTCTCTTCTCTTGTAGTTTATGTCATTTCACCTTCTTTCTCATTATGTAACCATAGATTTGGTCTTCTTTGCTTATCTTGAACAAATTTATCAAAAAATTAAATTCCATTCTTATCTCAGCATTCTCTCTATCATATTCTTCATCACTCACCTTCCATATTTCAACTGCTTTGACATATTCTTTCTTCACTTTGTGGTTGCTTCCTCAACCTCTTCTATGACTATCAGTAGTCATATTCTTCTTCATATTCAAGAGCTCCTCACTCACTATGAGCTACAACTAAGCCTCTACAATAGCAAATCCTCCCTGCTACAACTTACCTCACCAAGTTTTCCTAAGTACTTGGACACTAGTCCCCTCTCTGGAACTTTCTTTTGAGCATTCCTCTACTCCTTCTAGGCTTCAACTCATCTAAACTTTTGATAACAAAACTTTCCTATTGTATTTCAAGTACAAATGAAATATTAGGTTCTGGAAACACTCTTCTTTCACTCAGAAACCTTACTAGCTTCCTTTATCACTGCTTCTTAAGGCTTGATCTTATTTCGCTGAGATACTTTATTAGTTGCAACTATCAATCTTCAATCTATCTTTTATCCTCCAAAACTCAAATCATATTTAAACAAAACAATACCTGCATGATTTCACAAGCAATATCCATCCACTCTCCACATTCGAGTGAATCTCCATTCTTCACAAGAAAGCAACCATCCCTGTGCCTTTTTATGCTTCTGCAATCTCTTCTTAAGAGTATCACTTACTCCCATCTTCTGTCATAGTTTATCTATATCAATTTTCTGCAAAGCACACCTGCTTTAGTGATCTCCTCTTTCTTCCAGAATCACACTTGCATTCTACACAAACAACTTCAATAACATAACTCTTCTCTAACTTTCTCCCAAAAGATATTTTACTACTCTTATACCAAAAATGATGTAGCAAAACTGCATCTTCATAAACCTCCCTATGATACCAAATGCTAGCTGCAAGGTTAGCGGAATTAATCCCATTAATTATCCAACTTAACATTATGGAGTACATTCTTCCTCCATATTCAGCCAACAGAACCCACTTCATATATTAAACATTAACCTTCTATTCATATATGCACACATAAGCTTAATAAAACTTCCTCTTTACAAAATGCACGCATGGACCTATGGGTTATGTCCCACATAAATCTTCTTTTCTCACAGTGAATCACAATATCGTAGTTCCCATATTTTAGAATATCACTTGTGACGACTTATACCAAATAACTTTAAACATAAACAATATCAATGTCGATGCTGAATGTGATGACGATATCGCATCACACCTTCGCAACCTAAACTTTATCGCACTTAGGCAATTCACATATTTACTTTTCCGTGTATATGTTCCACCATATAGCATGCACTATATGATATGAACATGGTTGCTCTTCCTAAAATGTATGTAGTTCGCAACTTTCCCAACTTATCTTGCAAAGTATTATCTACATTAATCTTCCAATTGATCTTTGTGATTTAATCCTCGCCATCCATTTTGTTTTTTTGAAATTTTTGAACGGGAATCTGTGTCTCCTGAGCTTTCTCTTCTATTCATTAGTTCAAATCTTTGATGATCATGCTACTACACAATTTAGCATGATGTCTAAAGTAAGAATACATAACACCATTCTATATTAAAACACTGAATCTAGGATTCGATTTTAATTCTCCTTCAACCTGCACACAAATTTAATTGCTCCAGACTAGAATCATATGTGATTCTACCTAGCCACTAAGTCCTTTATCACTAAGAAAGACTCATTCATTCATCCGAATTCATGTAATCATTTAATTACTTCACCGATATTGAATTTTTTCAGTTACGGATCACTCAACACATAAAAGAAAAAACACAATCACCATGAATTCAATTTCTCATTAATCAATAAATGTACATATACAATAAAAATATGTTTACAATCTGAATTTGGCCTGATCTGCCTTTACATGGCCCTTTTATTTTCCTCTCTCTTTATGCCCGTAGGCTTACAATAAAAACTCCTATTTCAGAATTTGTGTCTCTATTTCCTTTGTGGCTTACCATTATATACAAAAGGTTCAGTAACCAATTCTGGTTCATATCCATAGGTTACTTAACAAAATCCTAAAAATCCTCTAAGTCCTCAATTAATTCCTAAAATACCTTCTTTATCCCTTGAGGATCTCAATATTCAACTAAACCCTAACGTTCCTATAAAATCCACAAAATCATTAATTACTTTGTAATCTAAGATTTACAATATTTCAAAATATCTCAATCCACACCAATCACTCATCAATCAGTCATGTTATCCTACATTCGAGAACATTTACAAATATTCCTTCCAATATTTAATTCAATCCTATTCTAAAGTTCTCAGATAAAATCACTGAAAACATTGAAAATTACATTAATTAAATACTTAGGAAACCAACTCCCTTAAAAGACACAAGACCCCCTAGATTCTGCTAAATGTACAAAATTTTGGAACCATGATGCTCCTGTATCAAGAAGGCATATTTAGACTGACTGCATTTTCGTGTTGCACTGATGGTGTTAGTGTTTTGGTGGGTGTGTACGAGGCATTGAGATCTTATTGCTGCGTACATGACAGTGGATTGGCTACCTCTGAAATCGTGGTGGGCGTGGATATTGAGATCAAGCCACGAGGTGTTGAGATTGATCCACAAGGCGTATGCTTGGTACTCAACAAGGTCTCAAGGTCGAGCCTTAAGGCATACCCTTGATACTCAACAAGGTGGTGAGATCGAGCCACAAGGCATACGAGCAACAAGGTGTTCGATGCAACATGCCATTCATTAACCTGTTGAACTTCATGATGGCGGTTCTTGAAGCTGACATAGAATCTCTTGCACTGATCATATAACACGTGGAAAAAATAGATCCATAATATCACTAGATCGAGCCACTACCATATATGTTGAGAAGGAACTGCTTCATATCTGTTGAGAAGGAACTGATTCAGATTTGTTGAGAAGGCACTGCTTCGGATTTGTTAGGATGGCACAGAGAGCACTCCATTGTGCCAAGATCATTGTAGGTCACAAACGAGCAAGCATCCTACATAAGAAGACCCAATCTGCTTGACAAAAGAAGGACATTTTTCACTTACTGGATTTGTGTTCGGGTCTAAGCATAGTTAGAAGGTTGAGCGGCTAGGCTACGACATTAGGAGTTGTTTCTCGAGTGGCCGATTTCGTGCTGCTAATAGAGACAACACTTGGCCTGCGTGCTAGCTGCTCTGTCAAGAAGTTGAACCAACAATGAATGTTGAAAAGACATTGTTTCACCATTTACATATTCTGAAGAGTGGAGTTGTTCTGTGGAGTAGGATCAAAGCGGAGCAGGATCGATCCCTTGCCACCAGTTTGCGGTAAGCTTTATAATAAGCTTGACAAGACTTTGATAAAAAAGATTTTAATTGAAAACTGGCTTGAGGCACATATTTAAAAATGGTTTTCTTTTTAAAGAGGATCTCTGCAATTTTTTTTTTAAATAAGTATTTTTGAAATTGTCTCTTTGGATCTAGGGCAGATCCATTTTTCTTGTCAATTGTTGGAGGGTGGAATATTTTTTTTTTTTAAGTGTAAAAATGAATAACCAAATGGTCGATTCACATGGAAAATTTTAGGGGCTAATATTCGGAGGTGGGCTAATTTTCCATGATTTTTCCAAAAAAAATATTCGCCAATTTCCATTTTTTTGTAAAAACGATTCGCCCAAATTTTACAATATAAAACTATTTTACCTTAAAAATAGCCAACATTATATTGAGACTATATATAAAATCATTATAAATTTGTATAATTTTACAAAAATATTAATAAAATTTTATAGTTCACATATTAGGGACTACTGAAATTCGCCAACATTTTAAACTTCAAGATAATTTTACATCCTTAAAATTATCCCTGTGGTCGAAGCAGACTTGAACGAGAGAAATAAGCTCAATGGTTGGAGGGGAAAAGTGCATGGGTGATTGTAAATGGAGATGAATTGAAATATATAGTTGTAGGAGGCCGGTCAGCTGCAACAATTTAGGATTGGGTGAAGAGGGAGAACAATGCGGAAGTGCTATTGAAATTCTCAGTGAAAGACTGCATTATCCCTCACATCAAAGAGTGCAAATCAACAAATGAGATTTGGACAACCCTCAAAGATCTGTATGAGATCATAAACATAAATCGACTTTTATTCCTGAAAAGAAATATTCTCTCCATTAAAATGGAGTATAATGAATCAGTATCTCCATTCATCTCTCGCATCAAAGACCTTAAAGATAAGCTTGGTTACATAGGGGAGGTAGTGTCAAACAATGATCTTGTCATAATTACTGTGAATGGTATGACTGATGATTATCAGATGTTCATCACAAGCTTGAATATGAGAGAGAAAGCTCTGAATTTTGAAGAATTGACTGGGATCCTGATGCAAGAGGAAGAAAGGTGGATGACTCTGAAACCCCAGAGTTCTGATATTTATTTCATTGCAAAGAACAATCCCTTCAGAACAAAGGAAAATGCAATACAAAAAGGTGGAGGTAGACCATAAATAAATCCACCTCAAGGTATACCATCCCAAGGTATGTCTTCAAATAGAAACAATTCAGGAACCAAATGTTTCTATTGTGGTAAATTTGGTCATATTGCAAAGAATGGCCATAAAAAGAGGCTTGATCAATCTCAACATAGGCATAATAGGCATGCATGAAACTTTGCTGATGAAGATAATAATCATGACCTCATAATTTTTATTGTTGATTCTTATCAGAATGATGAAGCAGACATTTCATTTGTGGATTCAAGAGCTTCCACTCACATGACAGGTAACAAACAATGATTTGAAAACTTCAAAGAAACCAGCAGTGGTGAGAAAATATACCTTGGTGATGACAGGGTACCAAATCAAAGGGTATGGTAATGTTCATGTCGTATTGGCTGATGGAAATATTAGGCATATTCAACATCTAATATATGTAACAGGAATAAAAAATATGATCCTTGTTTCTATGATGACATATTGGAATCTTAAGGTAGAGATTTTAAAGTCTTATTATATTATTAAATATATTATGGATCGTATGAAGACAATTGCATCAGGGATTTGAGTGGGAGGTATTTACAAGCTCAATGTAAGAAGTGCACCACACCAAACATTGACAACATTAGGTACAACTGCTGAGGAAAAATGGCATCAAACATTTGGTCATATAAATTTCAATGACCTGCTGCTACTTCAGAAATGAGGTATGGTCAATGGTCTCACTGTTTTAAAGAATGTTCATGTTGATTGTGAAGCATGTGCTCTTGGGAAGATGCACAAAGAATAGTTTGCTGCAAACTTAGATAGAAAGAAGAGAGATATACTAGGACTTGTGCACACTGATTTATGTGGGCTAATGTAGTCAAGATCATTAGGAGGTGCCTATTATTTTTTATTATTTTCTGATGATTGCACAAGATTCACCTGGGTATATTTTCTCATTAAGAAGAGTCATACTTTTGAATACTTTAAAGAATTTAGAAGCATGGTGGAAAAACATACAGGTAAGTTTACTAAAATTCTCCGGTCAGATCAAGCGGGAGAATACAAGCAAAGTGGCTTCATCAAATATCGCAAGGACCATGCGATAGTTCAATAGTTCACACTACCCCACCCTCAACAAAACTGGGTTGCATAGAGGAATATCAAAACCCTAGTGGAGTGTGTTCATAGCATGTTAAATGTAAGAATCTACCTAAAGTTTTTTTGCGAGAAATAATAAAAATAATGCAGTATATTTGAAGAATAGGAGTCCAAAAAAAAAGTATTGACTTTAAAATTCCATTCGAAGCTTTATTATTTTTTAATCATGCAGTTAAACAATTAAGATTTTTTGGCTCCAAAGCTTTTGCTCATGTTCCAAAGGAGGATAAGAAGAAACCAGATTCACAGGCCATTAAATGCACTTTTTTTGGGTATTGTACTGAGTTTAAAGCTTATAAATTGTTTAATACCTCTACTCATAAAGTATTTGCAACTAGAGATGTAGTAGTCCATGAGTAGTTTCATGATGGAAACTGTGATAAAGACAATGAAGGGTGGGACATTCCCTTGTTGATGGAAGAAGGGAGTGTTGAAACAAGGAACAACCATGAGGTGAAGCAACAACAGAAAAAGGAAGAACCAAATGTACATATGTAATAGCAAATACAATTCCACCAAGGGATGACCCGATCATTTGTGAAGCCACTCCACCACTCAAGAGATCAGGTAGGCGAACTCAATTTCCAACAAGATATAGGGATCATGCTATTATAATTAGTATGTTAAATGTTGTTGAACCCTCAAGCTATAGAGAATCTAGTCAATATGTGGAATGGATGGTAGCCATGGAAGAGGAATATGAGTCAATACTTAAAATGTAAACATAGGATCTAGTTGAGTTACCTGAATGCAAACAACGCAAATTTTGCAAATGGGTACTCACAGAAAGAAGGCATATATTATGATGAAACCTTCAGTCGTGTATCTAAATTAAACACAATTACAATGTTAGTTTCTTTAGCTACCAAACATCATTGTATGATACACCAGCTAGACATGAAATCTCCATTTTTAAATGGGGAATTAAAAGAAGAAATCCATTTAATGTAACATGAACTGTTTGTTAAACAGGGGGAGGAACATTTATTCTGTAGATTGAAGAAATAATTTTATGGACTGAAATAGACACCCAGGTAGTGGTCTGACAAAATTGTTTTATTCTTCCTACAACATAGTTATAAAAGAATCAACAATGACCCTAATATATATACCGTGTTTGATAAAGAGGGGTGTATTGTTTTGATTTATTTATATGTATATGATCTTCTCATTACAAGAAACGTTGATGAACTCACTAAAGAAATCAAAGAGTAGATGGCACATGTTTTTGAGATGAAATACCATCGAGAGCTACAATATTTTTTAGGTCTTGAAGTATGTAGGGATTCTAGCCAAAAAAATTTGTCACAAGGGAAGTATGTCATGAGTGTATTGAAAAAATTTAGAAAGGTTTAGGGAAAAGCTGTAGCAGTACTTTTACAACAAAATATTAAACTTCAAAATGATGATGGTTCCAAGGAGGTCGATGGAACATTGTACAAACAGCTGGTTGGGATTCTAATTTATTTGGCTACAAATAGGTCGGATTTGGCTTATGCAGTTAGTGTATTGATCCAACTCATGTAAAATCCTCTTGAGAGTCATTCGGTTGTAGGGAAAAGCATGTTAAGGTATCTTCAAGGAACCTTAGACTTTGTATTGAATATACTGATTCATTTGATGTTATATTGACAGGTTTTTAAAACTCTGATTTGACTGAAAATATATATGATAGACGATCCATAATAAGCTATGCATTCAACATTGGGTTTGGGGTTATCCTGTGGAGCAACAAGAAGCAGGACACTGTATCTTTTTCTTCAGTAGAAGTTGTGTATCAAGCAATGTGTACAACAAAATGTGAGGTAGTTTGGTTGAGGATACTTGTCCAGGATGTCAGAGAAGAAAAAAAAGATGCAATAGTTATCAGATGTGACAACGAGAGCTCCATAAAACTTGCAAATAATATTTTGTTTCATAAAAACACAAAGCATATTTATACACAGTTTCATTTTTTTAGGGAGAAGGTTTAGTCAAAGGAAATCCATATTGAATATTGTAATACTTGTGAGAAGGTTTTTACTAAGCCTCTTGGAAGAATTAAATTTTAGTTGCTTAGGGAGATGTTCGCAGTACTAGTGAGCTCTTTCTCCATTAAGGGGGAGTGTTGAAGATAATGGAGAAATGCATTCTAGGAGAGAGTTGGTTCATTAGTTGAGTGTATGCCTTAGATTAGGATTTAGTTCCTATTCTTCAGGGCATTGTTCTAACTTCCCTACATGTGTGTAATGACGATGGTGTAGAGTGTTCTGCCAGAGGCAGTCTCAAGGTGAAGCACCTCACCTGTGAGCTACTCATTTTATGAAATAAGTTAAGTCTTTGATTTTTATCAAATCACCGCAAGGAACCTCGACATCAATTTTCATGTTTGATGTCTTGAATGAAGAAATAATCTTTCATATAAAATTTGATGACAAAAATTAAGATGAGGGGAATAAATAATATATTAAAATATGTTAATTTTAGTATATTAGAGGATATATTAGCACCGTAGAACTTGCTATAAAATATATGAGAGTTTCGCTATTATAGAAAGGGTAGGAATTTTCTATAAAATATTTTGAAGGATTGCATAGCTATAGGAAGGTAAAAATATATGTTTTTATTTTTATTTATTAAATATATATTTTAAAAATTTATAGGAAGGTAGAAATATATGTTTTTATTTTTATCTTTTATTAAATATATATTTTAAATATTTATGTTAAATAGCATAATCACATTTATCAATGTGGTCGATATAGGTGTGTATGATGTATATATACAACCACATTAGTAACAGTGGTTGATATACACGAATAGGCATTTATCAATCATATTAAAAATTATTAGAGGTATATTGTTAATGTGGCTATTAGAAATTGACTATTTGTACTTATTAATAATTATATAGATAATAACAACTGCACACACACATAAGTCCTCATATTATAAAATCCAACATTATAAACCCTAAGATTAATATTATAAACCTTAAAGTAAATATTTTAAACCATAGGATTAATATTATAAGCCCTAGTATTAAAAAACTCAATATTAAAACCAATATTATATACCCCAATATTAAAAACCTAACATTTCACATCCTCATAGTAAATGCAATATTATAAACCCAAAATAAAAAACTTTAATATCGCAAATCCAAGGAATTTATTATAAACGCAAGGGGAAATAAACACAAGGGCTTAGTATTGTAAAGTCAAGGGAAAATAAAGTAAATGGAAAAATTCTAAACCTAAGATTAAAATAGTACATTATTAATAAGAACAATGTCATACATCATGATATTAAACTTTAATATTAAATTGAATATTATAAACCCTAACATCATCAAACCCAATATATAAGCCCTAACATTAATATTATAAACTCTAACATTATTAATATAAAATCTAATAATAAACTCAATATATCTCTATTATAAACCCAAAGGATTAATATTATAAGCCCGAGTGGAAATAAACCCAAGGGATTAATATTATAAGCCAAATTGATTTGTATTATAAATGCAATGGATGGTTATTATAAACCAAAGGGATTATTCATATTAAAATCCAAACAGATTAAAAATCTATGGTATAATATTAAAATCATAAGGGGTTAATAAACCAAAGAGATTGACATTACAAACCAAAGGGATTAATAAACACAAGAAATTTTTAATATTATAAACCCAAGGATTAATATTGTAAACTTTCGGGATTATTAAGCGATCAATAAACCTAAGCGATTAATATTATAAAACCTAGAGATTAAAACCCAAGGGATTAATGAACACAACTAATTATTAATATTCTAAGCCCAAGATATTAAAAACCCTAGCAATTAACGAACCCAATTAATTATTAGTATTATAAATCAAAGGGATCAATAAACCCAAAAAATTAATATTATAAACCCAAGGGATCGATAAACCTAACATATTAGTATTATAAGCCCCGGAGGATTAATATTATAAGTCGTAATATTACAAATTATAGATTCAACAGATTAATATTAAACTAAAAATAAATGTTAACATTAAATTATAAATCGAAGAAATTAATATTAATATTAAACCTAATATATTAATATTCTTAACCATTGGATTAATAAATTGAAGGAATTTTTATTATAAACCCAATGGATTATAAACAGAAGGTATTTAAATTAAACCCTAGGATTAATATTATAAACCTTATGAATAATATTATATCTTAGGAATATGAACCCTTTGATTAAGAAACCCAAGTGATTGATGTCATAAATTCAAGGGACTAATAAACCCAAGGGGTTATAAACCCATGAGAATAGTATTAGACACAAGGAATTAATGTTATGAACCCAAGAAATCTAAAACATAAGGTAGATATTGTAAACCCTAAAATATACGTTAAAACGTAAGATTAATATTATAAACCTATATGATTAATAAACCTAAAGGATTAATGTAAAAAGCACAAGGGATTTTAAACCCAAGGGAATAACAATAAATGTAAGGATAATATTAAATCCTAGGAACATAATCCCTAAGATTAATAAACCTAAGGGATAAATATTATAATCCCAAGGGATTATAAACTAAATGCATTAATATTAAATTGTAATATTAATATTATAAACCATAGGATTAGTATTGAACCCTTAGAATATAAACCCTATTATTAATATTAGAAATCCTAGAACAATATTATAAACACTAGGGATTAATAAACCCATTAGATTAATATTAAAAACACTAGGGATTATAAACCCAAGGGAATACCATTAGACCCTAGGATTAATATTAAACCCTAGAAATATAAATACTAATATTAATATTATAAACCCAAGATATTAATACTATAAATCCAAGGAATCAATAAACCTGAGGGATTCATATTATAAAGTCAATGGACTATAAACCAAGGGGAATACTTTTAAACCCAAGGAATTAATACTATAAACCTAAGAGATTGATAAACCCAAAGGATTAATATTCAAAATCCAAGGGATTGATATTAAACCCTAATATTAATATTATAAACAATATTATAAACAATAATACTACAAATTATAAACCCAATATTAAACTTTAATATTATAAATTGAATATTAAAAGGCCCTAATATTATAAACCTTGTATTAAAATCAAGTTTTGTAATGTAACAATGTGACATTGAATATATTACAATATAATGTAACATTGCGATAATGATTGTTAGACTTATTTTCATATTCAGACAAAGTTTGTGACAATGTGATGTTGGATACATTTTTGTACCATTCCAATGCTATAATATTAAACTGTTGATATTATAAGACCAAGGGACTGGTAAACCCAATGGATTAATACTAAAAATGTAAGGGATTATAAACCAAGGGGAATAATATTAAACCCACTGGATTAATACTATAAACCCAAGGAATATAGACCCTAAGATAAATATTCCAAACCCTAAAATGAACACCCTAAGATTGATATCATGACCCTTAGAATTAATATTATAGACCCAAGGGATTAATAAGCCTAAAGGATTAATATTAACAACCAAAGGGATTATAATCCTAAGGGAATAACATTAAACCCAATGATGAATATTAAACCCTAGGAATATAAACCCTAAAAATAATAAACCTAAGAGATTAATATTGTAAACACTAGGCTTAATATTAAACCCTAGGAATATAAGCCCTATTATTAATATTATAAACTCAAGGAATTTATATTATTAACCTAATGGATTATAAACCGTAGGATTAATATTATAAACCTTATCAATAATATTATACCCTAGGAATATGAACCCTTAAATTAATAAAACGAAGGGATTGATATTATAAACCTAAGGCAGTAAAAAAACAAGGGATTAATACTAAAAACCCAAGGGATATAGACCATAAGATAAATATCATAAACCCTAAAATAAAAAATTATACCCTAATATTCATATCATGAGCCTTATGATTAATATTATAAACCCAAGGCATTAATAAACCCAAAGGATTAATATTAAAAACCCAAGGGAATAACATTAAGCTCTATGACATTTGGGGCGAGATAGAGAGAAGAAGAACTAGGGATAGGGTTTTAAGGTCATGGAAATGATTTATGCGGAAGCGAATCCTCACAAGCACGTACCAGATGGGGAAGGCCGATTCTCTTATTCCAAGCTCGATCTAAAGAGAGAGAGGAGATCAAATATTTGCTAAGCTCTATAAAATCGAGGTTTCTGGAAGCTGTTCCTTACAACGAACACTCACAAGCGTACCCGACCCTCCATAGTCGTTAATGGCATCGATTTTGGATACATCGGGGGCCTTCGCTTTCCTCATCAGGAAATACGATTTTCCTACACTGCGACCACACCAAACAGCTGGCTGTTGTCCCTCGCTGGCACAGTTGGGGCAAGGGGTATCGACTTTGGGTTCAAAACAAAGGTATACCATGTTATTTTATCTTCCCCATATCTAAAAATTAGTGGAGGATTGGCAATAGAAACTCCAACCATCCGTCTGAGTAGTGATGAGGTTCCTCAATGTAGATGGCACACAAGGCATTGAGATATTGGAGGTGGGTTTCCATGTACGCAATTTTTGGCAACCTGGATCCAAAAGGAATGCCTAAAATGGATTTATCTATCCCCAAGCTCTATTTTTTGTTTTTTAGTGTTTTTTCCTACTTTCAATTATTATTTCTAGATTTATGATGGATGGTTTTCCTGGCTTGCTGAATGGGTAGATTGGGGTTTAGAACCACACCCTTCATCACAACGACATAGATTATGGGGGAAGTGTGAGGAAGTACCCACTTGTGTGCTCTCCCTATGTGTTGTATTTGTGCCTCCTGGCCAATGTGACAGCTCCGTCAGAGGTGTCTGCTCGAAAGACTCCAACATACATAGAAGAGGAGGGGTCTCTGCCTCCGAGACCTATTTTCAAATCTTCATGAAAATCTTAGATGGGAAATCAAAGAGTATGTGGGTACATGAAGCGAAATCTGTTATATATCTAGAGCACAATGTCCAAATTTCTATAGCCATCTCGGCTTCAAAACAAATTCTAATATATTCATGAAAGTTGCTATAGGAAGAAGCCTAATTAAAAGAATACCACATTCAAAGGAACTCCTCCATAGCATTGAACTTATGACTCAAAGGAGGTACTCTAGGATCAAACACATCTGCTATATCTAAACAGAACAGAGCACATGGACTAAGGTGAGCCAACACTTATAAAGGTGATACCCCAGATGGTATCTCTTACAGTAACATTTTGCAGGGGAAAACAAAGCAACAATTCATTCTGAACTAGCAAAGAATACTCCAAAGCCATACATAGTGTAGCAACTGAATTGCGTGCCAGAACTGAACATTAAAGCATTAGATATCGATGATCGTCATTCCACATTCGAAACATAGGAAATAATATATATATTTAACTGTTTCTAGCCCAAACCAATGGAGCTTTTTCACTAGATTTTTACCAATTGGACTATGAAGTGTGATATCCTTCTTTGTTCCAAGGGGTATTTTATTTTCAATTTCCATTCTATAGAAGCCAAAGATTTCATTCTCTGGGTGGGACCATGGTTTTGGGGCTCCACCGGCCTCTTCATCACACCATGGTTACCTGATTTTGATGCAAACACAATGGAGATAACAAGAATTCCGGTTTGGATGTAGTTATACAATCTCCCACTTCACTTTTGGAATGAATATGTATGAGGGAATAGGAAACACCATAGGGAGATACACGAAAATAGACATCCAACGTTTGGAAGAGAGAATCTTCACCTTCACATGAATTTCTGTGGAAGTGGATCTCAGCAAGGGACTACCAGAAAGTATCCATTTGCTTCATACCAACAAAAACGGAAGCAACATATTGATTATGAAAACATTACATTTAGGTGCAAGATATGTAGGATAATCGGTCACTTACAAAACACATGTTGAGACAGCAAAAGGAAAAATAGAAAAAAGAAGAAGACATGGAAAGAAACCAAAGGATGGAAATTCCCCTCAGGTAGACCAGAGCCAGAGATAGAGGTAGAAGGGGATATTCCCATTTAAAATGAGAGCAAACAATCTGATTCCGATATGAGGGCACCAAAACATGAAATAAAATACCCATTTGAACTTAATGCATCGTCTCTACCAGAACAGACCATGGTGGATCCTACGCCAACAGTAGCTCCTTCCAAGATAATCTCAGGTGAAAATAAAACATCGCATGTGTCTGAAAGCTCATATTCAAATAAAGAAAACATCACAAGGAATAATGATTTGGCCTTGGTTCCTTCCTCCCTGCATTTAGGGACTTGGCAGATTGTCCAAAAGAGTAAAGGAAAGCGTGATAATCCCAGCCCCACTGGAAATATGTAATCTTATGAGTAGCTTTGCTACGATGTGTGATTGAGCACATGGGCCCTATGGGCGTCTCGAATGCTTAATTTCATCTACAAAATGTACCTTTTCATTACTTATTAATAGAAAGTTTCTGATTTTTTCTTCGGAAGAAAAAACCATTAAACTCTAGGATGAATATTAAACCCTAGAAATATAAACTGTAAAATTAATACACGCAAGTGATTAATATTGTAAACACTAGGCTTAATATTAAACCCTAGGAATATAAACCCTATGATTAAAATTACAAAACCAAGGAATTTATATTATAAACCCGAGGGATCTATATTAAACCCTAGGACTAATATTATAAACCCTATCAATAATATTATACCCTATGAATATGAACCCTTACATTAATAAAGCCAAGAGATTGATATTATAAATCTAAGGCACTAACAAAAACAAGGGATTTATACTAAAAACCTAAAAAACCCAAAGGATTAATACTGTAAACAAAAAGTATATAAACCATAAGATAAATATTATAAACCCTAAAACAAACATGGTCGACCATGGTTGATTTTCATATTGAGACAATATATTTCGGAATGTGACATTGGACCATGGTTGACCATGATTGCTTCTCATATTAATAGAATATTTGTAACAATGGGATGTTGAACCATGGTTGACCATGGTTAACAATGGTTAACCATGGTTGATTTTCATATTAACAATATTTGTCACAATGCAACATTAGACCATGGCTGGCCATGATTGGCCATGGATGACCATGGTTGTGACAATGTGACATTAGACCGTGAGACAATATTTTCCATAATGTGACCATGACGATTGACAATCATTGACCATGATTGACCATGGTTGATTTTCATATTGAGACAATCTTTGTCACAATGTGACATTGGACCATGGTTGATTTTCATATTGACCATGATTGATCATGATTGATTTTCATTTTGAGATAATCTTTATCACAAATTGACATTGGACCATGGTTGACTATTAATGAAGATGGTTGACCATGGTTGATTTTCTTATTCAGAAAATCTTCGTTATAATGTGATGTTGGAGCATGATTGATGATGGTTGATGATGGTTGAACATTATTGATTTACATATGGAGATAATCTTTGTCACAATGTGATATTGGACCATGGTTGACCATGATTATAAACCCAAGGGATTGATATTATAAACCCAAGGGACTAATAAACGTAAGAGATTAATAATAAAAAATTAATGGAATAATATTAAACCTAAGGGTTTAATATTATAAGCTCAAGTTATATAGATCCTAAGGTAAATATTATAGACCATAAAATAAACATGGTTGATTGTCGTTGACCATGGTTGATTTCATATTAACACAATATTTTTAACAACACGACGTTGGACCATGGTTAACCATGATTGATTCTCATATTGAGACAATCTTTTTCATAATGCAATTTTGGCCATCAGTTGACCATTTTTTATTTTCATATTGAGACAATCTTTGTCACAATGTGATGCTGGACCATGGTTGACCATGGATGACCATAGTTGTCTTAATGTGACTTTGGACCAAGAGGCAATCATCGTCAAAATGTGAGCATGATTATTGACTATGGTTAACCATGGCTTACCATGATTGACCATAGTTGATTTTCATATTGAAACAGTCTTTGTCACAATGTGATATTGGACCATAGTTGACCGTGATGGACCATGGTTGATAATGGTCGACGATGGTTGACCATGATTGATTTTCATATTGAGACAATATTCATCACAATGTGGCATTGGACCATGGCTGAGCATGATTGACCATGATGATTTTCATATTGACCATCATTTACCATGATTGACCATGGTTGACCATAATTGACCATGGTTGACCATAATTGACCACGGATGACCATGATTTATTTTCATATTCAGACAAACTTTGTCACGATGTGACATTTGAATAGATATTATAAAACCCTAAAATAAACATGGTTGACCATCATTAACCATGGTTGATTTTCATATTGACACAATCTTTGTCAAGATACATCGTTTGACCATGGTTGACCATGATTGATTTTCAATTTGAGACAATATTTTTCATAATGCGAGTTTGGACAATGGTTGATTTTCATATTGAGACAATATTTGTCATAATGAGACCTTGGATGATGGAAAACCATAGTTGTTATAATGTGAAGTTGGATCAAGAGACAATTTTCGTCACAATGTAACCATGATAATATTACTTAATGTTATTAATATTAATCATTATTGTTATAATTAGTATTAATATTAATAAATAATTTTAAAACTTAATATTAATATTAATATTATTACTATTAATAATTAATAATTAATGTTAATGTTAATAATTGATATTAAAAAATAATATTAAAATGTTATTAATATTTAATGTTGTTAATGATAATACTAAAATTTATTAATTAATATTAATATTAACTAAATTAATATTAATAGTCGCTTAACCCATTTTAAAATGTTTTGATTTCTTAGAAATGTGGAAAAGGTTATAATAGTAGTTCTACTCTTGAAGATATAATATTAGTGATAAGTTTTAATTTTCATCTAATATAATATATAATATCAATTTAAAATTTAAGTTATTTTAATATTAATATTAATATTAATATTAATACTAATACTAATAATAAGATTAATATTAATTTTAATATTAATAACATTTAATTAATAATATTATTATTATTAATGCAAATTAACATTATTATTCTTAACAATATTAAGATTCATATTTATAAATAATATTAACATTTAGTATTAACAATAATATTAATTAATTAAAATATTAATGCCATTATTATACTTATTAATAATAATATAATTAATATTAATATTATTAATATTAATTTTATTATTAAGTTCTAGAGGAAAAATTACTAACAAAGGATATTAGTATTCTATAATTATTATTAATATTATAGAAGTGTTAATATTAATTTAGTGAAAATTAATGTTAAAATATTATTAAAAATATTCAATAATAATGTTATTAACCACTACTATAATAATTTAATATTATTAAACTTAAATCTAAACCTAATAATATTAATTACTATTAATCTTATCAATGTTTTCATGAAGAAAATATTATTAATAATTAATATTAATGTTGTATAATTATTAAAATGTAATGAAATTGATGTTAAAAATAACAATCATTAATAATATTATTAATCATTGTTATGCGCACCTAATATTATTATAAATCCAAAATAATATTATTATATTATTAATAAACCTAAATCTAATATTATAAAACCTAAACCTGATATTAAACCTAAATAAAATAAAATTTAATATTAAATATAATGTTTCAAAATATAAATCTAATATATAAAAGCCTAAATTTAATATTAATAAACTTAGTATTAAATGTAATTATAAATTACTATCACATATCTTGGAGAAATATTAAATATGACTATAGTCTATTATACAACATTAATTACTAACTCAAATATCACCATAATTTTGCATCAACATTGATCACCTACCCACATAGAAATAAAAAATTAATAATCCAATAATATATTTTTAATAAAAGTTTAATGTGCTAACTAATTATAGGTTGAGTTGGCCTAATGGTTAAGAGAAAGTGTTTCCTCCTAAGAGGTCACATGTTCAAAACTAGAGGAGGTAAAGTATGCATGCCTTCGTAAGTTTAGCAATAAATTGTTATATAACACAATAAACCTAAAAAATACTAACCATTAATACTAATATTATATATATATATATATATATATATATATATATATATATATATATATATATAACATTAGTTAAAATTATTGTTAAAATACAAATATTAATAATCATTAATAATATTATATTAAATAATTAAATTATTAATGTAAATTATTATAATTAGTAATAATTTTATTACTAATATTATTTTAATTTTTAGGGGAAAAAATTCTAACCATTAATATTAAAATTCTATATTTATTGTTAATCTTAATATTAGTTAAAATTATTGTTAAAATATAATTATTAATAATCATTAATAACATTCTTAACAATAATTTGCAAACCTAATATTATTATAAATATCAAATAATATTATTATTAAAACTAAACCCAAAATTATTATTATTATTAAACCTAGTACTATAAACTTAATATTAAATCTAAATATTAAACTTAATTATATTACTAATACTATTTTAATTATTAATTTTTAGGGGAAAAAAATTCTAACCATTAATATTAAAATTCTATATTTATTGTTAATCTTAATATTAGTTAAAATTATTGTTAAAATATAATTATTAATAATCATTAATAATATTTTTAACAATGACTTACAAACCTAATATTATTATAAATATCAAATAATATTATTATTAAAACTAAACCCAAAATTATTATTATTATTAAACCTAGTACTATAAACTTAATATTAAACTTAATATTTCAAAATCTAACTTGAATATTTAAAAACTAAGATCTAAATATAAGTAGACTTAGTACTATAACATTGATGGTTAACTTAAATATCACTATAATTTTGCTTCATTGATGACTTAGAATTGTGGTTTTGCGATTAATAAATGTGATGAAACATTTAATTGTTAGTCAACTTTACATTTTTTAAATGTAACACATTATTATGCTAAATTATACTTTTTGAATAATACAAATATTTGAGAGACTCGATATTTTGATATGATAATTTTAGAGATAAAACACAAATTTGTCAGAGACAAAATTACTCAACAATAAATTTAAATAAAATTTGGTTTCTTCAATACTTCGAAAATGTCTTCCTTACACACCATTATTTATAAAAAATAATTAAAACTATAAAATTAATTCTTGAAAACATATCTAAATTCAATTATTTGAAACACAACTAAGAAGAGTTTTTTCATTCTATAATTAGCACCACACCAATACTTTAATCACCACACTCCGCAAAGTATCATATTCTGAAGAGGGGAAATATAGAATATTATCAATCTCTCAATTTATCTTTCCAAAGAAAAATATAAATAACTAACATAAAGCCATCTCCATATTCTCACATAATAAATAGGTTTTGATCTCTAGAAGGATGGAATATTATTAACATCACTGCATTATAAAATCGATGATTGTGTAAGATGTTTTTTTTTTCTAAGTTATTTAAGTTGAAGGAAGATGAAATGTATATATATCTTAATGTATTTTGATTTTAATAAAACCCAAAAATAATATTCATAGAAATTTGGTGTTAATCCTATGAAAATGTAAAAAAGAAAAAAAAAAATCGCATATTATTAAAAAAAATAATTTACAATTAATTGAAGATTTAAAACCTAATTTTCTTCTCATTCTTGGAAGGTAACTATATTCTGGCTCTATTTGCTAAAGATATCACTCACACTTCTAGAAAAACATATTGAATAACAATACACCACCTCTTTAAGGAGAAGAAAAAATATAAAATTTGTTGTAAAATTACTATAGAAAATAAGTTACCACCACAATGTAAAAACCAAAATATTTTATGCAAAATTGAAAAAACCAAATTATTTTCTACACCATTACGTCTAGGAACACAAGTAGTATTCTTAAGCTAGAGCGTTTCAAACAATTTTTGAATGTTGAATGCAAGAAAAGGATAGAGGGTTTGAAACAATTTTTGAATGTTGAATGCAAGAAAAGAATAATCACACATCTAATTCCAATTATTCCATAGTAGTACCTAACACCCAATTTAAACATCCAAGATATTTCTTCTTAGTTTGAATTTATCAAACTCCTTACACTTGGATTGCATGATATTTTAGTGAAATATTTATTTTGTCAAATTTTAGTTCAAATTACAACTATTATAGTACCTAACACCCAATTTAAACATCTACTAGGATATTTATTCTTCTTTTAAATTTATTAAGCTTTATTTTGTTAATTTTACTTCAAATTACACCTATTATAACTATAAAATCGAAATTTTTTATATATTACCGTACATTGTCAATTTTTATACACTACATGAGTCAACGAATTTTGCACACAAATTGCAAGGACCACACTTTTATATATCTCTACAGCTATATAGACGACATGAAACAATGAATCAATTTTGATAAAAGGAAACTACCTTCTTTTTGTTACTTCTAGATATTTTTACTAAGCATGTATCTGCATGATCCAATTTTACAGAACAATCAAATCTAATATCTGCAATTTAAACTATTGGTAACACTGATTTAACCATTTATTGAAGATAACATTGCAATTTAAAAAATTAGGAACATATAGACCGCACGGGCATGGTCTAGTGGCCACTTGATGCATTTTTAAGGTGTTTGTGATGTTAAGCAGGTCACTAGTTCAAGTATCGTCTTATCCAGGTACCACTCTTGCAAGCTAGGCGGTTTCCTGAAAGGTTATAGTGGTAGCTGGGGAGTTGGACCCCGCGCCGCACGTGTGAAAGCTGCTTGATGTTTCTGATTCCTCTGAATTACCAAAAAAAAAATAGGAACATATCCTTACCCATTTATTGATGAATGTGTGAAGCTTAATAATATTTTTTGAACATCCAAGATTGAAAGTTTGATAGGCGCGACCATGTATTTTTGTCAAAATGCTAGGGCTCTATATATGCATTGATAATACTACCAAAAATCCTTCCTAAGTTTTTTTATACTACTCTGGAGAGAATTCTATCAATCCGTAATTTTCCTAGGCTCAAACGAAATTCTAGAGGTAACAAAAAAAGCAATTGTAAAGCTGGGATCTAGCCCTTCTAGCTTGAGAGAGGGATATTTGATTTACATTAATGTCTTAAGATATTAGGCTAGTTATGACTTTTACAGGTTGGAATTTTCAAATATTTGGTTGAAAAATGCAGGGAAATTCCATTGGGAAATGGAGTCATAAATCTTAGGATGATCAAATACAAAAATAACAGCTTAGAAGTAACAAGGAAATATAGGCAAGATTTTGGATCTTTTGAGCATTCATGGAGTGAATAAGATGAAGAGGATTAGGAATAAATTAAATATAGAGCATATTAGGATGAATTATATACTTAATATCAGAGTGAAAATATGAACGTTGTTTATAATCTAGAGAAGAGTGTATTTAAGAAAATTCGTCCCTTTATCTTAGTAAAACAATAGAGAGAGAGAGAGAGAGAGAGAGAGAGAGAGAGAAAATATGGAAAACTAAGAAAATGACAATTTCACATGAGAGTAAACATCACCAATTGCTTGACACAATAATCCTGGAATAAAGTTTCAGTATTAATGAAATGATCTCTTCAGTACAGTGTAAAAATTTACATCAAAATGCAGACCCTTTATTGATACAAGTTCCAACCCTTACTAAGTCCTTTTACATCACATTTATAGAGATTATTTTACATTTCCCTCTCGGACTTCAAAGAAAATAGTTTTTTACAAAATAATATATGTTAAAGGAACATATATTTTAGAGATAAGAGAGAAAGATAAGGAAATTATAGTAGCCTGCTATGCTGTCTAGGCTTATTGGAAATTGGTGATGACTGTAACTATTTTTCTGTAAATGTTATTCCTTTAGATGATGAAAATTATGCGCTCAAGTTACACTTCATTCAATCAAATATAGAAATCAGTCACACCTTTCTTCAGTTGGGATGGAAAATTTAACCATATTTCTGAATCTTTTATCCACATCAGTGTAAATGTCAAAAGTGGGCTTATTTAAAGAAAGGTGTTGAACTTCATGCCGAATATTTGAATCAAACTATAACCCCTGTATGAAAGCTTCTCCACTAATAACTCCTCTAGCCTCTGCAAACTTGGAGGCATCATCACCTATGTTGCACAACCGCTCTTGGTAGTTTTCTAATTGGATCAATTTTCCATGAGGATTTTTCAAATTAGGCAAACCTTTTTCCTGCAACAATGTAAATTTTCTATTGAACCTCTTGACCTGCAACTCAAGGTCTCTGCATTTTTTCTCCAATTTTATCATCAAGTTATTTTTTTCTAAGAACATTTTAACATTCATGACTACTTTTTCCCTATATGAAACATTGAAATCTTCTAATTGATCCTTGTTTTTGGAATCTAACAGCTTAATAATCCTTTGTTCCTCTTTTGGTTGGTGTTCCAAATCTTCCTTTGTATTGTCTATTGTTGTCTTTACTCTTTGCACTAGTTCCTCCTTCTCAGAAGTGATCTGAATCAAAGGCCACATATCTATTACATTTCCATTTATTTTATGCCAAATACTTTTGTTTTCCTCTTCCAGCATTTGAATGATAAAGGAATGGTCCTCATATTTTTCTATCTATTGGATAATTTTGTATTTTTTTTGCATTTCTAAGAAGTATGAATTTCCAATTTTGAATTTGTTTTCCTCCATCCAAGATAATTCTGCCAACAACCTCTCGTTTTCAACTCAAACTAATGTTAATTCATTTAGAGGTCTAGTAATTTCTTTAGTAGGCTCTGAAGTTGTGGTCCGTGCTATAGTTTCTACTTTTGAACCTATGCTTGATGTAGATATTCCTACTACTTCCCATTGTTCCTTCTCCTTCAAGAGTGCTTTTATGGCCCTCTCCATCTTTTGTATCTGTGCATTTTTCTCAACCACTATGGTAAATAAATTTTCTTTCTCCATTTATATACTAGAAACCTCTTTAGCTTGGGCGTGTTCTGTGGAGGGTATCTTCAGTTAATTCCTTAATGCTTGAATGTCTACCTCTTTAATCTTTATTACTTCTTCTACCTCTTTGATGTCCTTAAAGTTATTCCCTAGCTTTATTATGAAATATTCTAGAGATTTGATTATATTGTCCTTGGACAAAGAAGATTATTTTTCGATCTTAAACTGAGAGGTGATATTATATAAGGATGGATGTAATCTACATATATTCATGGCTGAACTGGTAAGTGATGAAAATTTCATCTCCCCTTTCTTCTTGTGTAAATCGATTTGATCGATTTCATGTATTTTCTTTGTATAAAAAAATGGATGCTTTGTAGTCTTATACACTCCTAGGATTTGGAATTAATGGTTCCATGAAATCTATTTGGAATTTTCATTTCTTTGAATCAGATGCAAAGAGTAATCTATGTTGTGTTTTAGTAGTCTTCTTCCAAAACTAAGAGTAGGTGGAACCCTTCAAAGCTTCATTTTTCAACTTTATCTCCCTATATATTGAAAATACACTCTTCTGAGCTGCAATTTGAGAACTGGATGACACTAAATATTCGACTGCTGCTCCTATAGTAGGTGACTACATTGTTTCATTTATTTCATTAGAAGGAGGAATTGAAGTTTCCATAGTAGGTGATTGTACTATATCTTCTATTTGAATAGGAGTAGTTGGGATCACAGTAGTTGGCTATTGAGTGTCCCCCTCCTCTCGAGACCCATCTCAGATAGTAATCACTTATGCCTTAAACTAAGGATGAGTTTGTGAATCATATTTTTTAGCAGTAATTGAATCCCTTTCCTTTCTCTTGAAAACAATGAATTCTAGATCTGGATTTTATGAATCAATAAGCGACATGGCTTATATTTCCCTTTATAGTTCATTTTTAAGGAGTTGGTGTTGGCATAGATGATTGAACAATAATCCATTCTTCTTCTTTGTGTAAAGTACCGTCTATCCACTCCTTGTGATTGGCATATTTTTCAATTTTGATCATCGATGTATGTGTGTAGGAGGTACTATTTTTCTCTGATCCGAGCTTTGAAATGATTCCCAAGGGATCATAGGACCAAGAAAAACTGAGTTCGAGCTTCATATGATTCAAAATGATCTCCACTTATTTTTCCGCAGCTATGGTATTGATAATGTGGGGCCCAATATGTGACTTGAATTTGAATTGTGGTTTATATTTTTATGCCACAAAATGAAGCTCATCCATGTCCAACATTTTCCCGTTTTATTCTACTGTGAATTATTTGGTTGGGAAAAACTTTGGTAGCATGTAAGGAGGAAATTTGATTCATATATCCTTATCTCAGTGTAATTTTGGTATAAATACCAGTCTCTAACCTTGGAATACTCTGAAAAATGTAGGAACTATTTTATTCCTGGTGAAATCCCTGGAATTTGGTCATTACTAAACAAACAAAAATGATGTATGCAAAAATTTAGGAAAAAAATCATTATATGAGTACTTCTATGAGTTATTTCTAAACAAAGAAGTCGAGTGAATCACTAACCATGGATGGCCCTGATTGTTTGTTTTCTATAAAGGGAACTCAAACTTATTTGACTCATAATATAACATGAGATAAATTAAAACTGTCTCATACTTGAACGCACCTTCTTCCTTAAAATTTAACAATTGATCATGGATTGATTTTGCAAGAAATTTGCTGAAATCGAAAAGAACTGATGGTTGCTTGCATACTATAAAAATTGATATAAAATAAAAGACTACTTCAACTACCCACTGATCATTATGGTACCCAAGCAGTCGGGTCACCATAGAAACTACCTGCTTGGATATTTTAGGAAAAATTGAAATTGGATAGGGGGATTAGTCTTGGGTAATTGGACATTTTCTGGAAGAAAATACTAAGAAATTTGAGTTATTTGAGGGAAGGTTAACGTTTTTTATATTTCCATCAAGACCTTGACCGACAAAGCATGATGAGAGGCTTGATATTCAATTTGTAGGGACTGAAATATGCTCTCAGGGGAAATGGATAAAATAGCCTGGTTGCTATGGGAAATGAGAACTCTTTGAATGGGAAAATACCTTGGATGGAACCATGCAATAAATTCACGGAAAATGAGTTTGGGGGAAAAATAATTGAGGGAGATTGGATTTCCAAATGTTTAAATCATCACTTTTGTTCATAAACTTCTGGTTGGACCAATTATGGAGTTTCTACAAGTCGAATTCTAATTTGGTTTCATCTATTTTGTATTAGGTGTCTATCTCGGGAAGTTTATCAAAATCTGGAACTATGGGATTCATGGGATTTGAATTACTCTCATTTCCCTTTCCCTTACAGTTTGAAATATTTGAAATGAACCATAGGGAAGGAAAATTAACTAGGAAAATTACAAAGGACAAACAAATTACTTTAATCAGAAAAAAATGGTTAAAAAACGAGGTTACCCATGGATAATTTATCGTACGGAAGAAACAAATATTGCTGTAGAAGATCAATAACTAATGACAGTTCATTTTTTAAATCTGTAGAATTGATGTTCAGGTGAAAGGGACAAAAACAGTTCTTCATAGGTTTTATAACTATTGGATCAGTTGTGTAATAGGAAAATTTCAACAGGTGTGGAGCGGGATTTTATTTTCTAATTGAAATTTTAGTGGGAAAAATTAATGCAAGGAATGTTTATAAATTGATTTGGTAGAAGAATTTAAATGTTAAATGACTTTGTAATGTGGCAGGGAGTGATGAGGTGGGACAAGTGGCAGTAATAGAGTGGAGGGGATTAATGGGTATTTTTCGGGTGATGGATGCTAGAGGAGCAGACGTGTGGCAAGAGGTAAGTAGCGAAGGGACAGAGCCTTGGCAGGAAGCGGAGGTGGTATTTCAGGGGGCTAGAGGTGGTAAGCTATATTTGGAGGGAACCCCCGAAATGCCAAATATATTTCTACACACCGTAGAGGGGTTTCGGTCAAAACCACATTTCAGCCCCCCTGCCCCCTCGTATTAACCTTCGGGAGTACGGGAGGGCATAATTCTTCCTCCGTCGTAGATCTTGGTGGATGGAAGCCGCGTCGTAGTTCTACGTGCACCCTTTAACAGAAAATGACAAAAATTATTTGTCGTATTATCTAAAGCAAATCTTTATATAAAAAAATGGTTTTTGAAATAAAATAACAATGTGACATTTTTACTAGATTGCTAGAAAGGGGATTTTCCATTTTTATTTTCTACTTTTAATTTTTATTTTATTTTCTATATGTATATATCAATTTTCTATATATATATATATATATTCTTTTCGATTTTTGGTAGAATTAAATAATTATTTAGAATCTCTCATAGCAGAAAAAAAAACAATAGATAATAATCAATTTATAGGACCTTAACAGAGCTAGGCATCCTTCCTAAGAATTTTTCTACTACTCTGGAGAGGGGAGAATATAAGCAGGCCTATTCGTTACAACACTATGAAGTGGTTAAACAAATGGACATGTTAAGGAAACTGATGGACACAAGCGAAAGACGCTTTTTATTTGGAATTGGACACATGTTATCAACATTTTGAAATTGAAATCTTTAGAAATGGCATAGTAAATTCATAATAAGGGTTTGTAAAAAATTAATTTAAACATGGTTTAATCATATGATTTAGATATGAAGGCAAGCTAGTTGTATGAATTCCATCCATTAATAGATTGACAACAACAAAAATATACTGACATCTTTAAATTTAAACCATTGGATCAAATTATTTAATTAATAAAATGATTAACGTAACCAATTCCAATAAGAAGATACCTATCACCTTAATTAAAAAATCATAATAATAAAAAATAATAACCAATTCCAATAAGAAGATACCTATCACCTTAATTAAAACATCATAATAATAAAAAATAATATTAAAATTTTTAATATGAAAAAATGTGTACAAACATGTATCTTCATTATGAGGCAGACATGTATCTTAATTATGTCTTACTAAGTAAGGAAGGTTTATGGTCTATCATCCAACATGAAGGTGTGGCATTATTGTGGAGATGAATTGTTATTGCATAGTGGTAGAATAAATTCAAAGTGTTAAGAAATGAATTTGTTTTCCAAATTTAATTTTTTACTATAAAAATTTATTATTTTTTTTTATTTCATAGAAATCAAGATCATTTTCCATAAGAAATCAAGGGTATTTTCTGGAAGTGCAGCTTGCTTCAAATGCTAAAAATACATTTTTATAAATTCAATTAACTTCATATTATCACAATGTAAAATATTTTATATATATATATATATATATATAATTTTTTTTAAATGATATATAATGTATTCTCCAATTTTATTTTATAGGTATTTATGTTACTTATTGAAAACACATATTTCCATTTCCTCTTTATCCCATAACAAAATGTTATATAATTTAAGTTTTAGATTATTAAAGAGAAATTTTTTAACCTCTTATTAAATATGTAATTATTATATTACTTAAATAATAAATACAATTAGAAAATAATTACAAATAAATTTATTTATATTATTAAGTTATTTCGTTCATATTATTTCAGTCATTTTATATATATGAAAATTCATTCATATATGTTCATATACATATATATATATATATATATATGAAATTCTAATATATATTTAGTATAATAGAAGCTGGTTACATATTATTAAATTATTTTAATAATTTAATTTAATTTTCAATTATATTATTAAAATGGTTAAAATAATTAATTAAATATTAATATTTTTAGTTTTTTGGAAGTATTCCTATTAATTATAATAATTATGTTAGGGAAATAGATTTAGAGGGAAAAAAAATTTCAAGACAAAGATTTAAAAATTATCATAGCCATATAAATAAAATGCTTGGTAAATTTTGTATACATAAATTCATAATAAACATCAAAACACTTACATTATGGTACATTTCATGTTGCTAAAATTCAAATAATCATAAAAATAACTTTATTATAGCTTTATTTTAAATTTTATTAATTATAAGAAGAATTCATATATAAATTAATTACATATACATTAAAAAAGCATAGAACAAAATTTTTAAATATGGAGATTTGCCTTCACTTTACCATGGAGATTCTTAATATATAAATGAGATTTGGTACAATATCATGGACCAATATCATTGCTTATCAATGCAGTATGCTCAAAAAACTATAATTCACTTTGTATAACACATATTCATATGACATTATTTTAATTAGTCAATTTAATTAAAAAGATACAGAGGAGACAATTGTTTCTGAAATAAATCTCAATCATTGATTTTTGTAAATTACAATAAATATTTTAAAATATTTTTGGAGTTTAAACCCATACCATTCACCAATTAATTATAGATAATTAAATTAAAATTTAGAAATATTAATGATATTTGTTTTATTAAGAAAAAAATTGTTATATATATATATATATATATATATATATATATATATATATATATATATATTTATAAATTACAATAAATATTTTAAAATATTTTTGGAGTTTAAACCCATACCATCCACCAATCAATTATAAATAATTAACTTAAAATTTAGAAATATTAATGATATTTGTTTTATTAAGAAAAAAATTGTTATATATATATATAATAAAATAATATTATAAAATATTAACCATTTAAATAGATATTATTTTAAAATCCTAAATATACGAAAACGAAAATTAAAATTTTTAGTCCTAAACGTAAATTAAGATTTTCATCGTACTAAAAAAACATTTAATTAAATTTCGTGTCATTTATATTATTATAATTTCTGATTTAAAATTAGTATTATTTTTAAATTATGTAGAAGGTCAGCCTTATTAAAATATATGTTTCTCAATTCAAATTAACTAATTGTCTTTTTGGGTGTACATCGTTAATTAAACTTTGTATTCTTTCCAATTATGATGATTTATTAATTAAATAAAATATATATCTTATAAAAATGTATATATAGAATTAAATAAAGAGAAGATTATTTTTTATAAAATAATATATATAGAGTGATATAATTATGTTAGAAAGAGTCATTATAGTTTTATATGGTGGGAAGGAGCACAAAAGGAACATTACACTGTCGTCAAGGAATAATACTCTCCAGAAAACTCTAAATCGTAAGAAATCAGGCAAGAAAGAAACAACCCTCAAGACAAGCAGGGGGAAAGTCGCCCTCTACAACAAAAAAATGAACTCAACAGCTCCTCAAGCATCAACAATTATGAAGATTCGAATATGCAAAATAAATCTTCATTTAGTAGCAAAGTAGATCTCCCAGATCCCGAAGATAAGACACCAGTGTCCCAAGGATCAGAAGAGATGAAGGAGTTGCAAGATAAAGGAAGTTGGAAGACCATAGAAAAGAAAAAGAAATCTACAACACCAATTTCACCAAGAAAGACTAGAAGCGAAGCAATTAAGAACTGAGAAAATTATAGGTCCGATAAACCAAAGTTTAATTTCAATGGACATTAACCATTATCATCATCATCATATATATATATATATATAAAATAAAATAATACAAAATTAAAATATATTATATTAATTTAAAAAAATTCTATTTATATAAATATATAACTTTGAAAATTAAAAGAAAACAAAATTTTAAGAATACCTGAAAACTATAATTATATTTAAAAATTAAATTTTCTTATGATGGACAATGATTACATTTAAAATTTGAAAAAAGTTTATAATAACCTAGGTTTTGCAATAACATAAAATATATGTAACATAGATAGACCTAATAATAACTTATTTCCTAATATAGAAATGAACATAGACTTGTTTCTTCGAGTTTTATATTTTAAATACACTGGTAACTCAAAAGCAATTTTCTTTTCTAAAAGGTTATGAAGAAATTAAATTGATTATAAAACTACTTTTATTTTTAATTTTTTATTTTTGCTAAATAAAAATATTAACGATTTTATTTTAGATAACAAATTTGTAAATGTACATACTAATTGGTATTCCGTATAATGAGATTTATGTAAGAATGAGCATCTACTTTTCTCAAGATGTATATAATTCACGCGTTATGTATTCAATTTTCCTTGAAGTAGTCATCATCTCAACTTTAGATATAAAATACAAAAAACTACCAAACTCCCCAACAGTCCAAAAGTTAGGTAACGTTGCGTGTTTAATATTTCCCATTACTTCATAACACAGAGAAATAAAAACGATGGTTAAGGAAAACGAGAAGTTAGGTGTCATTGTTGGGAATGAAAGATTTCCGAAACTCTTTATTGTACCTCACGCCTATAGAATTTTGGTACTTATACACATAAGAAAATGAATGTGGGAGAAAACATATTGTACATTCTTAATGTACTAAACTAAAAGCCGATGTAAGCAATTCTATGAGACCAAAACCCCTTTTATAAATTGTTTAACTAAAAAATAGTCATCTAGTATTTGAATATGTGTGAATTTCTTTTTCAGTAGAAAGAATAAGGACCATATTGAGTGTCAAGTGTTTACTAATGGATAAATAGAAAAATGTGACTTTGGGAGAGAAAATTGATATTTCCGACACTCCCTCAACTCAATCCACCTCCAACATTTTGTAGATTACTTCGAGAGTTTTATTTAAAAAATGCATAGATAAGGAGCTCATTTTTGTGGTTGGTAGATAATCATGTGTGAGGAGGTTTATAAGAGAATTGGGGAAATTAATTTACAATGATAGGACTTTGAGTAACACACCTAAGAGTTATGGTGTCATTTCCTTCAAAAATGAAAACATTTCTATTTAGCAAAGTTCACCCAGCCAAAGTTAGCGGGAGGGGTTTGAAATCTTTGTGTCACTATTCTGATACCAAATTTTAAAATTTTATTTTATTGAAACTCATGGGAAAATCCTTTCTAGGGATTATCAATTCCTAATATTCCTTCAATATCTTTCTAAACCTAGTTTAAGAAATGTTATGCTAGGATAATTTGGGAATGTAGGTTATGATAGGATAATATGGGAATTTTTTTTGAGTTCATATTGGTACAGGTAGCATGTACTTGAAACTTGAAACCTTATTTTTCTATATAATATCTCAATTAAGGACCCTATTGTTGAGGAATAGCCACATGGATATATTTTTTTACTTTAGTGGACATTTGAATTTCAAGACGGATTTCCACCACTAGAGTAGTGGTTTATTTGTGTAGGTCAATGTATAAGTCTTGGAACTAAACTTAGGCTTGTATTCTCCTGAATGTTTTTGGGACTAGAGGAGTTCATACTCTAGATGATTTATGATGGTGATGCATTTTTTGTGATATTCTACATAGGATTCTGAGCCCTTGGTGTAAGCCTCACTAGGTTTGAAGTCTCTTCACAAGAGATACTACTAATGATTACTATTGACCTCTAAGGCTAAGAAATATCTCTTTAGATTATAGAATAAGTTAGATCTTAAATCCTAAATGAAAGGAATTGGTGTCATGTTCATGTCCTTTCTCAAAAACCTATGGATCTAAGCCTATTTGGACCTTGTCTCCTTTGTGAATATTCCAAATAAACTAATTCCAATCAATGGGAAGGATGCAACTATGAATTTCCAACTAAGAAAGAAGTTTAATGCTTTTCTGTTTGTGGTCATAATCTAATCCACCTTGGAGATGGTAGAAAAATATTTATCTTTTATAGTCTATACCCATATCCCTTATCAGAACAGAAGTCTCCAAAATTTCTTTGTTGTTAATTATTTTGAGAAAAGAAATAATTTTTTAACCCACAACCACCTTGACATTTTTGGATAGTGAGGATTTTTCAAGCTATCAACACTATACCTTTATTTTACTGATTCAATGACTCGAAGAAACAATAATAGAGTTTTGAAATATGCTCAAGGATTCATTTTAGGATACAAACAAGAGAAATATAGTATACCAAGAAGGCCCTAAGGAAAGATTGGACAATTAAAAATTGTTCGCATTATTGCTAATGTGTTTTCCTTGATGTCAACCTCAATTTCAACTTGTCATATAATTTCATAATGATATATAGGTGTTGCAGGAGTTTTATAAAGTATTACAGGTCATATGAATGATTTCACATGTGATGTAAAGGATGAGGAAGTGTATTGACAAGTTTCATTTCAAAAAAATTGAAGGAGGTGAAGTTTACAAAACTATACTGTAACAACACTTGGTTGACTTTCTCTCAAAAAAATATAAGACCAAGGTCATGGGACACATATTCCAAGCCGAATGGTGGGAAAAACATCCTAGTGGGGATCAGTTTCGATTTATTAATGGCTAAGGAAATTAGAAAAGGCATTGACAAAGGCAAAGAGGCATTAATTGATATTTTATCTATGAAATAATGGAAAATATGAGAAAAGGGAGATGAAAGGTCACAAATTTTCATAAGATGTAAATTGAAGGAAAAATGAAAGAAGATCAAGAAATTAGGGGCCTCAATAATAAAAATGCTTTTGAAGACCAGTTCACATACTTCTTTCAGTTTTGTTTCAGAGCTCTCTTTTATTCTCTCATTCTCTCATATTCTTACACACTTAGAGAAATCTTGGATAATTTGTGGAGCATGCTTAGAGCACTCTATTTTTCATTGGATTTGTAAAATAAGGCAATTGAAAGCGAGAAAGTGCAAGGGAACAACGAGATAAAAAATACAACAAAATTTCTTTGTAGGTATCGAGTTACATGTATGATTTCCTTGCTAGTTTTGGCATATATGGTATATACATGTGGTTATTTGGTTATGATATGTCATTGAGGTGGAGGATTTATTGGATTAATAGTTATTTTTCCTAGCCTTTCCATTTCCAGATAGTCTTGGTGTTGTGTGTTTTTCCACTTGGAATTTCTGATTGGTGTTGAGGTCCCTTATGGATGTGGGTTGAGTTACTAGTTCTTGGAGTTGTTGGTTGGAAAATTTCTACAGAGCTCTCGAACAACTTGGGTTGAGTTACTAGTCCTAGAGCCTTGGTTGGAAAAATACTTTGGAGCCCTTGGTGGGTTGAGCTAGTAGTCCTGGAGCCTTGGTTGGACAAACGATCTAGAGCCTTGAAAGGTTATGGGTTGATTTATTATTTTCTAGAGCCGCGGTTGGAACAAATGCTCTGGATTCCTAGACAACTTAGTTAAAGACTGATCTTGTTGGTGTCAGTGATTTCCAACCGTGAGTTTGAATCATTGGTTGAGGACTAAGGTGGTTTGGCCTCTTTAACCTCTAGTTGGGTTTTGGTTGGTCTATTCCATGAGATGTCACATTCTTGTTTGGAATATGGCATGGGGGTGATTATCTAAAAGAGAGATTTGGTTTAGCATAATCTATGGTTGGATTGTACGTGGAAGTCCCTAACTTGGTTGGATTTATCTATGTTAACAAGAGATATTTTACCCTTTCATTTGCATGAGTAATTGTACTTATTATTATGTATCTTTGATGACTATTTTATCATGGTTTGTATGTTGTTCATTTCCTAGTTATATGTTGGCTATATGATGTATAGTGGCTATGGATATTGACGCATTTTGACTTGTTGATGAATGAATAATTAATGCATGAGCTAATATATGTTATTACAGCTATTATGAGAGGGCATTATACCTTATTTATGTTTCTTAGATAATTATATGACCCATATGTTTAAATATTCATTCATGACCTGTAGATTACATGTTCGCCATATGTTTGGCAAAATGATTGTCATGGTTAGGCCTGGGGAGGCCAAGTACTTGATAAATTTTGTATATATGGCCTTGTATTAATGTTATTTATCATTTTGGAAAGTTTCAATAAATTCTGGACAATGGTATGGAGGCAAGCCCTGAAAAGGTGGCACTGATTCTAGGGTTGCAGGTTCAAAACTGAGAAATTTGGACTGTAGTCTCATGGATGCTATTTTATACATGTAGATGGATGACTACAGTCACACAAATGTAGTGTTATTTCTGAGAATGGGAGTATAGGTTAGTGAAATAACTATTCAACTCAGAATTTGGGCATTGGGAGTGGTTATTCAGTGTCTGAGTGACTTGTAAGTCCCATGGGATGTAAGTTTGTGGTTGATAGGTTTAGTTATTAGCCCCACTTCCATAAGTGAACATTGGTGGTTGGTTCATGTTTTAGATTCTCTTCCTCTCATGTTTACCTTTGTAGGCTGGGGAAGATATGGGAGGCGTGGTTACGTATACATGACCCCTATGAAGAAATGTTGCATACATATGTAGGTTTCATGAAAATTGATTGCGTACAAGAACCTTCCCATAGAAAATAAAAGACCATGATAATTTCCCATGGTAATCTCCTAAATTTTTCTATGAGTAACATCTATTTGATCCTGTTAAAAATTACTGACAACAAACCCAAAGGATTTTCCTATGGTATTTGCAAGGAACAAAGGTTGTAAAAGGGGAAGGAGATTAAGTATTAAAGTGTGCATTTTATGAGTTTTTCATGTGTGATCGAATATGAAAATGTGTTCACCAAGGCGCAATGAGGATGATCAGATATGAGAGATATAAATTTGTATTGAAAATATAATGGATATGCTTGATTGAATTGTTTATTGCAAGTGCAGTTTATTAATATTTTATGGATTGAAGGAATATAGGTATGATTTTTTATCATTATTATTGTTAATGAGGGTTTATATATGAAAATATGTATGAAGAGATTAATTTGAAAATGTGTGTATGCGGGGATAAAAGTGTGTCTTGAATGGTGTGTCTTCCTTATTTGATTTGTAGAGAATATGTTGTCATGTCTATGGGTATGGAGAATATGGTTGATTTTAGATTTCAATATTGACAATGGCTCTACATTACATTTGTGATTTCATACAAAAAAGTTTAACGATTAATTCTTCTAAGATTTGTAGGCAGCTTGTGTTCCTAAATATCATCTACATGCGCGGATCTACTTCATAAACGTCACATATACATTCTGAGTTTATAAAATTTTAATATTGTTTCTTGATCTCGATTGTTGGGAATTTTTGTTGTTACTAAGTAATGTGATGAAGGTAAATCTTATTTGAACGAATAGAATGGTTGGGCTTTAGTATTCAGTAATACAATATATGTACGTGGGTATTATGTACAAAGGGCATGTATACACATGTGTTTCCTTAATAAAATTCATGTATATATTGTGATTTTATCAGGGTTTATATTTCTACTTCGTTATGGTAGTAGATTGGTTCTATATTATTTTTCATTTATTCTCAAGGATGTCTTGATAAGGATGTTTGGTATCTGACCATATTGGTTGATTATTGATTTGAGTTTGATCAATGATTTGGATCTAGAGGGACGATTGATATCTTGGTATTTAGTTATACAGGTTGAGCATACTTGATTCATCAATTTTTGTTTTCAAAATGGTTATTAGTATTTGGTGATTGAGCATATTGTTGGGTGTGGGTTTAGTTTGAAAATTTGATGGAAGGTGGCCTACATTTTTTTTATGATTGATTGAGACATGTGGATCTAGTATGAAAAATTTGAAGTGTGGTCCATAGAGTTGCTGAAAGTTTGAGCCTTTAGTGAAGGAACATGAGCTTCCTTCGAGTAAGAGGTTGTATACTTGATAAGGGAGTAGTAGGTTCCTTCTAGTTGGAGATGGAGAAACCAGAGATGGTAGCCACCTACAGGTAGGATCCTATGTACTGCTAAGAGTTTTCACAAATAAAATATGTAAAATATTTTCTTAATAATAATAAAGAAGATAATGACAACAACAATAGTAGTTTTCTTCAAAATTGTGTTTCCACCTAGAAATATTTGTGTCCCTATGTGTTGATGCATTTATTATGTGTTATGATTTATCTTCTCTTTATTTCTCATGATTAAAAAAAAATGAATAAGAAAGGAAATAATTATTAATCAAAGTGATGAAAACAGGTAAACTGTATATATGTTGAAAATGCAACCAAGAAAGGTTCTAATTTAATTGTCCCTCGAATTAAATTAGAATAAAATTGTAATTCCACATCACATGACAATGTGTATGAGTTAAGTAAGTTAGTTTGACTTAGTTGGTTCAATTAATTTGAGCTTAGGTTATAACTTGAGTCATGTAGAGTGGCTCCTACAAAATAGGATCCCTCGTGGAGTTTATTTTGAGTTGTAATTAATTAACTCAGTTTATCTGAGTTAAAGTCAATTCAACTAGTTCCAACTGATGGAGGAGCCAGTAAGAGGTCAAAGTGTGCTTGAACCACATGCAGTGATAAAATAGAGAACTGAAAAATCAACCATAAATAACTCATGCATGTGAGATCATATAAAGATCGATTTGAGATTAGAGTTCAAGGGAAATGTACTATCAGTTGTATAATCATCCAAATTGTATAGCTGATGCATGCAGTTAGAGGAAGCCCTAGATTTATTGGAAAATTCATATTGGGAATTTCCCTAATTAATTAGGCTTGATTACCCAATGAAAAAACACAAGGAAATAGGGATCTAGGTAGGCATAAAATTGGTTAATTATTGGCCTAGGATTCTCTAAGAAGCAGTGAGACAGATAGAGATAGTGCAGACGTTTCTCTGGTTGGAGAAAATCATTGTAATATTCTCAAATTTTCTGACTTATTCAATATAAGGATAGCAGGGTTTTTAGCTAACACTTTCTCTATAATTGTGTAATGTGTCATTTAGATTATTTTTCTTATATCCTTTGTGATTTCGTGATCGAAACTAGTTTCTGCAATTGGTATAGTAGATTCAAGTCTATTTTTTTATCATATTACAATTAGAAGTTGGAATGTACATGGATTTTCTACATGGTATCAGAGCTTAAATCACTATAGAAGAGAAGAATATGAGTTTGTACTTGCAAGGGGAAAAATATTTTCAAATATCTTCTTCAAATCTAGAAACAAGATCAAGGTGGCATTCTATCTTCTGAGGCTCAAGTATGCACTTAAGGGTAGCTTGAATTGCATTTCCTGGAGAAACAGGATGGAACCAGACTTGGAAGACAATGAATTGAATGAGTTGATTGATAAGGAAATCCCGAAACCAACTTTGATGAAGAAGATCTAGTAGAGTGGAATAAGTGTGTTGAAAAGGAAACAAGGATTATACTGGAAGGTTTTTGAGATCAAATTGTTTCGAACCTCCATGGAAATGAAACTCCATTGGCAATGTGGAAGGCCTTAAAAAAATTGTTTCAGAATAACTGTGATCACATGAAGTTGGCACTGAAGGAAAAGCTTGGGAAAATCAATATGGAGAAGTGTGACACAATACAAAAGTACTTAACCAAGTTTACCTAATGTCAGGATGAGCTTGTAGGTGTTGGTGTTACAATTGACGAAGATAATATGGTGAGCCTAGCACGTCTAGGTCTTCTCAAGAGCTGGCACAACTACGAGGATTTGTTAAATGGGAGGGAGAAGCTACCCAAGTGGGAGCGTTTGTGGTATGACTTGGTGCAATAAGAGATTTTTCAAAACACAAGAGATGAATCCTCATCAAAGCATGATGATGAGGAGAACTATGCCTTGGCTAGAAAGGAAAAGGGAGTCATCCCATTGCAAATGAGATTCTAGTCACGAAGGAAATAAGGAATTATAAAAGATTAAATATTTTCACTATTACGAGTTCGGACACTATGCCATGAAGTGTTCACACAAGAAGAACCACAAGAATCCCTCGGGAGGAGCGGTAGGTGAAGCACTTTATTCACAATTCGAGTTGGATTTTACCTTCATCTCATACATGGTGTCATCAGTGATGGTAAGTGTGTGGTACCTAGATAGTGGAGACTCATTCCATATGACTAGAAACAAAGAGTTCTTCAAAAAAATGGAGGAGAAGGACCTTTATATGCAAATAGAGATGGGATATGATAGAAGGTACAACGTGACAAAGATTTTTACTGTTACCTTTTAGATGGATTCTGGTTCTCCTCTACATTAAAACATGTGATGTATGTTCCTATTTTTAAGAAGAACTTAGTTTCAGTTTATATGTTGGAATACTATTTTTACAATGTTATATTTCTCAAAGGAAAGTTGTTCCTTCGTGACATAGCCACAGGACAAGTGAAGAAGATCGAGGTTCGAGTAAAGAACCTCTGCAAGTTGGATGTATAAGATTGTTTCCTTGAGCATGAAAGCACAGAAGGTGGAGAGTCAAGATATTGGTGACTTATGGAATATAATATTGGACCATCTACACCACAAAGCTCTGAATATCATGCAACATATTTCTATAGGACATCCCAAGGGTTCAATTGAGTAGCATGATAATGTAAAGGGTGTACATTAGGGAAGTACACCAAAGGTATATTTTATGATAAGGACAGTCGAGTGTAAGAGATCCTTTAATGAGTTCTAATAGATGTGTGTGGATCATTCTTGACAGCCTCCACAACCAAGTGTAGGTATTATGTGATTTTTGTAGATTATTTTTCACACAAGTGTTGGATATTATTCATGTAGAAGAAGGACTAGACGTTCTCAAAATTTTTTGGGTTAAAAGCACTTGTTTAAAAGACAGAGGTAGGAAATTGACGGTTCTCAGGTGTGAAAGTGGTGAATAATATGTGTCAAAATATTTCAAGGACTTATGTGCATTATAAGGCATTCCACGAGAGTTGTAACACCTTATAACCTGCAACAAAATTGGCTTGTAGAAAGGAGGAAAAAAAATGTGGGAGTTGCATGGGTGATGTTACATCATTACAGCCTACCATTACACTTATGGGAAGAAGCATGCAACAAAACTGTGTATGTGCAGCACAAGAGTCCTCATTCGGCACTTGAGATGAGTACGCCTGAGGAAGCCTTTCCGATAAGAAGCTAGATGTGGTGTACTTTATAATTTTGGTTCATCATTTTACTATCATGTTACCAAGGATCTACGAAAAAAATTTAGAACCAACATCTAATTTAGGGATATTTTAGGGGTAGACTGATACACCTCACAACTATCGGTGTACCTTCAATCTCGTTGGATGAAAGTGGTTCGTAGAGATGTAAAATTTGATGAATGGAAGGCCATGTGAATTTCCCTTGAGAAGGAGCTTTAGATGCATGTAGATGATGATTTATTAGCTCCAAAAAAAGATCCCAAAGATGTGGAAAAACAACAAGTAGAGAAGTAGAGAGTGGAAGCACCCACTCACAAATGTATATTGGGTAGGGATTCCATTTGACATGAAAAGCACATCAAGTAGAATCTTCAGTATTGGGTGAGTAGTAATTTCTTGGTACAGTAGGAAGAACAGATCAATTGCACTCAGTTTAGTAGAAGTAGAGTACATGGATTATAGTCAAGTATCTTGTGAGGTTTTCTGGATCAGGGAGATCCTTGTTCGGTTGTTTGGTGAATGGAATAGATTAAAAGGAGACCTTTTATCCAGTAGTAAGGTACTCTTCAATCATATCTATTCTAGCACTTTCAGTGAAAATGGGATGGAAAATACATCAGATGGATGTAAATACAACCTTCCTCTATGGATTGATTGAGGAAGAGGTGTAGATAGAGCATTCAAAAGGATTTGAGACCTTAAAAAGAGATTTTCATCTGTGCACACTCAATCAAGTGTTGTATGGACTGAAACAAGCACCTCATGCTTGTTACACCAAGATTAATAGTTGTTTCACTAGGTTGGGCTCCACTAAAAGTGAAGCAGATGCAACCTTTACCATATTGTGGTTGAAGGTAAATTATTAATTATTATACTATATGTCAATGATTTAATTCTCACAAGTGATGAGAAGCTAATGAAATATTGCAAACAGGACCTTACAAGAGAATTTGAGATGAAGTACATGGGTCTCTTGCATTATTTCCTTAGTTTGGAAATAAGGCAAAGTGATGGGGAACAATTTGTATGCCAGGGTAAGTATGCCAATCAGATATTGAAGAAGTTTCCCATGGAGAGAATCAAACCCATGGATACTCCTCTAGCAGGGAATTGGAGGAAGGAAGATGCTACTTTAGGTGAAGTGGTAGAAGTTACTAGTTATAGGAAGCTTGTGGGTTCGCTTATGTGGTTGGTGAACACATGACTAAACATGTGTTATGCAACTAACCAAATTAGTCTAGGAATGGTTAAGCCATCAAGATTTATTAGAAGGAGGCCAAACATGCGTTAAGATACCTCAATGGAACCACTCAGTTTGGTCTTTGGTACATGCAGACAAAGGGAGTTAAGGTAAAAGGACTCACAGATGTAGATTGGGCAGGGATTCCATCTGACAGGAAGATCACATCAAGTAGAATGTTCAGTATGGGGTGAGTAGTAGTTTCCTGTTACAGTAGGAAGGAGAGCTCAATTGCACTCAATTCAACAGAAGTAGAGTACATGGACCTAGTCAGGTAGCTTGTGAGGTTATCTGGATGAGGGAGATCCTTGTAGGGTTATTTGGTCAACAGATGGATCCTACGATGATTTAATGTGACAACCATATTTTCATCAAACTCTTGGTTAATCCAGTTTTGCATGATAGGTCCAAACATATCGAAATTCGGTACCACCATCTCAAATATCATGTGCAGAGGTGGATAATGATGCTAGATTACATTCTTATATAGGAATGCGATGCAAACATCTTGACAAAGGTACTATCAAGAGGAAATTTCGAGTTCCATAGAGGCAGGATCATGGTATCAGATAATCTGTTTATTCGTGAGAGGGAGTGTTGAAAATGGAACCAAGAAAGATTCTAATTTAATTTTCACTTGAACTAAATTATAATAAAATTGTAATTCCACATCACATGAAAACTTTTAGGATTTAACTAAGTTAGTATGACTTAGTTGGTTCTATTAATTCGATTTCAGGGTCTAGCTTGAGTCATGTAGAGTGGATCATTCAAAATAGGATCATTGGTTGAGTTTATTTTGGGATGTAATTAATTAACTCAACTTATTTGAGTTAAATTAAGCGTAACTAGTTCCAAATGATGGAGGAACTAATGCGAGGTTAAAGTGTGGAACTTGAACTTAAACCACATGAATTGATTGTTGTCAGCCTATTTTTCTCCTCCTGGATCAGCGAAGCTTAGTCCTCATGAATGTTTGTCACTTTCTAGACATCGGGATCATTTTTTGTAGTTTGAAACTTAGACGCATGCAGGAAGGCTTTCGTGTGCGTTTAGAGCCTTCGAGGAACTACTAGGCCTCCTTTTGTGTGCATCCAAGGAAAGTTTCAGCCCTTGTTGTGCCTCCGTCCCAGGAACACTTCTAGAGTTCCTTAGTTCCCAAGAGATCAATTTGATTCCTCATATATTTGAGCTGGCCAGGTCTCATTAGTTACAAGGCTCTATAACTTCTCGTTGCCTTGACCATCTACATACATCCTCTTGGGACCTCTCCTATGCCTATTTAAACTGGACCATTTGAGAGGGTCAAACTAGTTTTTGGAGAGTGCCAATATTTGAGAGAGTTGAGACCTTTATCCTTTGCTTCCATTTTGTGCCTAGATAGAGTTGGTGACGTCTTTGCCACATGTTTCTTTCTCTTCATGCTAATTTCCTAGATATAGTGTGAAAACTCTGCTGGATTGTGGAGAGGAGGCTTGGAAGTGAAGGTATGTATTCTCTTATATGATAAATGAAAATTCATGTTTCTTCCCTTATTTGAATGTGTATTCAACATAATTTATTGTCAATTCTATTTCTTTTTACCTAACAATATTCCAAGGTAGATCATTTGTCATATTTTATTAGTTTTGATTGTGTGCATGGATAAGAGATTGGGTGCAGATTGGTAGATCGCTCGAGTGGAGTGTAATATATGCATCAAAATCAAAACCCTTCCCCAACCTGTGAGGAGGCCAGGTGTGATCACATTTCTTTATAGCATAGAACAAATTATTTGCTACATGGTAGATCATTCAGGATTGAGATTTCCTTATCGTTTTATTGGTATTTTTTTCCTCTATCTAGTGATATGATTGGACATGAGGTCGCAGATCAAAAAGTCCTTGAAAAATTATATGCAACAGAACTGGTTCCATCAATGAGATCACAATCACTTTGTGTCCACTTTGCTTCCGATTTTGATTGAATCCGCTCTTGCCTAGTTTTCTGAGTTTTCTCATATTTTCCCAACTTTTTTTTCCATTTTTAGAGTTTATTGCCTCTGTATTTTTCTTACCTATTGGCCCCTACACCTGTTGTTAGGGTTTTTTTGAGTTTTTTCCCTAGAATATACCTTACAGGCATGTATGTATGTCCATGGATCCTTAAACACTAGCTGGAAGGCCTGTGTGTGTGTCCAACCACTACCTAGACTATTTTGTGCATGTGTCTAGGTTGTTATCCCTATGAAAGGTCATTTATCTTTTTATGAAAGTTATATTTCTGCCTTTGTCCTATCTGGGTCTCCTGTCTACTTGCTAGATTTGGTCCAGATCTCCCTCTGTTCATTGGTTTTCTTTAGATTGGCATGTTACCTTGTTGGAGGAATTTTTTCCCTTCATTGATCATTAAGCTTGTTGTTGATCAATCTATTGGAAAATTGTTTGGTTTATCATTTTTTGTAGTTCATAAACTGTTGTATGTCTCTATTCTGAGCCATTTCGATCAATTTGTTAAATTTCTTCCATTGACCGCTTCTTGAGCTTCGATTGGGTGACTTGGATTGATGTTTGATTTGTGCCTCTAGATTTTAGTATCAAATTGTTTGGTTGTTTTTAGCAACTGTTTAGACCTAATTTACATTTTTCCTTAATATTTTTTGGGTTTTTATCATTTTCATTCCTTCTTGTTGAGTGATCTCTTTGATAATTTGGTTATTCATGTCACAAACGGTGATGTTGTAACTAGTTATGAAATAGCCACCTGAACATGTTCTTTTGAGTGCATTTTTTTGTGGTGTGTCACCTTCATTTGATCTTGTTTAGGCCTTCTTGCCTCTAGGGTTTGGTTTAGTCCTTTGTAGAAAATTGGCGCTGGTTGAACCATTGTACTCCAGCCCTAGCTTCATTGACATTTCCTACCTTTGATTTCACTTTGGTTTTAAGTTTGATTGCTTTGAGTGTCTTTTGATTAGGCTTTGTTTTCCTAGTTGTTTCACTTTTGGAGTGCTTTTCATTTTTTCTTGGGAAACTTGCTTTGGTATCTTTTTAGTTAGCCTTTTTGGTTTACTATCAGCCTATTTTTCTCCCCCTATATCAATGACCCTTATTCCACATGAGTTTTTTTCATTTTCCAGACATGGGGATCATTTTTTTCCAATTTGAGCCTTAGACGCATGCAGGAAGGCCGATGCATGCATCCAAATCCTTCCAAACAATACCAGGCCTCCTTTTTGCGTGCGTCCAAGGAAGTTTTAGGTAGTTTTTGTGTTGCATCCTGGAAACATTTATAGAGTGCATTAGTCCCTAGGAGATCTATTTGATTCCTTATCTATTCAATATGGCTAGGACTCATCAGTTAGAAGGTTTTGTAACTTCTCGTCATCTTGATCATCTACATACATTGTCTTAAGACCTCTCTTCTGCCTATTTATACTAGACCATTTGAGAGGGTAAAACTAGTTTTCAGAGGGAGGAAATCTTTGACAGAGCTGGTATCTTGATCCTATGCTTTCATTTTACTGCTAGAGAGAGCTGGTGAAGTCTTTGCCACATATGTGTTGCTCTTCATGCTCATTTCCTAGATATAGTGGGGAAACTCTGTTGGATTGTGTGGAAGTGAAGGTATAATAGTTTTATTCTCTTATATGATCAATTGAAATTCATGTTCCTTACTTTATGTGAATATGTATTCAACATATTTTATGGTCAATTCTATTTTTTTTTATCTAAAAATCTTCCGAGGAAGATGATCTCTCATCTTTTATTGGTTGTGATTATGTGTAGGGATAAGTTACCTGCTGCAAACATGGTGGATCGCTCGAGTGGAGCACAATATTTGCATCTAACTCAAAACCCTTCCCCAGCCTGCGAGGAGGCAATGTGTGATCTCATTTCTTTATAGCATAGAATTGATTTTTGGTTGCATGGTTGATCATTCGAGATTGAGATTTTGTTATTGTTTTATTGGTATTGTTTTCCTTTGTCTGGTGATATGATCAGTCATGAGATCACAGAGCAACAAATCCTTGAAAATTTCGATACAACAAAACTATTTATTTAAAGCAGAGAACACTCACTTTGTGTCCACTTTCCTTCTGATTTTGAATGAATCCTCTCTTGCCTGGTATGTTGAGTTTTCTCCTATTTTTTTGACTTTTTTGACTATTTTCAAGGTTTATTTCCACTATATTTTTCTTGCCTCTTAGCCTCTGTATGACTAGTTATGGATGTTTTGATTTTTTCCCCTAGATGCTACCTTAAAGGCCTCTGTGTGCATCGAGGGATCCTTAGACGCTACTTGGTAGGCATGTGCTTGTGTCCAGCCGCTCCGTGCCCTATTATGTGCACGCGTCTGGGCCGTTAGCCTTGGGAAAATTCTTTTTTCTTTGTCTAAATTTTTTATGTCTTACTTTTTCTAGTCTGCGCCTCCTGTCTCCTTACTGGATCTAGTCCAAATTTTCCTTTGTTCACTAGTTTTATTTACATTTTATTGTTTCCTTTTTGGAGCAGCTTTTTTCTTTCATTGATCATTAAGCTTCTTTTCATTAATCGATCTATTAGAAACTTGTTTGGTTTATCATTTGTTGTAGTAGATCAACTATTGTGTGTCTCCATTCTGATCCATTTTGATCAGTTTGTTCAACATCTTCCATTGTTAATTCTTGTTTGGATTGGTTCTTGAGTTTTGTTTGGGTGCCTTGGACTGAGGTTTGATTTGTGCCTATATATTTCAGTATCAAATTGGTTGGCCTTTTTTGGCAATTGTTAAGACTTGATTTACATTTTTCCTTCAGATTTTATTGATTTTTCTCATTTTCGTTCCTTCTTGTTGAGTGTTCTCTTCGATATTTTTATCATTTGTGTCACAAACAGTGGTGTTGTTACCAGGTTTGCAGCTATCATCTGAAAAAGTTATTTTTTGTGTGTTTTGTTGTGGTGTGTCACCTTCATTCGATCTTGTTTAGGCCTTATTTCCTCTACGGTTTGTTTTATTCCTTTGTAGAATGTTGGCCCTGGTTGAGTCATTGTACTGCATCCCTAGCTTCATTGACATTTCCTTCCTTTGCTTTCACTTTGGATTTTCGTTTGATTGCTTTGAGTGTCTTTTGATTGGCCTTTGTTTTCCTAGTTCTTTCTCTTTTGGAGTGCTTTGCGTTCTTTCTTGGGAAAATTTCTTTGGTCTCTTTTTGGTTTGAATTTTTGGTTTGTTTTTGGCTCATTATTTCCAAAATTCTTCGGATATTTTTCATTCAAGAAGATCTAGTGAGAAGTGCATCGGAATAGCTATTGGTGTGTTATGAAAACTCTTACCCTCCCATAGCTAGCATTCATCGAAGTGAAAATGAAAATTGCATATAGCTACATTAGGTTGACTAACTAAAAGTATTACACACAGTATCGGTTTCACGCCTGTTAAACACCATGTTGAAGCACACACATGGTGTATGAGGAAGAAGAATGCACACACACAAGAGACTCAACACAATGAAGGATAAGCGTGAGGCTTTCTTATTTTCCATTATACAAAGATGTACATTTATAATACAATGGTGTGACTCTTGGTTTCACATTCCAAGGTCACTGATACTCATCAGACTTTTGTATTCCACACCTACCCATGTAGGATTAGGTGTTCCAACATCCCCCCTTAATCTGAAGGGGTATGTGTGAGTCCAAGAAAAGAGTTGTACTACAAATATGCAAAGTATGCATGGCAGCACTTGGCTGAATCAACTCTCTGAAATGTTGGAAAAAAGAGGTGGTTTTAGGATGACCATAAACACTGGAACGCAATAGATGTTGTAGTTCCCGGAACTCTTCCAAAACTGGCAAGAAGCTGAAGGCTTCTGCTAGAGGAATTGTCCCTCATAAAAAAGGGAGACCTTCGACCTAAAAGAAGGGAGGTCTATGACCTGTGGTGGTTTTAGGTTGTCCACCAACCAAAGATGATGGTTTTAGGTTATCCACCAATCGAAAATGATGGTTTTAGGTTATCCACCAACCAAAGATGATGATTTTAGGTTATCCACCAACCGAAAATGATGGTTTTAGGTTATCCACCAACCGAAGGTATGCTCATGGGCATCCATATCTCTGGCTACATCTCTGAATCCGGAATGACAAATTGTGGCTCAGGCTCACTTGAACTGCTGGCTACAACTCTGAACATGGAATGAGAGATTGTGGCTCAGGCTCGCTTGATCTGTCGTCGAAGCTTGTACATGACCACCATTTTCCCCCCTGTCAGGGACAAGGTGAGATGATGGCGAAAAATCAACTGCAAGTTTGTTCAATATGCGTGAACAAGTTCTAACATGTGTTGTAAACATCTTCTTGGCTGCTGATGCCCATTGCCAAGAAGCGATCCATCTAAGATGAATCTTGGTTCTTGCAGGAGGCTTGTGTCTGAAGCATCTGTCTGAAGAATGGGTGTGCCGACCACAGTGCTTGCATGGATGAAGATCAAAACAATGATCTTTCATATGGCCAACTCGATCACAGTGTTGGCATTTTACAATCTGATGTTGTTGTGGAACAGGATCTGGAACAGCTGTAGGTGAACTGTCATACAAGAATCCGGCACTCTGAAATATGATGGGCTTTGTGTAGTTTGGAATATGAAGGGAAACATCCTTGTCATATCCAAGACCAGTTCGGTGCTTGTTGTGGACAAGCTCTTCCCAAGGTATGATGATGGGCTTGAGAAGTGCAGGCTGAACTGTTGCATCTGCATGTACATCTGCTCTTGAACAAGGAACTGAATGTGAATCATCTGCAACTTTATCTTCTTTCTTCTGATGAGAGTCCTTCACAATATTCTGAACAGAAACAGGCTCAGAATGGTGACTCTTTTGCTGAAGTTCGTCTTCTTGGAGCTAAGATTCCAACTGCAAAAACTCAATCTTCTCATGTGCATCTTGCAAACAACTTTGAATGTTACAAAGAGCATCCTTGCTCAATTTTATCATGTCATCAACATTGGAATGAATGAGGTTATTCAACAACACTAATGTCTCATTGATTTTGGCCATTTTCAACAATTTAGGCTCAAAAATGAAAGGGTGTCGGCTACAACCGAAAATGCACCCGTTTACAATGTTTCAACAAATACAAATGACTCCAAGGAATTCTCAAAGTACAAAGTGTGCTCCTCAAATGATGGAGGACAATCAACAATCCAAAAACACAAATACTGATTATGAATGAAGAAGCAATATTCACTCACAATACAATGTCAGTTCAATACAATATCTCTGCAAAATATGTGCAGCTGAAAACACTATGCAACTGAATTCTCTTCTTCAAATCGTTGTTTCAAGCTTGTCTTCAAATGTCAGTTTTTTTCAAAAAATCACCCTTATGATCAATGTCACGAATCACGATGTCAAATTTGCAAATTTCAGTCCATGTTCTTCATATGTCGAATCTTCTTTTACTTCTGTTCTTATTCTCTTATTCCTCTCTCTCTCTGCTATTTTTTTTTTTTAATTAATTGAAAATTAATTAAAAAAATTAATTAAAAAATGGGAAAATGGATTATAATAAAAATGAAAGGGAATTAATTAAAAGGGAAAGGGGCATTAATGTTAAAAGGGAAGAAAATTAATTAAAAGGGAGAGGTGGGAAATTATATATGGGGAATGGGAAATATATGGGAAATTATATATTGAATTAAATGGGAAGGGCGGTATTGCAAATAGGAGGGGAGGTATTTAAAATTGGCGGGGTGGAATTTTAAATGGTGGGAATTTAAAATTTAGCTAGGAAAATCAATGGGAGGGGGCGTTTAGTAAAAAGGAGGGAGTGGTATTATTAAAGGGAGCAATATTAAAAAATTGAAATTTAAAAACGCTGAGTTAAAAATGGGAAGGCCGAGGGGCGTTAGAGCGTAGGGATGGGAGATGGCATGAGACAGTTTGGGAAGGCCACGTATGTGGTGAGGCGTATGTAGGAAGGGCGTTCGATGGGAGGAGCAGCTGCATTAGTTGCGGAGGGTAGACGCAGCGTTTCGAGAGATGGCGGCGTTGTAAGAAGAGGGGAAGCTGTGGAAAATGTGGGTAGCTGGGGTTTGTTGCAGGGAATCGATGTGTTGGAGTGGCGAGGAGAGGAGATGGAGTGTGCACAGGTGTGGTAAGAGTTGTTTGCAGGGCGGACTGGGGAGCGTGGTAGGATGAGGGGAGGAAAGGGATTATAGCAGGGTGGAGCCAAGGGTGGAGCGCTGGGGTGGGGGCGGCGTTCAGCAGTGGTAGGAGTTTGCAGTGAGGGCGTATATAAGGGAGTTGTATATTAAATGAATGTGGGATTGATTGCAGAGTTTAGGGAGCGGATAGTTGCAGGGGGAGTGTGTGGGAGTGTTGCAGGGATTTTTTTTTATTTTTTATTTTTTATTTTTTTATTTTTATCTTTTTTTTAAAACAAAAGAGAGCAGAGAGATTCCAGAATTGCAGAAAGCAGCAGAATGATTCCAAAATTGCAGAAAGTAGCAGAATTTTTTTTCTCTCAAATATAGAGCAGAGTTTTTTTTTGGAACATATAGCAGTAAAAATCCAAAATTTTGCAGGAATCTTCGAATGAAAAACTCAGAAATTCTTTCTCATTAAAACCATAAACCTCTACTTCAGAAATCCTCTTTAAATAGAGTTTTCCAGCAACTCTTCAATGCTGAAATTAATGGAAATTGCAGGAAAAATGAGAATGAAAACCTTCAGATGGGCAGTGCTGCCTTTCTTCAAAACCACTGCTGCTCTTCTTCAAAACTAATTCTGAATGCTGCTCCTTCTGAATGCTGCTCTTTCTTCAAAACCACTTTCTGAATGTGGAAAAAAGACTGCAACAAACACTTGAGTGCTACAAAAAAACCAACAATTTTTGCAGATATGCATAGCCATAAACACAAATGGCTCACTCAATTTGGAGCAGGGCCAGAAATCGCCCGCTCTGATACCATGTTAAACACCATGTTGAAGCACACACATGGTGTATGAGGAAGAAGAATGCACACACACAAGAGACTCAACACAATGAAGGATAAGCGTGAGGCTTTCTTATTTTCCATTATACAAAGATGTACATTTATAATACAATGGTGTGACTCTTGGTTTCACATTCCAAGGTCACTTGGACTCCATTGTGACTTTTTGTATTCCACACCTACCCATGTAGGATTAGGTGTTCCAACAACGCCGCATATTACTTGTGTAAAAAAAAACCATTAAAATAGACACGGTAATAAAATTAACTAGATTCATCTTTTACTTTCACCAGTAGTGCACCAACACTAGCTTAGGCTAGGGTCTTCGAGATAACATATTAATTTAACTGTTCCAAGACCAAAAAATAAACTTAGTAGCCTAAGGTAGGGAGTAAAATACATTTTCAGTAGTGTGGTCTCAGAATTCCTTCTCACAAGAGGGTCAAGAACGAGGTCACACTTGGGCTAGGCAGGGTGACATTGTAACAACCATGGTAAAAATCCATCTAAAAAATATATATAAGACCAAGGTTGATGGGACATGTATTCCAAGCTAAATGTTGGGAAAAACATCCTTGTGGGTGTTCATTTCAGTTTATTATGGCTAAAAGAAATTGGCAAAGACAATGACAAAGGCATTGGAAAGACATGATGCATTTATGGGCATTTATTTATGAAAATAATGGAATTTAGGAGAAAAAGGATGTGAAAGGTCATAGGTTTCATGTGAGGAGAATAATATTCCTCTAGTAAAGTTACTCTATCTAATGATGAAGATTATATATAATGGTTAAATATTAATTTAAAATAGTAATTTGGATAGTTACCCACATGTAAATTGTGTAAAAATTTTCTAACTCCATACATTTTCATGGGAATTACTGGGATGTTAAATTACGTTTCAAATCTATACTCATATTTATTATTTATTTATTTATTCTACTTTTGTAACCAAACACTTTTGAATGAGAATACAAATAGGAGGATGTGTCACAAGGCCGACCATATTCAATTGAAATTTAATAAATTACTTTCGAAATACAATCCTAACACATGAATCATAAATCTTTTGATGTCATTTAGCATTTTTTAAATCAAGACCGGAGTAGAGATGTGAACTTAGAAATGGGAGTGGAGGTATGAAATTGCAATTTTTTTAACAAATTATATCAGGTTTATTACTAAAAAATAATTTCAAAGTACTAAATTCATTTGAGCCAAAATAAATTAAAGTTTTAAAATAATCAAAATACTAAAAAACCAATTCTAAGATAAACTACCATATCCTCATGATTAATATAAATTAAAATCATTACTATTTTACATAACCACATAGTAAAAAAAATAAAATTCTACAAACCAATTTCAAAATAGATACCATTCCTATTTTAATTACTTTATTTTTCATGAGTACTAGTGGAATAAGCTAGTCCGGATTTCAAAGTAGACAAGACCACTAAACTTTATTTTTCTTCCACAATAGTAATTGGATCGTGTAGAAAATGTACTATTACAACACACTAGGAAAGCGTAATTATTACAACATTGATATCATATCATATTGTAATAAACAATGAAAGATAATATTAACTGCTTTCAAATTCGAAAGCAAAAGAGAAATGTGTTTTAAGGGAAAGCAAAAATGTATTTATGAAGAAAGATTCCCAAAGTGTCATCCGACGAGTAACTGCTTCATAAAAAGTCACATGAAGTTATTTTTGTTCAGGTAAGCTCGAAATCAAATTGTTCTAATGAAAGTGACATGCTACTCAAGGAAACATCACAAGTAGGTATTTTATTTGGTTTAGAGTGGGGTGTGGGTTGGAAGGGAAATTTCATGTTACAAGAAACTTTCCTCCAAGCGAGGCGACAAGAGATATGATGATACAGGGCATTCACATGTTGTCTGGATGTAAGCAGATGGTCCTTCTCAACAAAATTCACAAACAGTGAAGAAAAGGAAAACGGTGGAGATCTGAGACTGAACAAATCCACGTCTAAGTACTTGCTCTTTGACAACCGCTCCTCATACACGTCCAACACTTTTCTCAACTTTTCCACATTAGTTTCCACCACTGTTTCCTCCGTGCTCCCTCCCATTATCATTAGAATGATGAAAAGTTTTTTCACCATCGCGTAATTAGTTTCCACCACTGTTTCCTCCGTGCTCCCTCCCATTATCATTAGAATGATGAAAAGTTTTTTCACCATCGCGTAAAGAGGTGGATTGAATTGTTGCGAATCCACCTCGCACCACTGCTCAACCACATAGCTTCTTCCTCAATTGTGCCACCAACAGATTATCGCATTTACCTCATCCATGGTATTTTTTACACAAATATTTTGTTATATCTCTCGACTCTACAACAAAAACAATATTTATTATTATATGTTTAGAAAACCCTAGTTTACATATAAGCACACATTTTGTATGTATTCAACCTGCTAGCAGAAATATGTGTCACAACATTGATCGATTTTTAAATCCAAACATATTAATCACTGATTAAGCATGCGTTGAACCTTTCATTTATTTTAACCAGATATTGGTATTCATTGGGCATTATATGTTTTGGTGGCTATGCCTCAGTCTCATTAGACTTAGTTTTCTTTTTCAAATTTGTAATAATTTTCTTAGTTAATTTGTTATAAATAAAGTTAATTATTAAGAGTCTTTACAATATTAAAATTAATACTTTATTAATAATTATATTGGTGTTTTATGTTTAGGTATTATAATAAGACTTTAATAAGTTAAGTGAAAAAAATTATTGAAATTTTAAAAAATCATCATTAAAAATTGGTAAATAATATTAATAATTTATAAACAAAAAACTACAATGGTAAGAAAAATATTATGATAATTTATTTAGATATTTACTTATAATTAATTTCAATATTTTTTATTTATGTAATTTTTTATATATGATTGAAAATTGATTTAGAAAATTAAATATGCCATGAATTTTTTTTATAATCAAAATTTTTCCTTTTTCGTTATTTTCTTTAAATAATTTCATATTTTATTTTATTTATTTATTTATTTATTTTTATTTATTTAATTTAAATTTTATTTATTTTTAATTTCGGGGCCTAACCCGAAGGGCATCAAGGAGATTTGACCCCGTGACCTTCCATATGGCAAGGTACTTTAGCAACAGGAACTCGACCATTTGAGCTATCCTTGGAGCTTTTAATAATTTAATATAATAAAATATGAAAAATGATTTATGATCAATATATATATGATAAATATGAAAATAGATATTATTAATTTTAATTTAAAATTAAGAAATAATTAAATAAATTTATAAAAAAATAAAATATAATTTATATTTAATATTTACATGTAAACTAATCAACAAATTTATTAAATAACATTGTTATAACTTTTTATTAGTATTTTTTACTTATTAACTAATAAACAGATTCTTTAAAAAAGATATATCTAAATTTAATTGACATTTATATATCATTTTTAATCAACCTTTATCCAGCATTATAGAAAATTATATTTTTCTAAGTGGTAATAGCCACCCATTTAAATAGTCTTAAAAAGACTCAAAACTTTCCAACATTATAATTTTAAATAATTTTTTTATATCAAATTTAAAAAAAAAATATTTAAAAATATTATTTTGATTATTTTTAAATTAATATATTTATATTAGTATTATTTTAAATTAAAATAATAATTTAGTTATATAATTAATTTTTTTATAAAAAATAATAACTTCTTAGAGTGAGAATAATTTTTTTTGATACAAAATGGATGTGTATTCAGATAAATAAAAGAACCAAAAGAAGTACTTGTAGGCTCAATATATAAACACAGATTCTGTTATTATGAATCTAAATACATATTTATACATTAGATAAAAAATTGTAGCAATTGGTTGATTAAAGAATAAACCATGGTTTATAGAATATAAAAAAGGTTTAAGAGTGGAAAATGTCTATATAAGAATAGTGATGAAAATAAAAATAAAAATAAAAAATGACCATTTATTTGTTTTACAATACATCAGCAACCTTGTGCCAAATTTTCAATTATATAAGAAATTAATCAATAAATTTTTATTTATAATTTTAATTTTTAAACTATAATTTCATCATCAAATTACATACATAGTTATATAATGTTTAAATTATATTTTTATTAAAAAAAATATTATGTATATATTGATTGAATGAATAATAATAATAAATGAAAATTGAAGATTAAAATAGAAAATCAACAAACTTAAAATGAATATAGATGCCAGAAAGAATTGTCTAAATAAAACGGTTCTCTACTAATCGTTAAAGAGATTTCATTTATGTTATTATAGATTGCTAATAATGAAAAACTCTCATCGCGATTTATATGACAGTTTTTAAATTAATATTAAGTAAAATTGATGAGAAAGTGGTGGACATCATCATTTTCAACTAGGAACTCAATATTTATAATTATGATAGTAGGAGAGTGGTGTTTTATGGCTCCAAAGAATTTGAACTCAACTTTATAACCAACAGTTGAATGAGGCATTCATGCTCCATTTTTGACATCCATATATATATATATATATATATATATATATATATATATATATATATATATATGGTGTGCATAAAATGTGATTCGATTGAGTTGCTTCATACACATTAAGTTGCCACTGAGCACCATTCAAGATATATTCATGAAGTTGATCATTTCACCCCCCATTGAATCTTTGACAAGTAATCCCTTTTTGTTTGGCCTGAAAAATCCATTTTCCACCTACCATTACCTTTCCCGCCCCCCAAATTACATTTAAAAAGGCTGCAAAACCCATATTTGAAAATCTTTAAATCTTAGCCCCTTCTGTCCTAGCTCCTTTGATCTTTTCCTTCCACATGACCCAGCTCCAAGACCAAGAGCTAGTCCAATGGGCGCTTATCAATTACATATCAGGCGCATTTTGAGCCGTCGATTTGTACAGATCAGACAACATTTGTTCAGTCCCTGTCACACCCATATCCCACCTTCCTACCATCCGATCAAGAAGTAAGATCAACGGCCCTGAGTCTATCTATCCTAGTGGCCCCCGCACCCAAGCACTGCTCAAAACCCTCTGGTTTTCATCGTACCACCTTTCAGAGGCGGGTGGTATTTCTCAAATAGGAGCGATTCCATACACTGCTTGCCACGTGTCTCCACGTACGGCTCCAAAACCGCCCTCCATCGCTCGTTATCGTTCATTCGAAGTCACGGTGCTATATTCATGAAAACCGTCTGATCTAGAGGACTTCATCCAATGGTCATCACGCTCCGAAGTTGCACGAGTTTTAATCCACGGCAAATACACCCCTGGCCCATTATCAATCGCTCCCAATGCCTTTTCAACCATCGATCTCCCCCTGAGATCGGACGGTCTGGATTTAGTCACATGCTCACCATTGACCTCGTACCACCACGTCATCCTTTCCACATAGTCTTTCATACATCCACCCGCCACCATTATGCGTGTTTGTCATATTTTTCCTCCACCGTTTACACATTGTATTCATTTATCAAGTCTTAATGTTTTACGTGAAAAATGATTCACTGTGTTTTTCACCACCACCCTGCATTGTTCCACCATTCCGCCAGTCTGCACGACCGTTTTCATTAACCCCGCCACATCCTCTATCCTCATAGCTTGGATTTCTTGACATGTTTTTGGATTTTGCAGGGTTGTCCAGTGGTGAAAACTGCTGTGATTCATAGCCACCATTATAGAAGCAGAGATCACAGAGAGGACCATTTTGCAGAGGCCAAATTTATGGAGAAAGGCCTGGGAAGGTAGGTCGACAAGACTTACATTAAAGAAGTAGGGTTAAAATCTGTCAAACCCTCCAGAGTTATTCAAAGCACAGATTGCACAGATGAAGTCATTAATGGAGCAGCAGAGAAGTATCAGAGGATGATCAAGGAATTTAACGTTCAGCATTGAAGATCTTTAATCGTGATTCAATTTTTAGAAGACAGAGGGTACCATTCGTAGAAGTAAATACCTTGAAGCTTTCTTTTCAGCACCATTTTCTTTCAGGAAAAGACAAAATGTTTATTTGATTTTACTGCTTTGTCGTGTTCCTGGAGAGATTTTTACCCAGTGCACTTATTTCAGTTAGCAGGCCATAGAGTACCAACAGCATTACAAAGTCATCGAGCAGTATGGGCGTGCACGTCTCTGCCATGTTGTGTTAATGAGACAATTAAATGTTCATCACCTACTCCCTTTTTTTAGCTTTCTTGTTCTCCTATAAAGCTCCCAAAGAATAGATGATTCAGGGTTTCATATTTTATTAGAAAATTATGCAGTGAAAGGATTTTTGTATACATTGTGTAGAAATCTTGTATGAAGGCTCAGAGCCCATAATGTCTTACTGAGGAGGAGTTCCATCTGTTAAGAGGATTCTGGTCTTTGGTATTTCACAGTGTGTAACTTTCTCTTATGTGTTATTTTAATAGATCATTTCATTTCATCCATCTTTCTTATATCATGTTTTGGAATGCGAGTGGCTCACTAATTACTGGTAAGGATTTATCCTATTTGATACCCATGCTCGACTCAGTCAAGCGCTTTAAATATGGCTCATGCATGATATTCTGTTCCACTATTCATCTAAACGTTATTTCTGCTATATTACTTTCTTTGGGAGGGTGTTTTTAAAACGTTGTTGTCATGTATGGATTCTTAGATTGGTAAGCCCATGCATGGTGGTATTGTGTATCTGGATATCAGCTCAATGTTAACTAATATCTCCTCAATATTTCATTCACTACTTACATCTTCTGATAATTTATTTCTGTGAGGTATTTCTGAATTGGCCCTCTTTGTAGTAAGCTGTCTCTGAATTGTCTGTTGCTTTTACACTGGAGTTTTGCATGTTGTCTCTATAGTATTCCTATCTTTGTATCATTTTCTGAAGGTCTTGGTCCCATTCAGATTAGTATTCCTTGTTTTACAAGAGATATCATGAGAGATTTTTATCGATAACTTTCTCTGTTATACCATATGCTCCTTGCTGATATAACATGTCCTAGGCATTGGTCTATCACAACTCTAGGCTGTTTCTAGGGACGACAACATATTTTTGGCGTCGTTTCCGGGGAACGAAGTTGAGAAAATTTAAATCCCTGGGCCTCGACAAAATATAATTCACTCTTCAAGTAGGTGAATATGGAGAGTTGAGAGTTGTAGATCCCTCACCTTGGCGACTGCACACTTGTTTATTAAATAAATATATTCGCAGTCCTAGCTCCTCGTAAGCCACACATGAGGTCAGATACGTCTAAGCCAAAGACACCTTCGGTGTCTGACCCTGAAAAGATCATACATAGAAGAAATTGGAGGGAAAGAACCTCAGTCTGCTCTGAAATCCCTAAATTTTCTATATAAGACTTTCCATCCTCCTCTTCTCAAGAAGCTCAAGTGCCAGATCCTGACTCCACTGTGCGAGATACCAATTATTACTATTCAAATAGCCCACCCCAAGGAGGTATTAGAAATAAAGATAGTTTCCACCCTACTCCTGAGGTTGAAGAGGTTAAAGAAGTCACTGAGGTATCTGCTGTTAATAGATCATTATTCCCCTTAACACCTCAGCCTATTGTTCATTATATTGCTATTATTATTCATACTCCACTTCCACCTCCTCCTCCTCTTACTCATAAAACTATTGCACTACCTCCACCCCCTCCAATGGCCAATGTTCCAGGCTTCTTGCTAAATAAATATGCCCCTCTGGCATTACCCCAAGTGTTGAATGATTTGCCTCAAGATTATTTGAAGATTTTACCCCGATTCAATGGGGAAAACGAGATTGATGCTCAAAAAAATCTTGAGGTCCTCTGTGCTTTTGCAGAGAATTTTAATGTGGAACATTTAGATGTGGTCTTAAGGATTTTTGTCCAATCTCTTGATGGTGAAGCTCGAAAATGGTTTAAGACACTAGCAAACCGTTCTATTACTACTTGGGATAATATGGAAGATACTTTTCTTAGGAAATGGGGAGATAAGAAAGATCATGGACATTGTCTCATTGAGTTCAATACACTAAAGAAAAGACATAATGAAGGAGTATCATAATTTATCAACAGATTTAATAAATTGTATTTGAGTCTCCCTGCCAAGATGAAACCTCATCAAATTGTTGCTAAGGTGGTTTTTGTAGCAGCCTTTGATTCAGAATTTGGTTTCTCTCTTAGAGAAAGAAAGCCTATTGTTGGCCGGATAAATCGTTATTGTGGACAAGACCGATCTCCCTAGTGTCAGAAGACAATCTAGCAACAAACAAACAACTAAGTTTGTCTTTCTCTAGATATATTCGTTTTACAAATAAATGTTATGAAGGTGTCGATCCTACCTTAGATCCAAATGCTTATTTGCGGTCGTAGTGCTTCCGTCGCATCAATAATCCTTCATCGCAACAAGAGATCTTTTGTCGCAAGAAAGTATCATATTTAGTTGATCTGCAATCACAGACAAGAAAATATCAATAGCACCTGTATAACAAATAATCATAAAACATATCTATCATAGTGATCAAGGAATCTATGAAATAAACGATCAAACGACAACTTATTGAAATAAACAATCGAACGAAAATTTATTGAGAAAAACAGAACTTGATTGTATTAATCTTAAAATATACAGAAGAACCTTACAACCTTAGCCTTGATGTTCGAAAGGCCTTCCCGGGGTCTGAAGCAGGAGTCTCCTCTACTCTGATAAGTCTTGCACTCTTCCTCCAGAAGCATAAAGAGGTATGTGATCTTTCCTCTCAAAAGCTCAGCAGAAAGAATTCTAAATCTCAACAACACTTCAATCTCAATCTCCAACAGCTTAACTTTCAACTTAAATATTTTAGCCATCAAAATATTCTCCAATCCTTCATTAGTTTCCTTAACATAAAAACTTCTTGAACTTAACCCAAAAGGCTACCCAATGCCTCCTTTTATAGAGCAGATGAGGAGGTTAGGATTCCACCTTTAAAGGGATAGAATTCTCCTTCAAAGGGATAGGCTCCTCACTTCAACGGATTAGTTCCTTAAGGTGTGGGATACATGCACCTTACCAAAGCATACTCATCCCCAAAAAATCTCATCCAGAACCTTCTAGAATTGACCAAAATTCAACTTTTTCAGTTAAATTTCACGCATTTTTGACTTTACAGGGGTACCGCATGCATTACACTGGAAAAGTGCGTTCTAGAACGCAGTTTATCTTCACATTACCTGCGTACCCTAGCTAAAAACGCATGCAGGCTTCATGTTACCTGCGTACCCAAGGCTTTTTTGAGTTTTAAGGGTTTTTCCTCCAGTTTCAGGGCTTGGAATGAGGAACAAAGGTTGTAAGACTTGCAAAGGAGGCATGTATGAGTGTTAATGAGCTCATACAGTCAGCAAAATGTCAAGGTGACAGTTTTTAGTGTAACATATTGCCCCCTAAAGTGCGAAGTCTGAAATAGATGAAGCTATAGTCTGTCATATATGAAGAGTGAAGTACTTTATCATTTCAAGGATCATCCTGTGGACACCCCAGTCGGAACCTGTCAAAACATTCAATGCAAAATATATATATATGTAATCATATCATCACTGAGGTAGGCATTCCCATACTCAGATCAAAACTAACTAGAAACTAACTCTAAATTGTTCTGATACAGGAATGATTTTGAATACATCACAATATAGACATATGTCGACACAGCATGGACGCAGCCATCTGTTTATAAATAGTCTATTGTATAAATGATAACAAAATTCCTCGCAGCCTGGATGGTGGAAACTAGATCCAGGGTCTTGATTTCCGCATCTCGAACTAGTACGATTCTATCCATGTGAATGAATGTGTTGAAGTCGAACATGGTAGAAACCACTTGATTACCAGTCATTGATGTAAACTGTTAACAAGTGTGAGAGTAACCACCAGTAATGTCAATGGCTCTCAAAGTACCCAGTACAATCCATGAAATGTGAATGAATGAGCTGAAGTCGAACATGTCACGGAATCTTTCGATCGAAGGTCAATGATACAACCTATCGTCGAAGGCGAGAAACCTGCCATTGAGGCATGCAGATTTCAAGGTACTGACGATTTCTGGATCAACTTCCTAGATAATGAGCTGATGTCGAAAGAAATTGATCTGTCGTAGGCAAGCCCACAACACGAAATCATAGATCAAGTTTTGAAAATATCGTGGCAAGGACTGACTCAGGGATGGTCAAAATGGATGACAGATATTTCACAAATGAATGGTTTATTTGAACTGTCCTCTTGAACACATAACGACACTGCAGATGGCTTGGTGACAATTGACCCAAAAGCCACTTAAACCGGGTCAAGACTTTCTAACATGGTTTGATTAACTGCGGGCAAAGGATTTCCCAACTCAGTGAAAGTGTCATGTCTGGTGGAGTGGTTAACTGTTTTCCATTAATCAAAATGGTAACAAACAAAGTTATTTTTCTCTCTTGCATTTCCTCGGCTCCCCCGAGTACCTCTTTATTTTTGACAAGCTTGAGGAGGATAACATTTGCTTGATTATAAGCTCATCCTTCGGATGAGTCCAACTGAGTTTAAAATTCGAACCCTAAGAAGGAGTGGTTCGTTCCTGTTGAAAATTAAACAGGTCCTTTACTGTTAAGTTTTAACGAGTCCAGTATAGGAGAAACTCAGTGTTTTTCAGTTTTAGGGAGTCAGAAGAAAAACTTAAGAAAACTCCATGGGTGTTATTTTTCGTAAATTTAGTCTCTCGAGCCCGAAAAAGGATAAAATAATGCAGGAGAGAACTCTATTGACCATATTTAGTCAACGTATACCTTTTTCGTAAATAGTCCATTTCAGTCCGTAAAAGGGGTAAACTTATACTGAAGGGATGATCATTCATTTACTTTAACGAGTTCGAATAATCAAGTACTCGGCAATCTTTTCATATTTAGAGAGTCTGAAAAGGGCTTAAAAGAGGACTCCAGGGTTTCGCTTTTTCGGTAAGTTTTAACGAGTTCGAAAAAGGGATAAAAATGTACTCATGGTTTTCACTTTTTCATAAGTTTTAACGAGTTCGAAAAAGGGATAAAAATGTACTCATGGTTTTCACTTTTTCGTAAGTTTTAACGAGTTCGAAAAAGGGATAAAAATATACTCCTATGGTCGACTTTCAATTTAATTTACGAGCAGGAAAAGACGGAAAGAACTCGGCCTTTTCATGTATTTTACGAGAATGAAAAATCGCAAAATAATCTCGGGATTTTCATGAGTTTAACGAGTCTCGAAAATAACCGAAATTGACTCAATATAGGTTTCATTTTTACAAAATCTTGAAACAGAGAAAAACTATGCTTCAGAGTGGTTTCATTTTTACACAAGCTTGAAACAAAGAGAAAACTGTGCTTGATGCCCCCTAAGCGTAACTGCTAGAGCGCATGCCCCCCTAGCTTCATTTCATTCAACTAAGTACACTAGTAATAAATAGCTGGATGGAATGAAGGTTCATTTACGAGATCATATGAAAGACCCGACCTAAAAACTAACCTAAATATATTACTTAACATTTATGAGGTCTATTCAAAGACTCGACTCAATTAAGGGAGGATTTGTTTCATTTTTTAACGAGCTTGACACAGGAAAAGAACTATGCTCATGGCAACGTGTTTCATTTTTTAACGAGGTTGACACAGTAAAAGGAACTATCCTCAGCTACATGTTTCATTTTTTAACGAGGTTGACACAGTAACAGGAACTGTCCTCAAAAACTACTTATTTCTAATCTACCTACATAACCTACTGATTCATTTTTTAATGAGGTTGACACAGGAAAAGAACTGTCCTCATACCTAATTCATTTTTTAATGAGGTTGATTCAGTAACAGGAACTATCCTCTGACCAACTGATTCATTTTTTAACGAGGTTGACACAGGAAAAGAACTTTCCTCATACCCTGATTCATTTTTTAATGAGGTTGACTCAGTAACAGGAACCATCCTCATCGAAGCTTGTTTCATTTTTTAAACGAGCTTGACACAAGAAAAGGAACTATGCTCTTGACTAACTGATTCATTTTTTAACGAGGTTGACACAGGAAAAGAACTCTCCTCGGACTCACTGATTCATTTTTTAACGAGGTTGACACAGTACAAGGAACTGTCCTCACCAGCCACTGATTCATTTTTTAATGAGGTTGACACAGTAAAAGAACTTTCCTCACGCAATTGATTCATTTTTTAACGAGGTTGACACAGTACAAGGAACTCTCCTCACACCTGATTCATTTTTTAACGAGGTTGACTCAGTAAAAGGAACTCTCCTCACACTCACTGATTCATTTTTTAACGAGGTTGACTCAGTAAAAGGAACTTTCCTCACTCACTGATTCATTTTTTAACGAGGTTGACACAGTACACGGAACTCTCCTCACTCACTGATTCATTTTTTAACGAGGTTGACACAGTACAAGGAACTCTCCTCACGACCACTGATTCATTTTTTAACGAGGTTGACACAGTAAAAGGAACTCTCCTCACAACAACTCTTGATCATGGCTTCCAACTAGAAGAAACACATGTCAATGGACACACCTGGATCATGGCTTCCAAGAGGTCTTCATCAGATGGAAGAACAATTCCTTGGAAGGAACACATGTCAAGGGACTCAAAAGGGATAAGAACATCGCGTTCAAATAATCCCATAGAGTTTTCCATGTCAATTACCGGATCTAGGTCAAAAGAAGACGAGCTTACAGTGAGAGGATCGCTCACATCGGTAACTGAAAACATGGGACTAGTTGCCACATAATTAACCCGTGGCGGGGTAGATACCACTTGCGTATGATGAACATTCAGGGATGTCGGATAAATGGTAGTCAGATCAAGACTAGTGAATGAAAGCTGATCTACAGTCACAATATTTCCGTTGTGAGGGAAAGACATTACGTGAAAGAGTGTCGATACGACAGCTTTCATTTCATAAACATAGTCTCGCCCAAGGAGTAAATAGAAATCCAAGGGACCTCGAACTACCATAAGATCAATACAAACAGTTTTACCTTCCAAGGTAATAGAAAACTTAGGAAGGATCCCTAAAGGTTCACTAATGGTTCTGTTAAAAGCTTTCAGATTCTGCGTAATAGGCACAAGCTTAGGAGAACCCAAAGCTTTCCAAGCAGTTGAGGATAAAATACTAACAGAAGCACCTTCATCTACCTGTGTGCGGTGTATGTCCCTACCACCAAACTTCACAATGATTTGGAAAGGGATGGAGGAAGGAAGACGAGGTTCTATCAGTCTATTCCAATCAAAGGAAAAGACCTCAGTACTTGGAGGGGGTTCTGTAGAAACAGGTGAAATGCCCCCCGGCGTAGAAGAATCTGATGTAACAAGAAGAACCTGAGCGGTATGAAGTTCACTCTCTACAGGGAGAATGGGATTGATCAAATGTGAAATCGAATCAACCACTTGATCAACTAATGGATCATCAACCTGAGTGATATGAGTTTCACTCTCTAATGGAAGAGTGGGATCCACTGTATTTGAAATTAGATCAATCACTCTGTCAGTTGATGGTAGGTTGGGAGAAAGTTTACGGTAACCAGTTGGAAATTCTTGCTGTGGAAAAGTAAGGTTTTCCAACAATTTTGAGGCTTCATCCATGTGAGGGAAAATGTGAGTTTGATGACTCCATTTGCATAACTTACAAGGAAACTTAACTTTACCCTTTTTCCCAGGAACCTGACTATCACTGGTTGATGGATCAACGGAAAGTTGATGAGATTTTTCTGACCATACTTCCAAGACCTTTGGAATACCAGGACAAGTGATAAGGAAGTGGTCACCCTTACAAAGTCTGCAAGGGTATTTGGGTTTACGATGCATGTTGGAGGTTTCCTCAACACAACTAACACTTACAGCCATGGTTGGTTGGTTGACTTCTTTCTTATCTTGCTTCTTCTTCTTCTTCCCTTTCTTCTTCTTCTTAGCCACCTGGTTACTAGCGTCAAGGCTTTTACCAAGTGAAGAGGAAGAAATGGAGGAAGAAATATTAGGCGAAGAAGGTAAAGGGTCAACAAAGGTTGGTGATGTTGAGATGGTGAACTCTATTGAGGTGAAGCATCCGGTTGAGGTGGAACAATTGGAGTATTCGGGGCCAACGAAGTTGAAAATAACCATATCGGTAAACCTATTGTAAATCCAGGTAATGACAACGTAGCCATATAAGGAGGACCAACATTTCCAAAGCAAGGAAAAGTACTAGGATTCTCGTTAAGAGGGGTTCCTTGGTTGGTAAATTCCGGAACATTTGCCATTATATTCAACTTCAGTGAATTTTATTAACAATTAAAAAACTAAAATTAAAAATTAAAAATTCACACCTAACAATTAAAATTCACAATTCACACCTATGGTCTCTAAAAGTAAAAACAAAAAAATTAACACGCGCTATCAAATCTAGGAGTCAAACCACACACAAACAGTAACTTCCCATACTAAAAAAACTAGTTGGTGATGAAATCCAACATCGTAGAATTTAATACAGAAAGGGCGGTTGGAACAGTTACCCCGACAACCTGCTTAATGAAACAGACTGGCACAAGTTTCTTCACAAAACCATCTCGTGTGAAGATAACCCCCCAGAGAGTCCAAGTGAGTCTAGTCGACGTCTGCTCCAGGTACAGTGGGATCTTCCCTCCACTGTCACCTTAGGAAAGAATCCTATAGATTATGGCCACTAAGGTTACCAATAGAAACAAATATACCTGGGGGAACAGTCTATGATCCGATACACACGCAAGGGCAGAGTAACAAAGCTCAATCCCCTTGAAGGCTCCTTGACATAATCCAAGGTTTACCGACAAGTGACCCCAGGCTCCTCGACAATGGTCAATCCGAGGTTTACCGTTGTTAATACGTGTATATCTTCTATCGTTCTCAATGAGGAAGGATTGATTACCTCACTGGTTCAGATATGATCTCGTGCTTGACTCCTTTAAGAGGAGCTTCCCAGAGCATACATGCAACAATTGGAATTTTTCCTACCGCAAGATCGACTACTTGTTTGTTTTATTGTCTTGGAGAGTTAACTAAAACCTATTCCAAGACACTAGCCTAAGCTAGATTGGTGGAAAGAGCCCTAAAAATGTAAAAATTACTAGATGAATTTTAATTAAGCGTTGTGTTATTTAGGCTGTTATTACTCAAAAGGGTAAATGGATTTGAAACCAATGGTGTTATGACCCGACCCAAAACTGAATGCAATCGAATATGATAATGTAATCTTTTCAATTCGATGAATCCTAACTAAAGAAAGGAGAGAGTTTCCATTACACTTCCAACAATGCAAAGATTGATCACTAAGAGAAAATATAACAAATTCTCTAATGCACTAATTTTATCAAGAAAAACTAATGCAAATCAATCCCAAAGCAATTTTTTATTTTTGTGTTTTTAAAACAAGCATAAAAACATCTAAATTCAAATCAAAGAAAACTGATCTAAATCTATGGTTGATTTTTCAGAATGTAAACTATGCAGTTGTAATCTATGCACAATTCACATGAAAAGTATGCAAATGTAATCTATGCACATTTTTCATTCATATTCTGAAAATGAGAATTCTAATTATGCAAATGTGATCTATGCAAAAGAATTCTCAAACACAAGATGATTCTAATGTAATCTAAGAACCAATCAAGTGGAAGTCAAGAAAATTGGGTGAGAGTTCCAAAGATTAAAAAAAACACTCAAAGGCGATTAACACTAATACAAATCTAGAATGACCAAAAACAAACAGATGAAAAACTGTGAAAAGAATGAGACAAACCTCGAAGTAATGACCAAAGGAAATCAAATTAAGAATTTCTAAAAAAAGAGACTCAAAACACCCAATTAACTAAATGGAGATTGATGAGATGAAGAATTGCTAAAAGAAATTCAGAAACAAGAGATTTTTGACAGAGAAATACAGATCTGGGTAGATGCTAAGAATCCTAAATTAAATATAAACTAAAGTAAAAGAAGAAATCTAAGTTTTTCAAGACTTTTAACAAGGTCCGCAGGTCCCAGAAGTAAAAGGTGCGGTCCCGCACTGTTTACTTAAGGAAAGTGCGGAGATGCCCGCACTGTGTGTGAAGACAAACTGCGGTCCCCTGAAAACTTCAAGAAAAACATAAAAGACTTCAAAACTTTCAAAAACAAAGAAAAACTAACCTACCCAGGCAGATATCTATAAATCAAAAACCAAGAAAAACTTTTCCTCAAATCAAAATAAAAGAGAACCAAAAACAACAAGTTTCATTCCCCAGTATGGTCGCCAATTTGTTGGCCGGATAAATCGTTCTTGCGGACAAGAACGATCTCCCTAGTGTCAGAAGACAATCTAGCAACAAATGTACAACTAAGTTTGTCTTTCTCTAGATATATTCATTTTACAAATAAATGTTATGAAGGTGTCGATCCTACCTTAGATCCAAATGCTTATTTGCGGTCGCAGTGCTTCCATTGCATCAATAATCCTTCGTCGCAACAAGAGCTCTTTTGTCGCAAGAAAGTATCATCTTTCGTTGATCTGTAATCACAAACAAGAAAATATCAATAGCACCTGTATAAAAAATAATTATAAAACATATCTATCATAGTGATCAAGGAATCTATGAAATAAACGATCAAACGACAGCTTATTGAATTAAACAATCGAGCGACAATTTATTGAGAAAAACAGAACTTGATTGTATTAATCTTAAAATATACAGAAGAACCTTACAACCTTTGCCTTGATGTTCGAAAGGCCTTCCCGGGGTCCGAAGCAGGAATCTCCTCTACTCTGATAAGTCTTGCACTCTTCCTCCAGAAGCATAAAGAGGTATGTGATCTTTCCTCTCAAAAGCTCAGCAGAAAGAATTCTAAATCTCAACAACACTTCAATCTCAATCTCCAACAGCTTAACTTTCAACTTAAATATTTTAGCCATCAAAATATTCTCCAATCCTTCATTAGTTTCCTTAACATAAAAACTTCTTGAACTTAACCCAAAAGGCTACCCAATGCCTCCTTTTATAGAGCAGATGAGGAGGTTAGGATTCCACCTTTAAAGGGATAGAATTCTCCTTCAAAGGGATAGGCTCCTCACTTCAACGGATTAGTTCCTTAAGGTGTGGGATACATGCACCTTACCAAAGCATACTCATCCCCAAAAAATCTCATCCAGAACCTTCTAGAATTGACCAAAATTCAACTTTTTCAGTTAAATTTCACGCATTTTTGACTTTACAGGGGTACCGCATGCATTACACTGGAAAAGTGCGTTCTAGAACGCAGTTTATCTTCACATTACCTGCGTACCCTAGCTAAAAACGCATGCAGGCTTCATGTTACCTACGTACCCAAGGCTTTTTGAGTTTTAAGGGTTTTTCCTCCAGTTTCAGGGCTTGGAATGAGGAACAAAGGTTGTAAGACTTGCTAAGGAGGCATGTATGAGTGTTTAATGAGCTCATACAGTTAGCAGAATGTCAAGGTGACAGTTTTCAGTGTAACACCTGCTACTCTGGATGATGCTCAGTCAGATGCACTAGAGTTGGAAGCAAAATTTTCCTCCACTGGAAAATCAAAGGGAAAATCTAAACAAGATACCATAAGAAGGGGCAAAGAGGAGGTGTCCACCTCTTATCAAGATAGAGATTAAGCTAATGACCGAATTGAAGAAATGAGAAAAATGATTAAGAACCTTTCTGGTAAACTAGTCAATCTTGAATTGGAGACAAAGAATTCAACCCCCAAGAATTTCCACAATTCTCAAAATAGAGGTTACAATCCTCAGTACAGGAAATCACCCCTGCAAATATTTCCAAGGGAAACAAAAGGACAACAAGATCAAGTACCACACCTATTGTACTTGGAAGGTCCAGTAGATTATTCTACTGAAGACACTGCCTATGGACTGAAGGATGCAAATCTTTCCTTTTCAAATAGTGATGGTGAAGAATGCCCTTTTCAAGGAAATGATGGAGCTGAGTGCTCATTGCAAGAAGAAGAAAAGGCCAAAGACACAAAAGACGCAGAAATTGATCATTATTGTAAACAATTTACTGATTTCATGGAAGCACAGTTCAATAACAGATATGATCTCAGATCTTATAGGAAGAGAACTCGTACTCAAGAGCAAGAAGAGGAGCTACCCCAGAAGGAAGCACCTGCTCAAAATGAGTCTACGATGAAGAAAGTCACAGACAAAGGTAAGGACCCTCTAAACAAACCTTTGCAGTCTAAAGATCAAATTCCTTCCTCTTCAAAAGTAGTCAGTCCCCCTAGTACCAAGTCTGTGTCAAAAATAAGGCAAACTCCCAGCTAAAAATAAACAGTCAAAAGAGGCTGCAATAGAGAAGTCCTCCCCAATATTCAGTCTGTAAAAAGAACTTGAGAAAGTCAAAATCCCAGTCCCTTTGAGTGAACTGTTGAAAAAACCTGCATATCAATCCCAAGTCACCTCTTTTTTGATCCCTCCAGAAGTTATACTCACTCCAGATAGTCTCAACCTTCAAGAAGAAAGACCCATGGTTGTATTTGGTCCACATGTGGAGGAATTATAGGCTTCTACTCCTCCTTTTTATGTGTCTCTATTGATTCATGACCTACTATTACATAATTGTATGCTATATTCTGGAGCTTCCCATAATCTATTGCCTTTGTCAGTTATGAAACAACTTGGATTACAAATTACCCGTCCATACAAAGACCTCTATTCATTTGATTCCAAAAGAGTTAAATGCTTAGGGATGACCAAGGATTTGGTGGTCAACTTGGCCCAGATCCCAGCAAAATGTGTGGTAATGGACATCGTGGTGGCTGACACCCCAACCCGCTTTGGAATGTTACTGTCGAGGTCCTGTGGGACAAAAATTGTTGGATCAATCAAGCTGGATTTAACATATTAAACTATCCCAGTTTTTGGTGGCCAGGAGAGGAGGTTGTACAGGGAAACTATATTTGTCAAAATGGTGACTAAGGCTGACAACTCTGTTAACTCACCAGTCTACAGTAAAGAAGGAGATTTCTCATGCTTGATGCTGGAAGAAGATCAAGATTATGCTCATGAACCATCCTTCTGCCAGATCAAGACTGAGCAGCCCTTAGAGAACCATGAAGCAGGAATCTGGATGCTCCATTTTGATGGAGCAAATTCAAGAGAAGGTAATGGAGCTAGAATATTATTGATTTCTCCTACAGGAAAATGGGTTCCATTGTCTTTCAAGCTAGAATATGAAGCTACAAATAATGTGGCTGAATATGAATCACTTCTGCTAGGATTGCAGACAGCCAGGAGCATGAACATACAAAGCTTAAAAGTTCTAGGAGACTCAGAACTGGTGGTTAGACAAGTCAGGAATCAGTGTCAGACCAAACATCCTCGACTGAGGGCTTATAGGAACGAAGTTTGGGACATGGTAGAAAATTTCTTCTTGGCATTCAATATCCAGTTCATGCCCTGATAATAGAATAGGATGGATGATTACCTTCCTGTGGTCTCTAGTACATTTCATCCACCTCAGAACCCTCTTTTAAGATATGAAGTTAAGGTGTGTTATCGGCCGTCAATCCCAGATAACATCAATCACTGGCAGGTATTTGAAGATGAAGAAAAGATGAAGGGATTCTTGGAAACAGTGGGGGAATTCTCCAATATGGAGATTGACGCTAATGAAGAGGTTGAGTCTGAAGATACTTCAGAAGGAAATTGGGAGAAGAAAGTGGCAGGTAACAAAGTGTCGCAGTTAATGGGAAATATTATACCTAGAGGGTTGGTGCCTCTAGAAAGATTATTTGACAAAAATGATGTCCCATTGTAGTCAGGCAAAGTGGCAGACGGAAATTAGGTAGAAGACCTGAATCTTGGTAATGAAGTTGACCCCAAAATTGTAAAAATATCCAAGAAAGTCCCAGAAGAATATAAAAAGATGTATCAAAAATTATTTCAGTCTTACAGAGATGTGTTTGCATGGTCCTATCAGGACTTGAAAACTTTTTACATTCGTATTATGTAGCAAAAAATTCCACTGAAGGGAGATGCCAAGCCTCATAAGCAGAAGCTCAGACAAATAAATCCCTTGTTGCTTCCCTCTATCGAGAAGGAAATCAAAAAGCTGTTAAAGGCCAAAATAATTGTGCCTTTGAGGTACTCTGAATGGGTGGAAAACCTAGTCCCTGTTCGGAAGAAGAATGGGGAAATAAGGCTGTGTGTCGATTTCAGAAATTTAAACAGAGCATCCTTAAAGGATAATTATCCATTGCCGAAGATGGATCACATCCTACAGAAGGCGGTTGGAGCCTCTAGGATGTCAATGACGGATGGATTCTATGGTTATAACCAGATGGATGTACTCCCAGAAGATCAAAAGAAGAATGCTTTCACCACACCATGGGGTACATTTATGTATGCCAGGATGCCTTTTGGATTGATTAATGCAGGGGCCACTTTTCAGAGGACCATGGACATTGCTTTTGTTGGGGAGCAGGATAAATTCTTGGTGGTCTACCTCGATGTTATCACTATATTTTTGAAGAATGATACTGAGCACATTGAGCATCTGCGTAGAACCTTTGAGAAATGCAGAAGGTATGGTCTCTCCCTAAATCCTCAAAAGTATTTATTTGCATTAGAAGAGGGAAAACTTTTGGGACACCTTGTAACACAATATGGGGTGAAGATAGATCCGAAGAGGGTTGAGGTTATTAATGGTATTTCTTTTCCTAGAAATAAGAAGGAGGTACAGGTGTTCCTAGGGTGCATCAATTTCCTGAGAAGGTTTATCCCTAACTATGCTGAAATAGTTGGACATATAACTGAAATGCTAAAAAAAAATAATGAAGTTAAATGGTCCTAGGAATCACGAGAGGCATTTACCAGGATTAAAAATGCTTTTGCAGAAGCCCCTATGCTAGCTGGACTAGATTATGCTAAACCTTTCATGATCTTTTCTTTTGCATCACCTCATACAATAGCAAGAGTTTTATTGCAGAAGAATGAGGAGGGGTATGAGTAGCCCATAGCTTTCTTCAGTCAGGTGCTCCATGATACAGAATTAAAGTACAACATATTAGAAAAGCAAGCATACGCCCTAGTAAAATTCCTCAAAGAATTCCGCATATATATCTTACAGTCCCATATCACTGCATTTGTGCCCACAACTGCTATAAAAGATATTCTTATTTAGGGGGATAGTGAAGGAAAAAGGGGGAAGTGGATTGCCAAGATACAAGAGTATGAATTAGACATCCGCCCTACTAAGCTGGTCAAAGGGCAGGGGCTTGCCAAAATATCATCTGAGTCAAACTATCAAGCTTTGGGTATAAACCTGTCCATCATAGCAGGTGAGGTATCCGAGGAGAAAGAAGAGCGACAGGGAATTGGAGTAGCTACTCCAGAAACACATATAAAGTACGTCACCAGTCAATGGTACAAAGAGATAATAGAATATCTCCTCACGCTCAGTTTCCCTCCAAGATGTGATAAAGATAAATACCGAACGCTAAGATTGAAATCACAGAAGTACATAGTCGCCAACGGCCGGCTATATTGGCGAGATCCCTCAGGCATCCTACTCTTGTGTCTCACAGAGGATGAGGTAGAGAGTATTATAGCTGAATTTCATGAAGGAATCTGTGGGGGTCACTACAGTTGGAGGGCCACTGCTCACAAAATCTTGAAGGCTGGCTTCTATTGGCCCAAGCTTTTTGGACATGTCTTTTCCCAGGTTAGAGCATGTGAGAAATGTCAGAAATTGGCTGAAAGAAAGAAGTTGGCACCTCTGCCCATGATTCCCGTTCACGTGGAAGAATCGTTCCGACAATGGGGAATTGATTTTATAGGTGAAATACATTCTTCATCGAGTGGTCAGCATAAGTGGATTTTGACTGCCATAGATTATCTTACAAAATGGGTAGAAGCCATACCCACAAGGAACGCAACAGATATTGTGATAATAAAATTCATGGAGGAAAACATCATATTCAGGTTTGGGTGTCCTGCCAGAATAGTAACTGATAATGCCCAGGCTTTCAAGTCTGCAAAGTTTGTGAGTTTCTATCAGCAATATAATATCACACTTAGTCATGCTACAACCTATTATCCACAGGGAAATGGCTTGGCAGAGTCTTCCAATAAGACTCTGGTAAGATCGCTTAAGAAGGCAATAAATGAAAATCAGAAAAATTGGGATTCCCGGTTGAATTTTTCTCTGTGGGCCAACAGAATTACCAGTAAGAGAGAAAATGGAAAATCCCCATACGAATTGGTATATGGGAGGGAAGCAGTATTCCCTATACAATTGGCCCTACCAGTGGCCCGATTCGTGCAAGAAATTCAAGAGGAGCCTGATGATATGACCAGGCGAATAATTCAGCTGGTAGAATTGGAAGAAACTCGAAGCCAAGTAAATCAAAGGCTGACAGAGTATCAGGAGAAGATGAAATTCCTTTCTGATCAGCATGCTAGGGACAGGAAACTGTAGATTGGTGATTTAGTACCTAGGTGGGATATCGAGAGGACTGAAAAAGGAAAACATGGTAAATTTTACCCACTCTGGTTCAGTCCTTTCAAGATTGTGGAACAAGGAGGTAACAACACTTCCAAGTTGGAAAATTTACAGGGTGACTTGCTTGATGCCCCTGTAAATGGTCAGTTTATTAATCCCTAATTCCAGTTCTAGTTCAGGCAGAGATAGCCTGATGTATCCTACTGTATATTAGTTTGTCTTCACTCTTGTTTGAAATAATGCGGGTGTTGTGATGAATTATGGAAAGGAAAGGTAGAAGTGTTGAGGAGCAGGGTGTGAACAAAATATTATCAGATGGTCTGCGAAGTTCTCGACATGTCCAGGGAAGAACATGTCATCCCCAGGTGGAGCCAATGTTGATCATTTCAGCCCCCATTGAATCTTTGACAAGCAATCCATTTTTTTTTGGCCTGGAAAATCCATTTTCCACCTACCATTACCTTTCCCGCCCCCAAATCACATTTAAAAAGGCTGCAAAACCCATATTTGAAAATATGTAAAGCTTAGCCCCTTTGGTCCTAGCTCCTTTGATCTTTTCCTCGCACATGACCAAGCTCCAAGACCAAGAGCTAGTATAATGGGCGCTTATCAAATACATATCCGGCGCATTTTGAGCTGTCGATCTATACAGATCGGATAGCGTTCGTTCAATCCCTGTTGCACCTGTAGCCCACTTGCCTACCGTATGATCAAGCAGTAAGATCAACGGACCTCAGTCTATCTATCCTCGTTGCCCCTGCGCCCAAGCATTACTCAAAACCCACCGGTTTTCATCGCACCACCTTTCAGAGGCGAGCGGTATTTCACAAATTGGAGTGATTCCATACACCGCTTACCGCGTGTCTCTGCGTACAGCTCCAAAACCACCCTCCATCACGCATTATCATTCGTCCAAAGTCACGAAGCGATATTCATGACAGCCATATGATCTGAAGGACTTCATCCAACGGTCATTGCACTCCGAAGCTGCACGAGTTTTAATCCACGGCAAATACACCCTTAGCCCACTATCAATCGCTCGCAACGCCTTTTCAACCGTTGATCTCCCCCTGAGATCGGATGGTCCAGATTTAGTCACATGCCCGCCATTGACCTCATACCACCACGTCATCCTTTCCACATAGTCTTTCGTACGTCCACCCGTCACCATTCCGCGTGTTTGTCATATTTTTCCTCCATCGTTTACACATTGTATTCATTTATCAAGTCTTAATTTTTTACGTTGAAAATGATTCACTGTGTTTTTCACCACCACCTTGCATTTTTCCACCATTCCACCAGTCTACACGACCATTTTCATTAACCCCGCCACATCCTCTATCGTCATAGCTTGGATTTCTTGACATGTTTTTTGGTTTTGCAGGGTTGTCCGGTGGTGAAAACCGCTAAGATTCACAACCACCATTATGGAAGTAGAGATCACAGAAAGAACCATTTTGCAGAGGCCAAATTTATGGAGAAAGGCCTGGGAAGGTAGGTCGACAAGACTTACATTAAAGAAGTAGGGTTAAAATCTGTCAACCCTCCAGAGTTATTCAAAGCAGAAATTGTGCAGATGAAGTCATTAATGGAGCAGCATAGAAGTATCAGAGGATGATTGAGGAATTTAACGTTCAGCATTGAAGATATTTAATCATAATTCAGTTTTCAGAAGACAGAGGGTACCATTCGCAGAAGACAATACCTTAAAGCTTTCTTTTTAGCACCATTTTGTTTCAGGAAAGGACATAATGTTTATGTGATTTTACTGCTTTGCCGTGTTCATGGAGAGATTTTTACCCAATGCACTTATTTCAGTTAGCAGGCCACAGAGTACCAACAGCATTACAAAGTCATCGAGCAGTATGGGCATGCACATCTCTGCCATGTTGTTTTAATGAGACAATTAAATGTTCATCACCTACTCCCTTTTTCGAGCTTTCTTGTTCTCCTATAAAGCTCCCAAAGAACAGATGATTCAGGGTTCCAGATTTTATCACAAAATTATGCAGTGAAAGGATTTTTGTATACATTCTGTAGAACTCTTGTATGAAGGCTCAGAGCCCATAGGGTCTCAGTGAGGAGGAGTTCCATCTGTTAAGAGGATTCTGGTCTTTGGTATTTCACAATGTGTAACTTTCTCTTATGTGTTATTTTAATAGATCATTTCATTTCAACCATATCTCTTGTATCATGTTTTATGCGAGTGGCTCACTGATTTCTGGTAAGGATTTATCCTAGTTGATAACCATGCTTGAATCAGCAAAGCGCTTTAAATATGGCTCATGCATGATATTCCGTTCCACTATTCATCCAAACCGTATTTTTGCTATATTAGTTTCTTTGGGAGGGTGTTTTTAAAAAGCTATTGTCATGTATGGATTCTTGGATTGGTAAGCCCATGCATGGTGGTATTGTGTATCTGGATATCATCTCAATGTTAACTAATATCTCCTCAATATTTCATTCACTACATACACCTTCTGATAATTTATTTCTGTGAGGTATTTCTGAATTGGCCCTCTTTGCAGTAAGTTGTCTCTGAATTGTCTGTTGCTTTTACACTAGAGTTTTGCATGTTGTCTCTATAGTATTCCTATCTCTATATCAATTTTTGAAGGTCTTGGTCCCATTTAGATTAGTATTCCTTGTTTTACAAGAGATAGCATGAGAGCTTTTTATCGATAACTTTCTCTGTTATACCATATGCTCCTTGCTGATATAAGATGTCCTAAGCACTGGTTTTTCACAACTATAGGTTGTCTCTAGGGACAAAAACACATGAGATGATCAATTTTTGATCTAAGATATTCTTGCTATCATACATGACTGCATGGATGTACTGATGGTGTTTAGATCATTATTGATGATTGCATCTAGGTGTTGATTTAGTATTAGATATCCCATGGAATTTTTGGATGAGAGTTCCATAGCTTTACGCATGATCAAGATTGAACACAATTTCGTTAGGATGGCTAGCTATGAGGCAAGATGAAGAATATCCTTATAGAGTCGTATGAACAGTTCTAGATATGACATGGATAAATTGCAAAGAGTGTGATCTAATTGGTAGAGAATCTCATATATAGTTGAGACTGAGATACTGTCATATATTGAGATAATTTAGTTGTACGAGACAAGCTTATGTTTTTGGTGGGTACCTCCTTAAGAGGGAGGATAAATATGGTATCATTTTTGTGATATTGATCACGAGATCATGTCCATAGTTAAAAAATGCTCAAAAATGAAAGTGCTCAGAAGTGGTTGCAACCTAAGCGATCAGAAAGGTCTTGTTGTTTCGATTTTGGTGCCATGAATGGTTTGAAAAAAATAGGTCATATGTAGAAGTTACAAAAGTTTTAAAGGCCCAATAAACTCTAGAAAAATGACTTTGACCAAGTTTGTCTTTGGAATCTGAAAAAATAAAAATAGAATATTCTGTCACGGCCAATCAAAGTTCAACATGTGGCAGCATTTTGATCGAAAGTTGGTTTGAATTTTTTAAATTCATGCCAATCAACAGGTGCCACGTGGAAGACCTAGAGGTTGCCACGTGGCCCCAAGCCAAAGGAGAAATGGCATATCAAAAATATTTTTGAGTTAGCAGGAATTGAACCGTGGGCCTCCCACCTGACAACGCAACTCCCAATCGTCGCTCCAAAGTTTAGTTCTTTAAATATATTGGACCGCATGTGAACTTGAATGTTAAGGTTGCATGTATGGGGAACCCCCAAGGACCATCCCCCACACTTCATATGACTCGATGCCTAGAACCATAGGCCTCCACTCCACCTGTGGTTAATCAACTACAAACCATCATCGTCAAGCTATTCAGATGGCGCGTTAAAGTTTCTTTGAAAGGCAGCTAAAAAAGGGGCCAACCCTAACCATCACATGGCCGACGTCCCATGACCATCACCCAAATGCAACATTAGCGTGGAATTAAAGATAACCGCCAACCATTCTACAAGCCATGTCACATGACAGTTACAAAATTAAATGTGATGATTTTATGGAACGACACTCCACACTCCCGGTTCTAATGAGATTGGTAGTCTACCTGATGGTTACGATGGGAGGGTAATGTGACCACTCCATGCCTAACCTTTAGTCTTAGAGCTAACAGTCCGACCATTTGGAGTGTGCCACCAGATTTGGGGTTGTTTATTAAATTTAACTGTATTTAACTGCCTTTCTCCACATTTAGTGGAGTTTTTAAGGGATATTGGGAGTATAAGCCATCGAAAAATATAATCTAGCTTAGGGTTAGGTCACCTAGGGTGTTTCTTTGACCCCTGAGTGTCATGTAACCCATGTAGGATGTCAATTTCTGGTCAGTAAGTTTCATTTGTTGGCCTCACTTCCATGGTTGAAGCCTGGAGGTTGGGTCATGTTATAGTAACTCTTAATCTCATGATTACCCTAGTAGACCAATAAAATTAGGTAAATGTTGGTTTGGGGCATTACACATACCAAATAATAAATCTCCATGCCAAGGTTTAAAATGGACATGTCATAAAATTCCAAGAGGAATTAATGGATACCATAAAGTTTAACATGAGATTTACACCCACCATAATCATCCATTGAGCATAATGCATGTCAAATTAGTACATTACTTAATGGTATTTTCATAATGGATTATCAAGAAACTAAATAGTTCTTGTGCTAATTTCCCAACTCTTAAACATGCAAAAGCATTGGAAATATTTGTACAGTAAGAGAAATGGTCTTGGTCCCTTTCAAGAGGATAACATGGAAAATATATGCATCTTATTATGGTGTTCATAATTGTAATCCATAGGTATTCTTATCGATTTTATTCAAGGATATAAATGGAACACAATATCTTAGAGTCAAATTATAATAATTAACCAATAATGAAGAAATAGTTGGCTTTTTTCAATGCCATTTACCTAAAATCGTTGTTGAATTTTTTTTCAAGAAAATTAACATAGTTATCTTTCTGTGCACAAGAACCATGCAATATTTTCAGGGAAAATTAACATAGTTAACATCTTTTCTATGCAACAAGAATAATGAAATATTCTCAAAGGAATTGACATAGTTAAATTATCTTTTGTATACATAAGATATATGTAACATTAAAAAAGGAAATAACATAGTTAATTTATCTTTTCTACACACAAGAATCATAGAATCATCTCAAAGGAATTAACATATTTAACTTATATTTTCTACACATAAGAATCATGAAATATAATGTGCATTCCTTAGATAGCATCCCTTCTATTAGCACCTTTTATACACTTAGCTTAGATGGGTCAAGTAATATGCTCGCGGGGTGAGGTCTTGGGTTGTGGTCACTATTGGGATTTTTTAACAGAAACTACATTTTTACCACCTATAGAAAGAGTGGAATAGAAGCTGTTGTAGCTCCTAGAGACAACCTTGAGTTGCCAAAGACCAGTGCCTAGGACATATTAAACAGTAGGGAGTATAAAGTATATTTCAGGCTCATTATCAGCTTAGGACTCTCTACCTTTACAATTTGTGTAAAGAATCATCGTATGGATTGGACCAAACTACCTTCAAATTTAGCAAGTTATAAAGACACTGCAGAGACAAGAAGGGAATATTCAATACATATATACTTCAGACAACTTAGAGACAAATTTCATTAGAGAGGGCCAGTTTCTCAATGATATATAGGTATTTTAAACAGAAAAATGTTTGTTGCGCTGAAAGTGAAAGGGGAGTACTAAACACCAATGAAATGGTGCTCGGAAAACATATTTCAACATAATATGGGCTTAGAAACTAAGAATCCATACATATCAATCAGTTCAGTAAGAGTAACATTCCACGATGTTTAATACAGAGGAAATATGAATGATGTGTTAAGCGGAATGACATATCGTGTATGAGCCATATTTAAAGCGACATAGACCAGTAAAGCATGAGTACCAAACAACGATAAATTCATACCCGAGCTGGCAAGTCACTCGCATTCCAAAACATGATAAAAGAAAATTGGAAACAATGGAGTGAACAATGATACAATATCACAAAGAAAAAGTCACGAACTATGTATCATCAAGACTGGAATCCTTACACATAACTAGAACTTCTCTTCGCTGAAACCCCACGGGCTCTGTGTATTTGCATTGATAATTCCATGACAAGCATACAAAAACTTTTACACTGCAAGTTTCTTCATGAAATATGGAACCATTTTTCCTCATTAGATCTTACTTCAACATATCTGTTATATGCCTAAATATCTCAGCATAGTTAGGAATAAACCTCCTCAAGAAATTGATACGCCCTAAAAACACCTGCACTTATTTCTTATTCCTTGGGAGGGAGATACCATTTATAACCTCCACTCTTTTAGGATCAATCTTGACCCCATCCCTAGTCACAATGTGCCCTAGGAGCTTACCTTCTTCTAATGCAAAAAAAGATTTCTGAGGATTGAGGGAAAGACCATACCTCCTGCATTTTTCAAAAGTTTTCTGTAATTGTTGAATATGCTCAGCATCATCTTTCAAAAACACTGTAATATCGTCCAGATAAATGACCAGAAATTTATCTTGCTCCCCAACAAAAGCGATATCCATGGCCCTCTGAAAAGTGGCTCCTGCGTTAATCAGCCCAAAAGGCATCCTAGCGCACATGAATGTACCCCAAGGTGTGGTGAAAGCAGTTTTCTTCTGGTCCTCTGGGAGTACAGCCACCTAGTTATAACCCAAAAAGCCATCAATCATAAACATTCTAGAGGCCCCCACCACTTTCTGCAGAATGTGGTCCATCTTCGGTAATGGGTAATTGTCTTTCAGGGAGGCTCTATTCAAATTTCTAAAATCAACGCACAACCTTATTTCTCCATTTTTCTTTTGGACAGGGACTAGATTTTCCATCCATTCAGAATACTTTAATGGCACAATTATTTTAGCCTTTAGCAGCTTCTTGATTTTTTTCTCAATGGAGGGGATCAGCAGAGGATTTATTTGTCTAAGCTTATGCTTGTGAGGCTTTGCATCTGCCTTCAGGGGAATTTCGTGCTGCAAAATGCTGGTATCAAAAGTTTTTAGGTCTTGATAGGACCATACAAATACATCCTTGTACGACTGAAATAGTTTCAAGTACCTCCCCTTATATTCATCCGGGACTCTTCTGGACAATCGTACAATTTTGGGCTTAGCGTCGGTACCCAGATTCAGGTCCTCTAGCTGGTTTTCCTCTGTCGTTTTGCTGGGTTGCCTGGGGACGTCATTTTTGTCAAATAGTCTTTCTAGAGGTACCAGCCCTCTAGGGATGATGTTTCCTTTCAGTTGTAACACTTTACTTCCTGCCATTTTTTCTTCCCACCTGTTTCCAGATTGGTTCTCAACATCATCTTCCTCATAACAGTCAATTTCCATATTAGAGAACTCTCCTACTGTCTCTAGAAACCTTTTAACTTTCTCATCATCTTCAAACACTTGCCAATGTTTGACATTGTCTGGGATTGAGGGTCGATATCTTACCTCTATCTCATATCTCAAGAGGGGATTTTGGGGTGGACGAAAAGTACTGGTAGCTACTGCAAATGAATCTGCAATCCTATTCTGCTCCCGGGGCATGAACTAAATATTAAAAGCTGAGAAAATTTTTTCCACCATGTCCCATACCTCATTCCTGTAAGCTCTGAGACGAGGATGCTTAGCTTGACACTGATTTTTGATTTATCGAACCACCAATTCCGAATCACCCAAGACCTTCAGACTCTCGATATTCATATTCCTGGCTGTCTGCAATCCCAGCAAGAGTGCTTCGTACTCAGCCATGTTTTTGGTAGCCTCATACTCTAATTTGAAGGAAAGTGGGAGCCATTTTCCTGTAGGAGAAATCAGTAACACTCCTGCCCCGTTGCCTTCCTTAGAATTTGCTCCATCGAAATGTAGAGTCCATATCCCGGCTTCAAGGCTCTCTAAGGATTTTTGGGTCTTTATTTGACAGAAGGAGGGTTCGTGAGCATAACTGTGATCTTCTTCTAACATCATGCATGAAAAGTCTCCTTCCTTACTGTAAAGAGGAGAATTTTCTGAGCTGTCAACCTTGGTAACCGTTTTGATGAATCTGGTCTCTCTGTATAGTCTCCTCTCTTGGACACCAAAAATTGGGATAGTGGCATATGTGAGATCCAATTTGATTGACCCACAAATTTTTGTTCCCCGGGATCTTGATAGTAGCATGCCAAAGGAGGCTGGGATGTCGGCCACCACAATATCCATGACTACGCTTTTGGCTGGGATTTGGGACAGATTGACCACTAGATCCTTGATCATGCCCAGGCATTTAACTCTTTTGGAGTCAAATGAGTACAAATCCTTATATGGGCAAGTGATTTGAAGTCCTAATTGTTCCATGACAGATAGAGGCATAAGATTGTGGGAGGCTCCAGAGTCTAGCATACAATTGTGGAGCAATAGATCATGGATTACCAAAGACACATAGAAGGGAGGTGTGGAAGGGTCTAACTCTTCAACGTGTGGACCAAACACCACCATAGGCCTTTCTTCTTGTAGGTTGAGACTATCTGGAATGTGTATTACTTCTAGAGGAAGCAGGAAGGATGTGACTTGGGACTGATATGCTGGCTGTTTCAATAGCTCAGTCAAAGGGACTGGGATTTTTACTTTTTCAAGCTCTTTTTGTAAACTGAAGATAGATGGAGACTTATCTATTGCCACTTATTTTTCTTTTGAATCCTTGCTTTGGAAGGGAGGCTTGACTTCTTTTACAATGGGCTTGAAATTAGGGGATGCATTTACTTGAGGAGTAGAAGGCCTTCGAGTATCAGATCGTAAAGGTTGGTCCAGAGGTCTCTTACCTTCATCAGGGGTTCTCTGGGCCATCTCCTCTTGAGCGAGTGCTGGTCTTTGGGGTGTGTCCTCCTCTTCATCTTGAGTGCGGGTTCTCTTTCTAGAGGACCTGAGATCATATTTCTTATTGAACTGAGCCTACATGAAGTCAAAAAAATGCTTGCAATAGTCATCAATCTCCGGATCCTCGATACTTTCATCAGCTTTCTCTTGTGCTGACACTTCCCCTGCTTCCACTGCATGTAGGGGGCATTCCACTTCGTCACTGCTTGCATAAGCTAGATAGGCCTCCTCTCCTTCATAAGTGACATCCTCGGTAGGACCATCAACTTGACCTTCCAAGTACAGGGGATGAGGTACTTGGTCGGGCTGCTCCTTTCGTTCCATTTGCAGGATTTTCAAGGGAGGTTTCCGATTTTGAAGATTGTACCCTCTGTTTGGAGCAGTTTTGAAATTTTTTTGAGGTGAGTTCTTGGTCTCCATCTCGAGCTTAGTCAACTTACTCGAGAGGTTCTTGATCATCTTGTTCATTTCCTCGAGCTTGTCACTGGCCGAATCTTTGTCTTGGCTTGAAGTGGATACTTCCTCCTTCTGCCTTCTTCTAATATCATGTTCATGTTTCCCTTTGGATTTGCCAGTAGAGGAAAATTTTTCTTCTATCTCCAATGCGTCGGTCTGTGCATCATCCAAAGTGGCTGGCTTCCTTTCTCTCAAGGAGAAACCAAATTCATAATCAAACGCTGCCACAAAAATGACCTTGGCAGCAGTCTGGTGAGGCTTCATGTCGGCTGGGAGACTTAGGTAAAATTTGTTAAATCTTCTAATAAACTCTGACACCCCTTCGTTGTGTTTCTTTTTCAGGGTATTGAATTCAGTAAGAATATTACCATGATCTTTCTTTTCTCCCAATTTTTTGATGAAATTATCCTCCATTCCCTCCCATGTATTGATAGAACAAGCTCCAAGTGTCTTGAACCACTTTCTAGCTTCCCCATCTAAGGACTACAAAAAAAGCCTTAGGACTACGTCCAGGTGTTCCACATTAAAATTCTCAGCGAAAGAGAAAAATACTTCGATATGTTTCTGGGCTTCAATCTCGTTCTCACCACTGAATCTAGGCGGGATCTTTAAATAATCTTGTGGCATGTCATTTAATACTTCAGGGAGCTCCAGAGGAGCATATCTGTTTTGCAGGAATATAGGGACGTTATCAATTGGAGGAGGAGGTGGAGGTAACAAGAGAGCTTGGTGAGTAAGTGGAGGGTTAGGTGGAAGCACAGTGTGAATGATGATAGGAATATAATGAACGACGGCTTGGGATGATGGAGAAAAGGGTGGAGTGGTAGCAGCAGATACTTCCGTGACTTCTTTAACTTCCTCGACCTCTGGAGTAGGATGGAATGTGTAACAAGTGGTGTCTACTGACTCAGCCTTGTCCTTGACTCAGATATTTCCCGCGGGTAAATAGTCTGAATAATAGTCAGTTTCACCTAGAGCAGAGTTAGAATCTTGCCACTGAGCAACCTGAGAAGAGGAAGAAGGAAGATCTTCTAGAGAGAGTGGTGGAATCTCAGTATGAACAAATGGTCTCCCCCTCCAGCTTCTTCTATGTAAAATTATTTCTAGGTCAGACACAGAGGGCTTCTTTGGCTGAGAAGTATCTGACCTAAGGTGTGGCTTCCGAGGAGCCAGGACTGCGAAGAGATTTAGTAGGGAAGATGAATGTGGAGTCGCCAAGGTGAGGGATCTACAACTCTCAACTCTCCATGCTCACCTAATTGAAGAGTGAAATAGGGTTTTGTCGAGGCCCAGGGACTTCAATTTTTCATCAACTTCGTCCCCGGCAACGACGCCAAAAATATGTTGTAGCTCCTAAAGACAGCCTTGAGTTGCCAAAGACCAGTGCCTAGGAAATCTTAAACAGTAGGGAGTATAAATTATATTTCAGGCTCATTATCAACTTAGGACTCTCTACCTTTACAATTTTTGTAAAGCATCATCGTATGGATGGGACCAAACTACCTTCAGATTTAGCAAGTTTTAAAGACACTGTAGAGACAAGAAGGGAATCTTCAATACATATATACTTCAGACAACTTAGAGACAACTTTCATCAGAGAGGGCCAGTTTCTCAATGATATATAGGTATTTTAAACAGAAAAATGTTTGTTGCGCTGAAAGTGAAAGGGGAGTACTAACTACCAATGAAATGGTGCTTGGAAAACATATTTCAACATAATATGGGCTTAGAATCTAAGAATCAATACATATCAATCAGTTTAGTAAGAGTAACATTCCACGATGTTTAATACAGAGGAAATATGAATGATGTGTTAAGCGGAACGACATATCATGTATGAGCCATATTTAAAGCGACATAGACCAGTAAAGCATGAGTACCAAACAGCGATAAATTCATACCCGAGCTGGCAAGTCACTCGCATTCCAAAACACGATAAAAGGAAATTGGAAACAGTGGAGCGAACAATGATACAATATCACAAAGAAAGAGTCACGAACTATATATCATCAAGACTGGAATCCTTACACATAACTAGAACTTCTCTTCGCTAAAACCCCACGGGCTCTGTGTATTTGCATTGATAATTCCACGACAAGCATACAAAAACTTTTACACTGCAAGTTTCTTCAGGAAATCTGAAACCATTTTTCCTCATTAGATCTTACTTATATAGACTTCTTCCTATCTCAGCGAGAAGATATTTTTTGGAAAAATATCCTCTTCACATAACCAAAATTTGTTAAAGGTCATTTTCAAAACAAAAAAATTTATGATGAGGAATAAGGCCTCTCATCATGGATAGTCAGGCGCGTGGTCGTTTTCAAAAATAGAAAATTAAACAGTAGTCTGATGAAGAGTAAAATGCTGGAGTAGGGCGAGCAACCCACTCGAAACTTAAAAGAAACTAATTCAGTAAAAATTAAATAGGCTGTTGAGGCCGAATCATGAGTTGACAAGATTTCATAGGAGTGGAAGAGTTGAAGCAGTTGCTGATGCTGGAAGTGGAACGTTCGCTGATGAGCTAGCAATCTGGTTTGCAAACTGCGTGCATCTCTGTTGGCAGGCAGCTGAAAGTTCTGGCATCGCGACGAATCCATCCACTTTGACATAGGCTAGTGTGAGGGCGTTGAAACTCGCCTCTGTAGGTAGCTTGTGCCTGATCAAGTGGAGGAGGAGAAACTCCTGGCTGAGAGATGAAACAATTTTTTCACCCTTTAACCAAGCAATCTTGTCTGTCAGGACATCTATCCGGTCTTTTTCTTCCTGCAGACGTGTCTTATATTCTGTCAACGTTTGTAGGACGGACGAAGTGGTTGGGTTCCAGCAAGATGGGAGTCCAGCTGCTGTAATCTCGTTCCACACTACATCGAACCAGTCCACGTTTGATATCACCTATTGCAATGCTTTCAAAGCGACATCTTGGGCTGCCTCTTTGTCGATGATTATTTGACATTCGAAGGCCTCCATGAACCGACTCGGTATGCCGTGCTTTTCCACTTCGTCTGATTCTAACCCCTGCAAGAAAGAAATATAGCTTTTAGCATGTTGAGTTCTTCCAGACACATTGAGATCTGCCTCTTGGAATTTCCTGTTGAGATAAAGTATAGCAGCTTAGTTTTCCCCTATCATTTTCAGGAAAGCCCATTGTCCTGTCACTGCTAAGATTATGTCCGACCAGATTATACTCCTCGCTTCTCTGAGAGTGATGTTGCCCTTCACGCGATTTTTGAGTTCAGCGATTGTTTTCTACTGGTCAGCTTTTGTCTTCTTCTCCTGCTCGATCTCTTTTTGTAGTGTTTCTATCATCTTGCCATTCTTAGCTGCCAAACCTTCTAGATCGGTGATTTTCTGCCTTGCGGTGATGGCCTGTTTCTCTAGCACGTCATTGGCGGCTTTCGTTGCATTCAACTGCTCTACCAGTGGGCTTGTCTCTGGTGGGGCTGTAGCAGGCAGACAGCTATGGTTGTCCCAGGTGTTTTGCAGCTCTGTCAACCTGCTCTGAAGGGTAGTGATTTGTTCAGCCATTTTTTCTCTGTCTTCCCTCTCCCTTGCTAATGAGTGAGCCAATTCTGCTTTTTCCTTTTCCACTTGCACCAGCTCGGCTGTCTGGACATGGTGGGAGGCTGGTATACTGGCCTTTCCCTTCATTGACGTGAGCTCCTTTTGCATTTGGTCTATTAGAGCACCCTGCGGGTCTGTTTCTCCCGTGTATTTTCCTCTGATCTGGTCTTGGAGGAAACGTACTTGATTTGCTGGGGCGCGACAGTTTGCCTGCTCATTTTTCAAGGTAGCTCTCACCCGTTCATGTTTTTCCTCCGGCCTCTTCAGCGCAATGGTGACCCGCATCATTTCGTCTTTGAGCATATCACATACAGTCTGAAACAAGTTACACAGATCGGTCCCAGGCACCTTTTTCATGTCGATTGCATGCTCGAGCACCCGATAGCTAGTAACACCTGAATTTGGATCCAAGAGGGTTTCTTCCATAGATAATACCAGATGTTCTGTATCCACATTCATGGAGGCAGAGACCCTGGCGTGATATTTCTCAACGTACCCCTCTAGATCAGCTTTATACTTATCTCGGATCGCTCTATTTGCCCGGTCTCTTTCCACTTCCCTTGGTGAGGTATGTTCTATGATGGCCTGTGTGACTTCCATGAAGTCGGAAGAGGTGGTACTATCCCTTAGCACCTTTATCCCTGCCTTACTTGTATCCAATTTTCCATACGTTGTGAATGGTTCCAGCAGTTGCTCCTCCCCTATGACTTCCGCCTCGCTGGAGGCTGTTTTTTGCTTTTTGTGAGGGGGAACTGCTCCTGATGTGCCTGCTTCTTCTTCGCTCGTGCCTTTATTGACGTCCTCTTCCTCCCCTGTGGCAGATGAATCTGTCTCCATCTGCGAAACCAAAGGCCAAATTTCGAGATTAGCCCTCCATTCAATGAACGGCCTTGGCTCATGCATATAAGGTGCGGACTTGTTCCTTTTTCTTTTGTTCAAGATAATTTCTCGTGGACCATAAGCCCAACCCTTTCCCAGCCTCAGGTCCAGACCCTGCAACATTTTCTCAACAATTGCGATAGAGAGTCTCGAATTCACAACAAAAGGGCCAATTTGGGTGGGGAGCCTCAGGATGTAACCCTTCTTGGCAGGGACAAAATGGAGCTGATTGGTCTTAAGGGTCTGTCGGATGTATTCGAGCACATAAACTCGACGCACAGGAAACACTGGTAGCCGGTAAGGGGAAACTTGGGCTCCATAGACCCGAATTTCCATGTAATCATCGAATAGGAACCAATCCCCAATGCTCTGGGATTTTCCGGCTTGCAGCCATCTCCTCATCTCTGGAAAGACCCTAGGTGAAGGTGCGTCGTGAATAATAGAATAGGCAATAGACATGAAACTATTCACAAAACTAGAATAACCCTCCCCCTTGGGTAGTTGGTGCACAGAGAAATTCCAGTCGAAGACTGGACGGGGTTGGGAATTATCCCAATATACCTTGTCTAAACCCAAACCCTCAAATTTATCAGCGTGCTGGTACAGGAAAAGATAGAAAACCATCGAACAAAAACGGAACTGACTGGTTTCTTGAAGCTCCTGGAACTGGGTTCGAATGGCGGTGACAAGGAAACCAGGAATATCTAACACTACCCCCTTTTGAGACATGAGCCATAAGAAATGGACACACACCGTGTAAATATCTTCCGGACTTCCTACTCCTAAAAGACCGGCGATGAGGGAGAGGATGGGCCGAACTTCCTCTCTGAACAAACTTAATGGGAAAGGCTCTATGGCCAGGAGAGAAGTAACATGATTGTCGGTTATGGAGGAGATGAAGGCTTTCTGATTCTCCCATGGCTGCCTGGTGAACTGGGCGGCTAGAGCTGCTTCGCTGAAACTGATATATGTGGCACTAGTGGGAAAGCGAAGGGCTTACTTGATAATATCGGGCGAAAGGGAAAAAACTTTGTTCCCTTGAGGAGAGGTGAAAGTGCCCTGATGTTCGTCGAAAACGTCTTTGATCCAGGAGATAAAATCAACTACAGAATGAATTTGAGGGGTAATTTGATGATACAGGCCAGACACGGCCACCCGATATCGGTCTTTATTCCCAATATGACGTCTGAAAAGCTCAGGTTTAATGGTGCTGATATGAAATGGGTATTGAGGGTCGCGGATCTCAGCTTGTAGGTCGATGAAGGGGTCGAACTCGGGAGGGTGTCTAGCTTCTCTGACCTAAGGGGTTTCTGGTTCGGCTTTCTTGGGTGTGCCCCTCCCCATGACTGACATAACAAACTTTTAAAAGACGAAAGGGAAAACAGAAAACAAATGAAGGATGGAATACCTGTGCACAGGGAAATATTGTCAGGAAAACAATGCGGGGGGTGCTGAAAGCGACTGGGCGGACCTTGGCACTGGTTTCCAATTAGTACGTACCGTAGCTGGAACCCTGAGACCTCTACTGGAGTAAAAAAAATGGGAAACTGTTATCTTTTGACTGAAGGGTTTGAGGTAAAAGGGCAGATAAGTAAACTGAATGAGGAAGAGAGCCATAAGGGCTCTGACAGTGGAGCACGCGGCGTGTGAGGATTGGGTGTTGGCTGAGGACAGGTGAACGCTGCGTGCCGGGTTTAACACCGGTACGGGCCTAAGTACCAGCTTACCTAAAGACTTACCTTACTTTCGTGCTGAAGTGAACCATACGATCCATGAAAAATTTCATTCGTGGGGCGGGTGAAATACACGGCGTGCCGGTCTTTAAAACCCCTTTTTAGTTCTGCCATGTCGCTGAAACTCCGCACTTCGCACTGCCACGTCACCGCTTACCTCGGGCCCACCCCACAACTGTTCAATACAATTCCGCAGGGGTGTAAGTATGTTCCCCCTCTCATCTCTCGACCCCCGTGGAATTTCCCATGTGTAGAGTTCCCTCACGTGCTTGTTTTGGGGGTGTTTAACCCTTTGACTCCTCCCTCTTTGCACCTTTCGTATCATATGTTTGCGCCTTTTAATCTTTCAATTGCACATGTTTTATTTTAAGCACAACATTTTTATCACGTCCTCATATCTCTTTTGAGTCCATCTTTTAAATGTCTCGATGCCTGCCATAACATTTAATATACCTCTATCCAAAGGTCCTTCTGTAAGAAATGACTGGTGCTACTTTATGACCAACAGAAGCAATGTTGGAATACGCACATCAGTGCCCTCAAATGATGCACTTCAGAACATAGTTACCCATGTAGAACTTAAGAGGTTTCAAGGGAGAGATGACTACTCATGGGTAGATCTCACCACTCAGTTAAGTCAAAATAGAACATGACCTTTAGTGTAATCAACCTGTTATCACTCCCTCTGATTCCCAAGGATGAGAAAGGATAGTGAAGGACCTAACCTCAAACCAATCTTTAGATTTGGTAGCTATCCCTACCAAACTAGAGAGGGGTCTCTAGATATCAATTTCATAGTCAATGAAGTGACAGGAAAGGAAAATATCTTAGGCTAGATATAAGCTCAGTAATTTTGATTGGGTTTTTGTTTTGAATTTTCTCGATAGGAAGTGTCAATCTAGGAACTAGGTCAAGGTTTCAAGATCAACTTTCAAATGACCTATTGCAGAGATGAAAAGGAGTCTAGGTAGGTATGCTTAGAAACATATTTATATTGCGATTGTGGTATAGGGTTTGAGAAAGGAAGAATCAGAATGAGAATATGAATATGAGTTCATTCATCAGAAGAAATAGAAAATATACATGAAAATCTCATTAAAACATAGCATAAAAACTATGAAATTTTTTTATAAACTTATAAACTTACTTGTAAGTTTTCCTATTTGTAACAAACTTATTTCAGTGTAACTCTTTCTCTTGTTTCCTAGAAATAAAATTTAATTGAGTTCTTCCGTGTCACTTGTAATCAAACATGTATCTATTTTTAAAAATAAATGAGTAAAAAGTTACCCAATCCATTGGTTTTCTTTTGAGTATAGAGTACTGAGATACTTATCTGAAAAGGTACTCAACTGATGATGCCACCCAACCATGAGAGAGGCTATGATGTCCTCTACTCCCCTCATGCTCCTCACCAGAGTGTCTAGGTAGCAATTGTGTCACAGAATTAGACTTCAGGACTCTATACAACAGTCTCTTACTTCCATAGTCCGCAAAACCCCCTCTCCTCAATAAGATCCTTCATTTATCTCCAAAGGGGACCGTAAATATCATCTTCCAACTACCCCCCTAACCACTCTAGAATCCTTGAATTTACTTACCAATCTCTTGTAGCAATTTTAGACACATAAATCTTTATTAAAAAAAATGAAAAGAAAAAATAAACACACATCACTACATAATTCACATAAAAGTAAATTAGATCGAAATCCAAAAGTAAATTACACTTTTTTAAATATCTACTATATATTCAAGTTAAAATTATTATATCTAATTTTTATTTAAAAATATTATATTTAGCACTTAACAACTTAGTATGAAAAGTATTAATATATATATATATATATATATATATATATATATATATATATATATATATATATATATATATATATATATATATATATAATGTTAAAGATGGAGCTAATATATAACATTTTAAAATATTATTAATAGCAAAAATAAAATATAATGAATATTTTGAAAAGCATTAACAATAATACATTATTCCAGTTTAGATTATAAATAAAATATTTTAGTGTTTATTTTAATAAAACATTTTAATATTAGTTTCATATAAAAATATTTTTAAATTTCTTATTTTATATATAAAAATAAAGTTTTATTATTCGTTTAATTTATGATTAAAAATTTTATTTAAAATATTTAAAATTTATAACGAAAGTACAAAAAAAATTATTTAAAAAATTTATAATTTATAATAAAAAGTGAAAAAAATTATATGATAAAAATATTTCAATGATATATTACTTAGAAAAGGGAGATGAATAAGTATTTTCTTATGAATATAGACTTAAAATAACTCGAAAATTAACTCAATTGATTAAATTCTGAGATTTAAATAAATGTTATAAGAAAAATAATATAATTAACTAAATCCTATTAATGCTAATGTTTGAGTCTTTCACCAAAATGGTATATAAACCTTAATTTGTTTTAGTATGCAAGCGAAAACCAACTAACATTTATTAAATTTTATATGTTATTCCATTCTCAAACACTTGTGAAGGAACATGCCAACCAATTACGTTCAACGCACTGTAACCACTTGCGTTTTGCGTTTTAAATCTGTGTTGATATTTTTTTTTTTCAATTTTCAATTTTCAATTTTATTCTATTCTCAAACCCTGGTAAAGGAGCATGCGAACGAGTTAAGTTCAATGGACTGTAACAAGTTACGTTTCAAATCTATATTAATATTTATTTATTTATTCTACTTTTATGGCCAATTACCCAATTGTGAGCGTGAACACATGGGAAGGAAAATGCAAGTAGGAGGTTGTGTCACAAGCCCAACCATGCTCAATGAAGATTTAATGAATGTTTTTCAAATGCAATCCTAACACATGAATCAAACATATTTGTATGATAGAATTTGTAAAATCAAGACACTAGTGGAGATATGAACTTAAAAATGGAAATGGAGGCATACAACTACAAAAGTTTTTAAAAATGGAAATGGAGTTAGAAATAATTAATTCCTACTTGTTTATGGTTGTAATTCTCCATTTCAGGAGTTTGTTCCTACATAATAGGAATTAGCTAGAATATAGTTTCTCCTAGTTTAGTGTGTGGTTGAGAGAATCTCTCAACCACACTACTGTATGTCTAAGATAGAATTCCTATCTTGAGACTTTTGCTTGTATAAATATGTGTGTAATTTCCTTGATTCTAAATATAGAATTTGATTAGAGTTTTTTGTGTGCTATTTTATCTTGGTATCGGAGCTTCAGAGCCCGTAACAGCCTCTAGCCCTTCCTGGGCATAGGAATATAAATCTCTGTATTTGCATTATTTTAATTCTCTGTTTGTTTAGTTTTTGGTTGTCCATCCGGAGCTAAAGCGCTGTTGTTAGGTGAATGCAAGTTTGAGGTTTAGCTGTAGATTGTGGTGTGCAGAAGATTCCCTTCTGCGTGTTGGAGGAGAAGCACAGTGGTAGAATGCAGATCCGCGCACAGAAGGCCGGGAAGATCTGAGTGCTGGGAGGACGTTAAGCCGATTGACTGGTAGGAACGCTGAGAGAAGGTAGTTGACAGAGGGTCTCCATGGCGATTTCGTTTTGATGACTCCAACATCCGAGTCATTTTGCTTGCTGATGCTTCATGACGCCGAGCTATGGCTAGAATTCGTTTGTCCTTCACATAGAGGGTGACATTTTACTCCTGGCTTCAGCAAATAGGTTCTGTTCCGGTGTGGCTTTACGGATTTATTAGTCGAGAGCCAGCGTATTTCTTGAAGGACCCACATGCGGATCTAGATCTCACAGAGCATTCCGTGTTTTTACTTTCTATATGTGTTATTTCTGTTAAATTCTCTATCGCCATGATAACTTCTGTTCTTCTTGATGTATGAATTGAAGGCGTTGTAGATCAACGTATATTTTGAAAATTTTACCTAATAAGGATTTGGGATCTCTGCCGAGTTCAATGTCTGTTTCAATATCATGTCATATTCAATTTTTTAATAGAAATCTCAAGTGTTGTGATCAACTATATTGTGAGTGTAAAGGCAGGACAAAATTTTCTGCATCTGGGCTCCTTACGGGTTGTAAACCCTTGGCCTACGCATTGATGCTTGGCTTCGATCCATCATTTTTCCCTTAACATTTCAGTGTTATAAAAGTTTTCATGCTAAATTCTGAAGGTTTTTAGGAGTATTTACGCTTAATTTTGAGGCAAAATCGGTGCAGATCGGCAATTTCCGGCAGCAGATCTAGAGTTTTTCAGAGCTATAATTATAAGTTTGATATCTTGGGTTTCTCTTCCGAGAAGAAAAAAATTCCAATTGGTGGCGGGTTTTAGGTGCAACAACAGCTAACATTGGGCCAACTGATGTGAATGCTGTAACTTGGAGAGTTTTTTCCTGCAAAGGAGGTCATCCAGCCTACTGTCGTCGATCTTGTGAGTTTCAGGGTTTGGAAGAATGAAGCATTCTAGGCCTGGAACCAGGAATGGGCGTCTTTGTATCCCGATGGTGATCCTTCAAGAAAGATCCTTGGAGAGGTACAAAATAGTTACTACTTGGTGAGTGTTGTGGACAATGATTACATCCATGGTGACCTGTTTTCGGTATTTGAAGAATTATAATATCAGTTTTGAAGGTCAATTGGAAGCTGTCACAGTGTGGTTGGTGGTTCTATAGCCATTCAGATCCAATCCAGGAGCATTCGAAGGAGGAGGCTGCGAATCAAAGTGACGCTGTGGATGGGGAAGAGAAAAAAAAAGTGAAGCTGATGGTTTAGAAACCCTTGGTGCGCCAGGTTTGCAGTGGGAAAATCTCATTCCAGTTCGTAGTTGAGACCCCACCTCTGTGCTGCATTTGAAGTGGGGATTTTTGAAGCAGCCAGGGATTAGAGTAAGAAGCGTCGAGATTAATGAAGAAAGAATGGTGTTAGAGTTTGGAACTGTTATGTTACCTGTAGTGGACTTATCAGACAAAAGTTCGAAGGCGGCAAAAAGTTCGATTATTATTCCTGCTTTGCTCTGCGCAGTGATATCTCTAGCGAGCCTCGTTTTTTGTTGTACCGTGGGGAATATTTGGAGGCTGTTGCAGAGTGGAATGGCCGCCAGACGGGCCAACAGTGGCATGATGGAAAACTTCATACAAGCACTCCCCTTAATAATCTATGGAAAATTAACCCTAGAGCTCACAGGGTTATCCATTGCAACTGAATTTGCGCAGTAGCTGATCAAGAGCAGATCGGTGGGCATGGGGGCTGGTGTGGACGAATGTGGAGAGCATTGTGAAAATGATGACTGAGGAGATGAACTCCTTGGAATCAAGATTGCAGAGAGTTTGTGTGGCCATTTTGTTGAAGACTGCTTGGGTGTTGGAACTGCTCGATATATATAGAAGTTTATGCCATTGTCGAAATGTATTTTTTAATTCTCTGATGATGTTGCAATATATTGATTAACTGTCATGATAATGAAACTGGTTGTAATTTAAGTGACATTAGTATGACCAACTATTGTCACAGTTCTGAGTGTGTGTTGGAACTGGTCATTCCAACACTAAGCAAATTTGCAGGGAATCATGAACACATGACAGTGAAAACGACATCAATTGGAGCTACATCAGAGATTGGAGGATGATCGAGATCGTGTTGCAGATTGTCAGCGATAATGAGGCAGTATGCTTGAGAGCAGTGACTAGCCTTGATACTGTGAGTAGGGGAAGTGGCATTATGTTGCGATGCCGGGAGAATTGGATACTGAAATACGATGGAGGATTGGACCATGGAGTCCTGGATTATTATTTTTTGAAGGGAAAATTATGTTCTCTTCATATGGCTGTGTGCCTATGTCTGGATCATTAGTTTTTGAATGCACTGCATTGAGTCCAGGTGAAAATTCGTCACTCCGTTTCTTTATCAGTAGATCCCTCACAGGTATCGTTGGTGAAAAATGGCTGCTGGTATGTTTGGAAAATAATCATCTATGGGCAGAGATAGAGAAATTAAATTTGAAGATTTTATGTTGTATTTTCTTGGAATCATGTTTTATTGAGCCTTATTGAGCCTAGCTAACTCAATGTAGGTAGAGTTATTTTGTTAGAATTTTCAACTCTAACGAATGACAGGTTAAGCATGGAGTTCCAAGAAGTTATTTGAACAGATAAGGATTCCCAGGATGTAGGATAAGATGAGGTAATGAAGCAGCAACAACGTTTATGGTGGACAACAAAGTAGATGTTTGTTTGAGTTAGTGTGGTTTGTGGAATAGACTTCCTAGCATGTTATAAGCAAGTTGGTTGTTAAATGTACCCAGAAACTCCAAATGTTGAAGTAGGGAATGTAAGCCTTGTAAAGGCATTTGAAAGTTCGTGGTGATCTTAAAACCACTTTGTAATGGTTTATGGTCAGCCTGAAACCATCTTTTGTCACTGTAAAGTGATGGTTTGTGGTGAGCCAGAAACCACATACGGAGCCTTAGTGGCTACAGGATTTGCCCGGTGGTGGCACATTTAAGTTCCGGATTTGCCCGGTGGTGGTAGATCGGACTTGCCCGGTGGTGGCATATTGAACTTGGCAGATTTGCCCGATGGTGGCAGATCGGACTTGCCCGGTGGTGGCATATTGAAGTTGGCGGATTTTCGTGGTGGTGGCAGATCGGACTTGCCCGGTGGTGGCATATTGCCTGAGTGGCTAACGTGTACACGGGAGCTTTCTGCTCGTAGGAGTAGGTGGACTGCAGTAACACCTGGCTCATGGTCTCAGATATTGGTGTGTCTGAGCACAAGAGGGTCGGCGCACTTTTCTATCTGACAATTGCGTCGAAAGGCGCAAGCAGTGCAACTATTTGCAATTGTTATTTGGACATGAATATTTGGCTTAGAAAGGCATTGATCTCTCTTTGTTTTGGAGGTTCTGCACATGCAATTCGCCTGATGGTGGTGGATTTGTAGGTACATATATTCAGTGATAACGGTCGATAGAATCCTGTATGCGAAGGACATCCTACAGGACTAGCGGTTGCAGCGGTTGGTACCCATGCATTCCGGTGGATGGTTGCTCTTTTATATGGACGTCGACATATTCTTTGTTATGTTTGACCACAACCAGACTTTGCGAATCACTATCATGACAAGTAGTCATTAAGGGGGGGAGTTAGAAATAATTAATTCCTACTTGTCTATGGTTGTAATTCTCCATTTGAGGAGTTTGTTCCTACATAATAGGAATTAGCTAGAATATAGTTTCTCCTAGTTTAGTGTGTGGTTGAGAGAATCTCTCAACCACACTACTGTACGTCTAAGATAAAATTCCTATCTTGAGACTTTTGCTTGTATAAATATGTGTGTAATTTCCTTGATTCTGAATATAAAATTTGATTAGAGTTTGTTGTGTGCTATTTTATCTAATGGAAGTATGGGATTGCAAAGGTTTTTAAAAATGGAAATGGAAATTTGGAATTGCAAAAGTTTTTAAAATTATATCAGATTTATTATTAAAAATATTTTCAAATTATTAAATTAATATTATTTATTACCAATAAATTTAAAAAAAAATAATTGAAAACTCAATTATAAAATAAACCACTTCCTTTTCATAATTAATATAAATTAATATCATTTTTATTTTACACAATTATATAATAATAATAATAAAAGAATTCTACAAATTCAATTTTAAAAGAGATATCATTCTTATTTTACATACTTTATTTTTATTCTGGATGAGTAAACTAAGTCTAGATTCACCAAACTCTATTTCAAAATAATATAAACCATGTTGATCCACATAATTAATATAAATTAATAACATTCACATTCTACATACTTTATTTTTTTTCCATACTAATAAACTTTATTTTTCTAAAAACTCAATTATAAAATAAATCACCTCATCTTCAGAATTAATATAAATTAATATCATTCTTATTTTACATAATTATATAATAATAATAATAATAATAATAATAATAATAATAATAATAATAAAATTCTACAAATTCAATTTCAAAAGAGATATCGTTCCTATTTTACATACTTTATTTTTCTTCTAGACTAGTAAACTAAGTCTAGATTCACCAAACTCTATTTCAAAATAAAATAAACCATGTTTATCCACACAATTAATATAAATTAATAACATTCCCATTTTACATACCTTCTTTTTCTTGATCGTGTAGAAAAGGTACTATTACATCACACTAAGGGAAATGTAATTATTACAACATTAATATCATATCATATTGTAATATAATATTAATTTCTCTCAAATTCAAAAGCGAAAGGGAAAAACATTTTAAGGGAAAGGAAAAATGGGCTTATGAAGAAATATGCTCAAGGCGTCATCCGAAGAGTTAATGCTTCATAAAAAGTCACATAAATTCATTTTTTTTGGGCTACTGAAAGTGACATGTTGCTCAAGGAAATGCCACAGATACGTATTTTATTTGGTTTAGAGTGGGGTGCAGTTTCGAAGGGAAATTTCATGTTGCAAGAAACTTTCCTCCAAGTAGGGCGAGAAGAGATACGTTGATACCAGGCATTCACATGTTGTCTGGGCGTAAGGAGGTTGTGACAGCTTCATTAAAGTTAACAAGTGTTAACTAGTTAAAAGACAATTTGTTTATTATTGTGAGGAAGGAAGACTCAAATAATTAATGTTGTTTAGAAGTTTTTTTTTTTCTAATTAATTAATTAGGAATAATTAATTAATGGAAGGAAAATATTTAAAATATATAAATATACATATAGCTAATGGTAAAAAGGTTTCCAAGAATTGGAGGTGGTTGGGGACAATTGGAAGACAATTACCTACTTCTTTGAGGATAAAATGGATCCCAGAGGAGGAGTAGGCATTTTGTGCTAGTAAGAAAAAGGTTGAGGATTTTCCAGAGCTCGTTGTGACCAGTGGAAAATAATTCAAAGAAAAAACCTGAAAAACTAGACTTTATGAAATTGACTGGATTGGTTATCCTGAGGTCACAGCAGAAAGTGAGATCCACTGTTAACCTGTGTCATTCAAAATCTGGAGCTAGGGGGCAAGTAGAGGACGTAATCGCCTCACTTGATGGTTGCGAAGACCACAACATAAACTAGAATATTACAGATAAGTACAAATAGTTATCTTGCATTCTATTTGTATGTATGAATATTGTAGTGTTAACTATTACAGGTGTTGTATCCAGTTACTATGGAAAGGGTTAGTTCTGTAAATATTTGGTAACTATGACCATGTGAAAAAGGAAAGTACATTTAAATGCATAGATAAACATATTTTAACTGTGTACAGTAAATGAACATGTATTCTGTGAAACTGTTTAACACAAGTAGTGTATGAATTTGCGGATTAAGAGGTTATGTATCCATAGATAATATTACATTTATAGGTGTAACGAATTTAAAAGAGAATCCGTGATTTGTTAAAATATCGAATATCATAGAGGTTTTGTTTCTTACAACTCCTTTAAATGCATTCTAAGTATTAGTGGCGAAAAGCTAGAACTTGCGGTCTCAGGTTGTGGCAAAACCCTGCCCAAGATGTTCTGTTTAACTTATTGAGAATAAATATACATAGACTTTTAGAAAACGGTGCTCTGGGCATTGAAACTAGGTTGAACAAAGAATAGGGATATTACAGAAATTTATCCAAAGAAACTTGGTAACATATTATCAAGAAAACGAGAATAATAAATCCATAGTGAAAGGGAAAACTGTGTAATATCCTACTACTAAATTTACTATGTGGAAAACAAGGTATTCAGGTACAAACCCTGATATGACATTTTGATATAAACTGTGAAAGAAATTTTTACAAAGAAATAAACTATTATTTAATGAAGTTCAGTGCCAAATTGCAGAAAATCAAACAGTAGTTTTCTTAGCAAAACAAATACCGAATTTATAACTTCGCCCTTGCGGAACAATAAAATTCTACAGATGGAACATTTAAGCGGAAAAATCATACAAGAGAAATGTCTATTATGCATAGTAAAGTACTCTTTAAATTTTGGAAAATGGAGAAATCATTATATCATCTGTGAGTCATAAACCAAAGGAGAAACGTTGTAGCATTTGGTCGAACCGAACTAGAGATAACAGTTAGAAGAAAATAAGTCTATTTAACCCTTTCTCACCCAATAAAACTTCTGATATAAACACTATAGGATTCCTTTCATAAGTTATTCCAAAATAAACAAGCTAACATCATGCTTCAAGACCATCTGCGGTCACAAACTGAAGGACTCAACTATAGGGTTTACACCCTCTACAAATACTTTTCTTTAATGCAAAATTTCTATACTAGAAACTCGACGAGAAAACCAGAGTCAAGAACTGTAGCTCCAATTAGCCAGGGTACCTGGAAAGGAAAAGGAGAAGCAGTGTATCAACCGGGGCTGAAGAGTTACAGTGGCTCAAGACGAATGAAAACCCTACCACGAAGTTGGGGTCGAAGATACATACATGCATAGGGAGCAGAAGGGCATAACGGTAAGATGCCTTTGCCAAAATAAACCAAACAAAAACCTAGTACCAGGATCTTAAAATCACAGCGTTAAGAAAAAATATGAAATGGAGTAATACCTGTAGGAGGAAGCTCCATGTGGAAATTATGCAATAAGGATAGTAAGTTAAAATATATGTGTCTAAGAATGCATTTGAACCTTTCATATCTCATAAGTTGGAGCAAAATCAATGAATAATTCGAAAAAGAATTCGGGACAAGTACTCACGGGAGAGTGCACGACGAGAGGAGGAGCTCCTGTTGAAAATCAACAAATCCTCATGGCGTAGGAAAGATTGAGATTCACTTAGCGGTATAGCTCCTTCAACTATTTCGGAGGAAGTAATGACAATACTACTAAACCTCACACAGTTACCATCCAGACATCAGAACCCTTGAAGAAAAAAATTGCAGACTAACTCTACATAGTTGGCGGGCTGAGCTAAATGAGTTTTGGGACGGAGAACCCAAAAAATATTAGGGTTAGTGAAGTCCAGTTGAATCTCCTTCCAATGCAACATAACCATAGATTAACACATAAATTAACAGCGGAGATCGAGCTAGTATCTTCGAAAAGCGTGAAGGAATCCAAGGCGATCTGGCAACTGTCGAAAATAGTTATTGCCATGTACTGTAGCATTAAACAGGACTGACATGCCAGTTAACCGGAACTTAATACCAAATGCCAATTTAAGATTTTAATATGGGTATGTCAAATAGTATTAAACATATTAAGTCTTTCAACCAAAAAAATCATATGAATCATGTTTGACTATGCGTAGAATTTGGTTTAATACATATGGTTATATTAAAGTTTAAGAGAAACAAAGTAATATGTGTGGCATAGAACATATGCATAAGGGTCAACAACCTTGTCCAATTTATTTGAATGAAAATCATAACTGATATTCATTTAATAGTTTGGAAAAATAAAGAGGTAATCAAATTTTTTTTACTGTGTAATTATTTTAGAAGTTGGATGGTACAAAGGTGGCCCTTCCCAACCAAATTCAGCAAACAGTGAATAAAGGCAAATGGTGGAGATCCGCGAGACTGAAGAAATCTGTAGCGAAGTAATCTCTCTTTGACAACCACTCCTCGTACACATCCAAAACTTTGCTCAACTTTTGCACGTTACTCTCCACCACTGCTTCCTCTGTGCTCCCTCCCATTATCATCGGAATGATGACAAGTTGCTGCACCATCGCGAAAAGAGGGGGATTGAATTGATGTGACTCCACCTCGCACCACTACTGAACCACAACTTGCTCCTCAACTATGCCCCCCAACAGATTATCACATTTACCTAGTCCATGGTATTTCTTACACAAATACTTTGTTATTTCTCTCGACTCTGCAACAACAACAATATCTATTAGTTTCCCAGGAATTTCTTATTCATATGAAACATATAAGATACATGGAAGCAAAATAAGTAACAAATTATATGAATCTATCATATTTATCAAGTTTGTGTTGAAAATTTCATTTATAATTAGATGTTGGTGGACAAATATGAATTATAAATCTATTTTATTCCATTTTATTAAAATTATATGGACTTTTGGAGAAATTCCTACTTATTTCACATCACATAAATTTTTAATTCTTACCCATTCTTACATTATTTGATTTTAAATAAATTCTACAATCTATAACCAAAAAAAATGAAGTTACTTTATTTTGAATAATTTTATTTAGGTTTTATGATTTTTATGCATATTTATTAATAATTATATCTCTATTTTATATTTAAGTATTATGCTAGGAGTTCAATAAATTAAGTGAAAAAGATTATTGAAAATTTTAAAAAATCATCATTAAAAATTAGTAAATTATAGTAGTAATTGAAAAACAAAAACTACAATTGTAAAAAAAATATTATAATAATTTATCTAAATATTTACTTATAATTAAGTTTTTAATTTTTAATTTATGTAAAATTTTATATTATGGAAATTTAATTATGTGATGAGTTTATTTTTTTCATAATTAAAATTTGCTTGGTTAGTTATTTTATTTTAAGAATTTAATATAAATAAAAGTGCAAATTTATTTATGATGAATATATATATGATAAATAAAAAAATTATATTGCTAATTTTAATTTACCATTAAAAAAATTAAATAGCTTATAAAATTTAAAATATTATTTATATTTACCATCTACATGTAAAATAATTAACATAATTATTAGATGATTTCCCTAACTTTTTATTAGTAATTTTTACTTCTTCTAAGAAAACATATATAAATCTTATTGACATTTACATACTATTTTTACTCAATTTTTACTAGGCATTTAAAAAAATTATATTTTTCTAAATGTAAATATCCAGCCATTTAAAGAGTCTTAACATAACTCAAAACCTCCAAAACATTATAATTTTAAATATTTTTTTTCTCAAATTGAAAATACACTTATTTAAAAATATTATTTTAATTATTCCTAAATTAATATATTCCTATTAATATTATTTTAAATTAAAATAATAATTTAATTATATAATCATTTTTTTTTTTAAATTAATAATTTCAATAACTCTCTAATTTGATGCACAATGGATGTGTATTCAAATAACTAAAATGACCAAAAAAAAAAGACCTGCCAGCTCAATATATGAACACGGACCCTATTACTAAGAATCTAAATACATGTTTATATATAAGAAATATTTGTTGAGAAATATACATAATAAACATAATTTTTGTAACAACCTAACGTGCTTAAAAAAATCAACCTTTAAATATTAATAAAAACTCGCTGATTAAAGAATCAACCATCGAGTATAGAATAGCAAAAAGGCTTAAGAGTGGAAAATCTATGTGTACGACTAGTGATGAAAACAATTTTTTTTTTTTTTTTTTTACAATGCTTCACCAACTTTAAGCCAAATTTTTAAACATATAATTATATAAATAAATAATAATAAAATATTTAAAATTTTAATTTTTAAATTATAATTCATGATCAAATTACATAAATAAACCTATAATGTTTCAATTATATTTTTATTATTTAATATTAAAAATTTAAATAAATTCTTAACTTATTATTCGCTAGGTCATATATATATATATATATATATATAATATATTTACATATAATAGTTAACTATGCAATAGATAATAAAAACTAGACTATAGGTAGAGTTCAATTTAGCTTTTCCTTAGTATAATTTACTCTTAAATAAAATAATTGAATAAGAAATCATTCTATAATTAAATTAAATTAAATTAAATTAAATTTTATATATATATATATATACACACACGAAAGAGATGTCTAAATAAAACGGCTTTCTATTAATCGTTAAAGATATTTCATATCGTTAAAGATATTTCATTTATGATACTGATTAACCTCAAAAGCATTTCCCAATTATTAAACAGATGAATTTATATACTGATTAACCGCAAAAGAATTTCCTAATCATATTAACGACAGGCACAGCCTCATATTTGCATTACTGAATAAGGTGAGGTGTCGGTCTTGGAGAGCAGGTACCTGTCCAAAAGGCTGGGGAAAACACAAATAGAATCACTGTATAAGCATGTATGTATAAATTCGTATAAAACAAGGAACCAGAATACAATGCTCTGCAGTGGAAAGGTTGAAAAGAAATCGATACGGCTTACGTTGATCGAGAGAAATGGGGACAGCTTGTGATGCCCCTCCATGAGATTTACAGGGATGAGCTCGTAGCCCAACTCCTTTTCGTTCAAACAGGCCAGTACCGTTGCTCTGCACGATCAGAATGGAACGCCGTGGACCTTCATCAACTCCATTATCAAACTTTCACGGATGAAAAAGAAATAATAACTGAGTCTGCGCGCACTTGAACGGAGATGGAGATCGACTCAGAAATAATAATAAGAGCCGGATCCTCACATATATTTATACACTTTGAGTAGCAACCTCTAAAGTGAAGGAACCAGATGTATGTGGTAAGACTTTGCCCACATCTTGGAGGTTTAAGAATGATGTCATCCAATATGATTGCAGGAATAGTGGCTTCTGTGATAACGTGCATTAATGGGAATGGTGACTGGCCTGACAAAGTGCAAAACTTGAGACGTGGCACAACCGTTAACATATGATGACGCGTGGAATAGTGTGAATGTGCCAAACACATATTCTTGAAGTATATACTAGTCGGTCCAGTTCAACGAGGAAGAGTAGCTGCACCTACTTTTTCCTGAAATAGATTGGAATAGAAATGTGTCACAACTTTTAGCATTTTCCAAAACAAGACAGGAAGGATGAAATCGAGGGTGAATATTTTCCAAAATAAGAGGAAAGCGAAATGAGGTTTATAGTCGAATATTTTTGTCACGTTCATCAATAGCATTATTAAAAAAAAAATTTACTACCCTTGTTTTTACCCAAACTTGTAATAACATCTACACTTACTTGCTACCAAGTAGATAATGTTAATATACATTTGAATGAAATATTTCGGCACACTCAAAAATCTGAGCTGGCATCGTTGCATCGTTTTTCCAAATGTTTAATTGTCTTTGGTACGTCGTTTGTATTCATTTAATTTGTGATATACACTCGTCCTCTATACATGGTAATTAACATTGCAAACAAGTCGAACATGTAAATTCATATATGCTATGTAGTTACACAATCTTTGCCATTAACAGGGTATTTATGAGGGTTGCATTGGTTAATTGGAAATTCTGCCAAGTGGTAAGCGACTCCGCTCCACCATGGCAAAGGTGTTTACTCCTATTTACTCCCGAGACAGTTGTGTCGCTCGCCTTGATATCCACAAAATTGGCAGGGGAAAAATCTGGAGTTTTACTGTCTGTGACAGGGCTATTGCAGTCTCAGGTCTCTTCATGGTGCGCTAGGTGCTTTCGGCTTCTCGTGGTTTTCTTCATTGCAAACAGAATATAAGGTGAGGTCTATCCGTCGGCATAAACCCCTTGAATCCTATTTTGTTTTTCAACCGCTAAGAATTTCATTCCAGTCCTGATGTATTTTCCGTTAATTTCTTTGTTTCTTGTTGGAATTCATACCGGGTCTTGGGTTTGCAGAGGGACAAAGCATCACCACTTGCACGAGGTTCTTACCCTTCGGCTAGCTTGAAGATGGATCGAAGGTATGGTATCCGTTTCCCAACCAACCCTGCTTAGGGTTCCACGCATTTCCGTTTTTTTTTTTTAACTTGGTTTCCAGGCTATGAATTTTCCTCTGTTTTAAACCCTAGGGCTGTCTTTACTAACCCCCAATGCTCATTCCAGGGTTTTGTAGGGTTTTTAAGTTTCGTCTCGCTAACAGGTGAGTTCCTTCACAGGCTATTCAAACACTATTCAAAAATGTTTCAACCCTCTTACCCTTTTAAGGTATTGATTCTGCTACCTTTTAAATCGGTCAGATGGTGTTCATTCTCTAACTGCGACTGTGTTATTGGCAAGTTGGTAGTTTTACGCCAAACCCTTACTCTAGTCTTCCATACTCGCTCATCTGTCGTGGCTTATGATGATTCTTCTGTTCATAGGTACTCTGTGTTCAATTCAAACCATCAATAGCCGTGCATACATGGCATGTTAGAAAGACAGTATGGGTTACTCCCTTCGCAGCTTAGGGTTTAATGCACTCGCAGCAGACAATTTACCTCTTGAATTTAGTCTCTAGGTTATTTTTGTTGATACAATGTAATACACTTATGCATAATGTTGAACACTTTATCTGGACTGTAGTATCGCTACTGGATACTTAATTTTTTTGGCCGAGGCCCCGGTGCTTGTTTTAGCTGATGGTAGCTCTGTGGTTATGGCGCCTATTTGTTTTTTTCCCTTGTTAATAAAAGCAAGAACTTCGTCGAGGCTTATGTTTGCAATTCTTACTGGTGCGAGGTCTGAGTGTTGCAAATACGTAGTTTTTTCTACATTCATCATGATGCCTTTGCAGAATACTTATTTCTCTGATGCATACTATCTGGTTTTGGCAAGTTGTTTGAGCGTTTTTTTCAATGGCGGAATGGTACTATTTGAATAGATGCTTACTACATAGGTTATACGCCTTATTCATTTAAGTTTTTTCAAGTGCTAACGCTCGGGTATAAATTTCCATCGTGTTTTACCATTTTGATGGTTCTCCTGAGAATTTTGTTTACACAGTTTACACTAAAGTTGTCGGTCTTCCTCACGGCTTGACATAGCGTTGTGGGTTTTCTGTAAATTAGTCTTAAAATATTGTTCTCTATTCATTCTTGAACAGATTTACTGTGTTATACGAGCCGTTCTCTTTTTATTTACAAGATAGCGTTGTTTCTTTTCCTAGGTACTTGATGCCCGGTCCACCGTTACAGACTGATTATAGAATTTGTTTGTTTAAAAGGCAAGGTAAGGGGAAGGGTTTCGCCCCAAACCCTACACCCCATGACCTAAGCCTTATGCCACTTACATTCCTGACAGCTACAGTTTTTTCAACGTTTAAAAGATTTATGAAACCACCGTATACATGCTATTTCGTCAAGTGTTTCACGACTCTCAGCGTTTGCCTCTGTATAGTTTTTTTTCTTCTGTAATATATCTAATTAATATGCTCATTTTTCAGTATAGAACTAATTGTATAAGTGCTAAAAGGACCATGGGTTCACCTTACACAATATTTTATGTACATGCAATCTTAACAGAGTTTTAATTAAAACATAACACGTAGAACCAGTTAAATACATTAAGTCACAGAGAACACCTATTTACTACACCGGGTATCTCTCTGCTATTATGCATAGTCAGACCCTATTTAATCTGAGGAAGACATGCCCAACTTCTTATCACAGCTACAATAATAAATCTTAATAGAACGAAAAATTTCTAGAAAAGAAAACCTCACACAGTCTATAACTTTTCTTTCAAACTCTGAAATTCATTACACATAGATTCAAAATACTTATCTAGAAAATAAATCTCTCAAAACTGTGGTCCTCCCAACCATCAAGGGAGGCTATGACATCCTCCTCTTGCCCCTTAGCTCTAGAATCTCTGGATGGTGCCACGGGATAATAGTGGATCTTTCTGTTGCGACCTCTGAAGGGCCAATCCAGCCACAATCAGAAAAGACTGGTTCAAAAGGGTTGTAGAAGATATTTTCCACTGGTCCTCAGCCAACTCTAGAAAATACTTCACCCTTCTTCCCAAAATTCACAGAACCCGCTGCCCCTCTCCTGGGATTTCCTTTTATCCCTAGAGGGTAGGTAACTATTTTTCCAACCGTCCCCAACCACCTCCTATTCTTAGAAAATTTTACCAACAGCTTAAGAGACTTTCTTTCCATTCATTTGTTCCTCTCATTAACTCAGTAACCAAAGTAAAATGATACTTTTGTTTCATAACAATACAATTGAGTTTTTCTTGTCAGAATTAAAAATAATAGTAAATAAACAAATTGTCTTTTAACTTGTTAATGCTAATTAACTCTTAATGAAGCTGTCACAATTTTCCTACCAGAGGTAAAGTTTGCACTTTGAAAAAGACATTGCTTATTATCTGAGAAGTGATATTTATCATTTCAAAGATGTGAATTATAGTTTTTGAAAAAAAGGTTTTATGAAATCTATACAAGATTAGTTTGTACTGATAAACCGCATGGGTTATTAACTCATTATTGTAAAGTTTAAGTTTTTTGTTTTTTTTTTTTTTGTTGAGTTAATTAAAAATTTAAAAAAAGTTTAATTCTAGTCTTATTAAATATTTTTTACATTATAATTTTATTTAAATTAAAACTAATTTGCATTGCTATTTTATAAATTATTATTAATAAAATTTCTTAGAATTTTTATAATAGTGTCTAAAATAGTACTACTTAAAATTAATGAGGAAGTGGCGGATATTATGATTGTCAACTATTCTCAAAGAAGTTAAACTTGCAAAGTATTCTTTGAAGGTTCAAAGAAGCTAAACTTGCAAACTATTAATGGAGCTTAGGATGAATAAAAAATAATTAAACTTAAGCTAATGATCTTTACTAGGAGATTTTGTTAGCCAAATAAAAACAAGTAACTTCTCTGACTATTTTGGGAGATTCTCGAGTTATTTAACATTTGGTGAATGGCTTTTTTTTTAAAGCATAAATCATTAAAAAGTCTTATAAAAAGAATTATGAAAGGAGAAAAAAGGTTCTCTTGAAGCTCATATTTCTATGTTCTTTGCTATCCCAATAAATATGCCAACTTATGTGCTAAAGAAGGGTGTTAATTAAGATTGAGAGATGTCAAAATCAATGGCTGAATCAAACCTTCTCCAATTTTTTAGAGCTAAATGGTTTGACATTACATAATTATGAATGAATGCATTATCGATCAATTATAATATGATATGTAAATTTTATTTTTTGCTTGTCCAGTTGAAGTCCTCCTAAACATTAAAAATTTTGTAGTTTTGTATTTTTTTAAGTTATAGATATGTACTACTTAATATATTTGTTGTCATCCAAATATAGAAATGTATATAAATATAAAATTCTTATTATTAAAACAAATATATATATATATATATATATATATATATATATATATTACAATTATTTATATATATATTAATTTTTTCTTATACAAGTATTTATATATATTAATTTTTTCTGTGTTATATCTATTTTTTTTAAATTAATTTGTAAAAAATTAAAATATAAAATTACAATTATTTCTGATTTTATTAATATTGTATTATAATTTAATATTTTAAATAAAAATTATTAATAAGATTTTAGAGAATGTTTCCGTTTTTTATATTTTCAAATTAAAAATAATTATACCTCATTTTTATTAAAAAACTAAAATTTAATATAAAATATGGATTCCAAATATAATATTTTAAAAATTTACAAGTAAAAAAAATATAATAATATCATTTTACTTAAAATAATTTTTTTTGAACTTAAAAATGACACTTAATGAAAATTATAGTATAACACAAATATATAGCATTATAGTTTAATAATTTATAATTATTAATCAATATTACACTTACAATGGCTTAAATCACAAGGCATATATAAGATTCAATTCCTTTACAGTTAGATGTTGTAGGACAACCTTAATTGTATGTCTTAGTTAAGGTGATGGAGATAGATTCAGTGTATCATGTATTCAAATGAAAGACAAAGAATTGTTGGTAGGTGAGAATGAGAATTATTGATAGGTTAAATAACAATGTATATATAATCTTCAATTTTTGTATAGCTTGATATTGTAGCATTTTCAAAATTTTAGATAGTTGGAGTGTTTGAATTTCATTTTTGATAATGGAAATGGATTAAGTATTATCAAAAATTTTTAGGATACCCAAAATACTGAAGTTTAACACCTATAATCCAAATTTAAAAAAAAAAAAATTGCCAATTTTTTTCAGAATCTTACCAAAACTTCTAAATTATTCTGTAAAATTTTCACACTACAACAATTTTATGTCTTCACTCAGGGGATGGAGATAGGTTCACTGCAGTATGTATGCAAGTGGACGATGTGCCAGATTGTGCAGGCACGAACTAGGTGTCTGGTTTAACAGAATGATGTGGCCAAACCTTTAACGTGTATTTTTAGTGGTCTATCTCCATTCCATGCAACGTACACTAAAGAAATTTATTGTGAATGAGGAGTGAATGAATTTCAACGTATGTGTCGATGTATTAAGATTTGCGTGATCACGTCGATAACGAAAGCATATTACTATTTTCCCTATATGTCGCTGTAGTTCAGATTGTTCAGATTTTCGAGATTTAGTAGGTATCGAAAACAAATAATTGATTCTTCTGCAGTAATTGCACCGAATAAGTTCAAAGTAGGTTGACTTTTGAGTTTTGTAATTGTACTAAGTGGAGTTGTTTTTAGTGAATTTGGTGAAAAAATTTGTGGTGAAATTTTAATTTAGGTTATTTAAAATAGTTTTTTTGACTCTATATGGATTCAGCATCTAGAAAAAACTGATAAGGCATTTTCACTATCCAAAGTTACCCTGCAAAATTACCCATCAAACTTATGGTTTCAATGAATTCCTGCTAGATTTTAGAAAAATTAAACCGAGAAAGTTCACCAAATTTTTTTCAAAAAATTTCAAGAAATCCCACAAGTTCCACAAGTTCCAACGTTCATTAAGAGGGTGATTATGTAAGTTATATTAATTTTGCCTAGAAAATAGTCGAAATTTAATTCTCGCAGAAATCCAGTGGTTTTCGAGACATTTTTGAAAATTTTATATTATTGTGAGTTTGGTAGATATTGAATGGAAAAATAATTTGTGTAGCCCGGTAATATTATTACTGATTAATGCAATTGAAGGGAATTAGTTCAAAGTAGAGCATCAATCAGTTTGTTAGTTCAAAGTAAGTAGAGCATTAGTAAGCTTGTTGTTGAAAGTTGTTAGTTCAAAGTAAGTAGAGCATTAGTAAGCTTGTTGTTGAAATTACTTACAGCTGACGTACAGGCAGCCACCTTCCATTTCCATCTGCAGGACATTGAACGGTAGCCGCTTGCCATTTTGATTGAGCAGTCAACTTCAGTGCTGTATTTTTGAAACAGAGAAATTTAAACAGCAGAGCGGCTGATTTTGTATGCGCGAGAGTTTACAAACTGAAGCACAGTGGTCCCAAACCACAAGTCAAATTCCCAGACCTGAAATTTCATTAAGGCAAATTCGTAAAAAAATTTGCATCACATTTTTCATCCGTACGAGTGCCCAAAAATCGGACCCGGAAAAATCATGAAGCGGATTTAATAAAAATTCCGCATCACAAATTGAGTGACGTCAGCTGTCAACTTTTGGCACCCGAAATGTTTATGCAAGCTGGTTTAACTTTTTCTTGGCGTCCGGTTTAATGCGTGGTCAAAGATTGTTTTAATATTTGGTTTAAAAAAAACGTGCGTACAGTCAATGTATGAATATATATGTTTTACATATATATCAATCATACATATCAATTGAACGTTTACAAAAGGAGAGGCCGTGGGCCATAGTTTGATTGTAGTTTATTTATTTATTTTGTTTTAAGGTTTTAAAATAGTTTTTTTTCTAAATAGTTTTTTTTTATATTGTAAAAGGGTCATGGCATATAAAAAGATGAAAAGGCCTGTGTGCTAATATATATTGTAAGTTTTAAATTTTTACATAGCAGTGTAAAAGACTTATATAGCACAGTAGTGGATTGTTCCGATTTTTGTAAGTTGGAATTTTACACACAGCAGAAGTGTAACAGATTTTGAATTGCACAGCAGTGCATTCATTTTTGAAGAGACATAGTATTTGTCCAGAGTGAAATTTTAGAGAGTGTGAGTTTTGTTTTGAACTGTGTTTTGAAGCAGTCAAAGTTTTTTGTATTCCCTCAGTCAGAGGTGATTTTGTAACCAAGTTTTTTGAAGTTTAATGAAATAGTTTTTACAGTGAAAACTCTGTCTCCAGTGAAGAAATTTTTTTAATATTTTCTCCGTGTTGAAGAGGGGGAATTTTATTCTCCATTGTTGTTCTGGAATTTTAAATATTCCAACATGGTATCGGAGCTAGTCCAGGCTCTTCGAAGATCAAAGAAGCTGAAGGAAAGGAGTTCTTTGTTGCAGCAACTTCTCCAGCAGTGTGAAGACTCAGCCAAAAAGACTTCAAGGTATTTCTCTATACAGATTTTGCGTTACTGTTGCAGAACAGTCAGTTATTTGAATACACAGTCAAGTGTTTTTAAATCATAATTAAGAGTGCAGAATGGTTGGAGCCAGCACTGGTATGGGTATGGGAAATATCCATCTCCCAATGTTTAATGGGAAAAATTATGACTACTGGTCAATAACTATGAGAGCTCTATTTGTCTCCCAAGACTTATGGGAATTTGTTGAGGATGGCTTTGAAGAGCCAGCAGATGAAGAACAGTTTAATGATTTAACTCAGGCAAAGAGAGAGTTGCTGAAGAGCAATAAGAAGAAAGACTGCAAGGCTCTCTTCTTATTGTATCAAGCAGTGCATGAGAGTGTGTTTCCAAGGATAGCGAGCAGCCAAGAGATCCAGAGAAGCATGGGAAACTCTCAAGACAGCCTATCAAGACATGGAAAAAGTGAAGATAGCAAAACTTCAGTTGCTAAGGAGAGACTTTGAGACTCTCTGTATGAAAGAGTCAGATATTATTGACTCATTCTTCACTCATGTGATTGGAATGGTCACACAAATAAGATCTCATGGAGAGACTCTTGAAGATAAGAGGATTGTGGAAAAACTCTTGAGGAGTCTACCCTCAAGATTCGATGTGATTGTCACCACCATAGAGGAGACTAAGGATATCACAAAGTTCACAGTGGATGAGCTACATGCATCACTAATGACTCATGAGCAGAGATTGGGTAGAAGTGAAAACTCATCTCTTGAGCATGCCTTTAAGACCCAGATGTCTTTCGGAAGAGGAAGAGGGCAAGGTAGAGGAAACAAAAGAGGAAGAGGCAGAAGCCAAAATAGAGGTGGAAGGAACAGTCCAGCAAATGCTCAAGGAAGGGGCAGCAATCCAAATCAGCATCAAGGCCAAGGAAGCAGCCAACAGAGTGGTCATCAGAATGCTCAATGACAGAGGTATGATAAGTCCAATGTCCAATGTCACTATTGTAAAAAATATGGTCATTATGCTAATGAATGTAGAAAGAAGCAGCATGATATGGGAAATAGAACTAGTGCAAATTTCACTAGAGAAAATCTCATCCAAGATAATTTGTTTTTGGCTTGTAATATGGCTGAAGAAAAGAATGAGGATTTATGGTTTCTAGACTCCAGTTGCAGTAACCATATGAAAGGAAACTTAGCAATGTTTTCTATGCTAGATGAGAGTGTGAAGTCACAAGTCACACTAGGGACTGATAGTAAAGTGTCTGTTATGGGAAAAGGAAATGTAAATGTTTTAACAAGAAAAGGTGCAAAGAAATCCATAGCAGATGTGTATTATGTTCCAGGAATGAAGTGTAACCTCTTAAGTATTGGACAACTTGTCCAAAAGGGGTACAATGTATTTTTTGAGGATGATGTTTGTACCATCATGGACAAACCACCCAGCAAAAAATGTATTGCTGAAGTAAAGATGACAAGGAACATGATGTTCCCTCTTAGAATGAGAGAAGATTTGAAGAATGAAGAAAAGATAGCAGCAGTGGCAAAGGAGACTATCCAAAGCGAACCAAAAGATGAAAATTGGTTGTGGCACTTGAGATTTGGACATCTCAACTTTGGAGGTCTTAATTTGTTGAATAGAAAAGGAATGGTACGAGGTTTACCATTGATAGAGAAACCGGACAGCCTTTGTGAAGGTTGTATCTTGGGGAAACAACACAGAGAAAGTTTTCCTTCCGGGAAAAGCATAAGGGCAAAGGCACCCTTAGAGATTGTCCACTCAAATTTGTGTGGACCGATGCAAAATCTATCACTTGCTAGCAGCCACTACATGTTAACATTCATAGATGATTTTACAAGAAAAACTTGGGTTTACTTTTTGAAAAATAAAACTGAAGTGTTTGAAAATTTTTGCAATTTCAAAGCACTTGTGGAAAACCAGAGTGGGCTGCACATCAAAATTCTAAGGACTGATAGAGGAGGTGAGTATATCTCTAAATATTTTCTACGTTTTTGTAGAGAAAATGGTATTCAAAAGCAGTTTACAACTAGATATACTCCGCAGCAAAATGGAGTAGCCGAAAGGAAGAATAGAACCATAATGGACATGGTGAGGAGTATGTTAAAGGCAAAGCATTTTCCTAATGATTATTGGTCTGAAGCTGTACATTGTGCAGCATACATTTTAAATAGGTGCGCTACAAAAGCAGTGATGAACAAAGTGCCGAAAGAGGCATGGAGTGGCACAAAGCAAAGTGTCACACATATGAAGGTTTTTGGATGTGTGGCTTATGCACACATTCTGGATCAGTTAAGGAAGAAGTTGGACAGCAAGGGGGAGAAATGTATTTTCATTGGATACAGTGAGGAATCCAAGGCCTACAGGTTATACAACCCATCCACCAAGAAGTTTATTGTGGGCAGAGATGTTCAGTTTATTGAGGAGGAAGCTTGGGATGGAAGCATAGAGAAAACACTGAATGTTAAACACTGTTTATCTCATGATGAAGATGATGATGAATTGGATGAAATACATCCCCAAACAGCAGCACCAACACAAGAGCAGCAAGAGACACCCTTAAGAAGAAATGAGAGTCCTTCTCCAAGCACACCACAAGGAGGAAATTCTAGTGCTTCTTCAAGCATTTGTACACGAAGTGAAAGAGGTAAGAAGTTCAGAAATTTGAATGACATTTATGCACAAGAGGCAGCAAATGAAGGTATCAATTCTTTGTTTGCTTTATATTTTCATGTTGATGACCCCGTTCATTTCGAAAAAGCTATTAAGGATAAGAAATGGATAGAAGCTATGGATGAGGAGATTAATGCCATAGAAAGAAACAAGACTTGGGATTTGGTTGAACTCCCAAAAGGTAAAGATGTCATTGGAGTTAAATGGGTCTACAAGACCAAGAGTAATGCTGAAGGTAAAATAGAGAGACACAAGGCAAGACTTCTCGTCAAAGGGTATAAGCAAAAGCATGGGATAGATTATGAGGAAACTTTCACACCAGTTGCTAGAATGGAAACCGTGAGAGAAGTGTTGTCCATAGCAGCACAAAATAAGTGGAAAGTTTACCAAATGGACGTGAAGTCAGCATTCCTAAATGGAGTGTTAATGGAAGAGGTTTACATTGAACAACCTCTAGGCTATGAGAAGAAAGGCCAAGAGCACAAAGTGTGCAAGTTGAAGAAAGCTCTTTATGGGCTGAAGCAAGCACCAAGAGCATGGTACAGTAGGATAGATTCCTATCTACTGGAAAATGGATTTGAAAAGTGTGAGGGAAAACCCACCTTCTACATCAAAGAAAAAGATGGAAAAATGTTGATTGTAGTTTTATATGTTGATGATGTTATTTTCACAGGTAATGATGATTACCTTATTGAAAATTTTAAAACAGTCATGAAAGAAGAATTTGAAATGACTGACATGGGTTTGTTGAAATACTTCTTAGGAATAGAAGTAGAAAAAGACGAAAATGGGATTTTTATCTCACAGGAAAAATATGTTAATGAAGTGCTTGAAAGATTTAATATGCAGGAGAGCAAAGCAGCGATCACTCCCACATTGATGGGATTAAAACTCAGCAGAGAGGACAGCAGCAAGGATTTTGATCCTAGCTTGTATAAGAGCATAGTTGGCAGCCTCATGTATTTGACTGCAACTAGGCCCGACATAATGCATGCTGTTAGCTTAATTTCCAGATTTATGGAGAAGCCAAAGGATGCACATTGGCAGGTAGCGAAGAGAATTCTGAGGTATGTTAAAGGTACAAAAAGGTTTGGTATTTTATATATTGCTTCAGAAAATTCAGATTTAGTTGGATACACTGACAGTGATTGGGCTGGAAGTGTAGATGATCGAAAGAGCACTTCCGGTTATGTTTTTCACATGGGTTCAGGATCCATTTCATGGGCTTCTAAAAAACAACCCATTGTAGCATTGTCTACAGCAGAGGCAGAATATGTGGTAGCTACAGCAGCAGCGTGTCAAGCAATTTGGATGAGGAGGATGTTAAGAAGTTTGTGCCAAGAGTAGGTAAAAGGAACAATGATTTATTGTGACAATAGCTCAGCTATTGCATTATCAAAGAATTTTGTGTTTTACAAGAGAACGAAACACATTGACACAAAGTTTCATTACATCAGAGAATTGGTAAACAATGGTGAAATTGTTTTGGAACACTGCAGAACTCAGGAGTAGTTTGCAGACATTCTGACCAAGCCATTGGGGCAGAAGAGTTTTGAGTTTTTGAGGAAATGTCTGGGTATGACTGATAACCCAGCAGCTGAAAGTAAGGGGGAGTGTTGAAATTACTTACAGCTGACGTACAGGCGGCCACCTTCCATTTCCATCTGCAGGACATTGAACGATAGCCGCTTGCCGTTTTGATCGAGCAGTCAACCTCAACGCTGTATTTTTGAAACAGGGAAATTTAAACAGTAGAGCGGCTGATTTTGTATGCGCGGGAGTTTACAAACTGAAGGACAGTGGTCCCAAACCACAAGTCAAATTCCCAGACCTGAAATTTCATTAAGGCAGATTTGTAAAAAATCATGAACCGGATTTAATAAAAATTCCGCATCACAAATTGAGTGACGTCAGCTGGCAACTTTTGGCACCCGAAATTTTTATGCAGGTTGGTTTAATTTTTGCTTGGCGTCCGGTTTAATGCGTGGTCAAAGCTTGTTTTAATATTTGGTTTAAAAAAAACGTGAGTACAGTCAATGTATGAATATATATGTTTTACATATATATCAATCATACATATCAATTGAACGTTTGCAAAAGGAGAGGTCGTGGGCCATAGTTTGATTGTAGTTTTTTTATTTATTTTGTTTTAAGGTTTTAAAATAGCTTTATTTTAAAAAAGTTTTTTTTTTTTATTGTAAAAGGGTCATGGCATATAAAAATATGAAAAGGTCTGTGTGGTAATATATATTGTAAGTTTTTAATTTTTACATAGCAGTGTAAAAGACTTATATAGCACAGTAGTGCATTGTTCAGATTTTTGTAAGTTGGAATTTTACACACAGCAGAAGTGTAACATATTTTGAATTGCACAGCAGTGCATTCATTTTTGAAGAGACAGAGTATTTGTCCAGACTGAAATTTTAGAGCGTGTGAGTTTTGTTTTGAACTGTGTTTTGAAGCAGTCAAAGTTTTTTGTATTCCCTCAGTCAGAGGTGATTTTGTAACCAAGTTTTTTGAAGTTTAATGAAATAGTTTTTACAGTGAAAACTCTGTCTCCGGTGAAGATTTTTTTTTAATATTTTCTCTGTGGTGAAGAGGGGGAATTTTATTCTCCATTGTTGTTCTGGAATTTTAAATATTCCAACACTTGTTAGATATTAGATGAAAGAATAATATATTCAACGAAGTAATATTGTGATCATTACTGTATAAGATTGAGTAAAATTTAAATCGTTATTAATGGATAAAAGAAAAATCAATCTACTTCGACATGTATAAGACATAGTAGTCCATAACTGTAGCTCACAATTTGCATCCACCCTCATTTTCATGGAAGAACTTTACCAGAGAAACGATAAGGATGGGGTGGAAGCTCTTCTGAGTCTCATGAAGTGAGTGCTGTTGATAGTGAGTAAAGGGAGCGCACGAGGGGCAGCCTCTGAAATTTCTGTTTCTTCTCTCGAAAAGTATTATCAGCGCGATCAAAAATTTTAAATACAACGAGCAGTATATAGTGAAAAAGGATCAGCGTAAAAGAAAAATCAAATAAAATATAATCCATGATGGAGAAAATGAAATCACTCTCGGAGTAACTTCAATATTTCTAGTAAATTTGCAACGCACAGGAAACTTGAATATTTTTTATCATCTGGAATTTGAATGTGTATTTTGCTATGCACAGGAAAGTCAAATATTTTTTATCATCTGGAATGTGTATAGATTAATATTAGCATAAAAGTAAATTCGGATGAACACAAATCTGACCTGTGATGTTTAAGGATGTAGATACTAACAAATATGAAAATTTTGATGATTTTTGTTATTTATATTGGAGTTTTGATTATATATATGAACTTTTGTAAGCTAAAAAAACTTTATAGTTATTTTATTGTGTAAGGTCTACTCATCAAGCTTATTATTTCAATAAATTCTTATCATATTTTTTCAAAAAAATCTTATTAATTTATATTCTTATCTTATTAATTTATATCTAGAATATAGGTTAACATTTATTTGAAAATGAATAACCTTTATTTGAAAATGAATAGGTTTCTTGGCTTCCCCACAATTTGATCTAAGTTATTACGGTAATATTTATGACCAGAGGGGATTTATTGGTTTTCGCAAACATTTAACGTGTGGGGAAAAATGGTACTTCAAATAAAAACGGTCGAGTTCAGAGGTTTGGGGTTTTGGAGTTAATGGTCTTGGCAATCTTTCAATTTGTGGGAAAAATGGTATTTGAAATAATAACTGTTATAGAAGTTTGGAGAAAATTGGTAGGCAGTTTTAAATGTAACTAAAAAAATACGAATCCTTCTCATTAAGAAATATACCTTCAGATATCAAGTTATTCTTCAATTATTTTATATCTAGTATTGTCATATTTATAATAAAGATCTTTTAAAACGGGATAGATTATTATTTTAAAAAAAATATTATTTAAAAAAAATGAGATTTGTTTTTGATTTGCCTTAAGATTTATATTGGATTATGTTTAAGCTTTTGGAATAAAGTCTTGTCTCTCTCAAATTAGGGTGCATGTTTTATGTTATTGTTTGAAATTTTTGTAATGAGTTTTATATTTTAGCTCTTGGAATTGTGTTCAAAATTGTTTGCACAATTAACTTAATATTTAGGAACTAAAAATGAAAGTTCCTTAAGATCAATCCTAAAATATTAGTGCATTCATTTTTTTTATAGAAGTCTACCATCTACCAACTAAAAATGAAAGTAGCATCATCTTCAAGAAATTTTCTATGTTCCCAAATACAACCACTAAATCTCAATCTCATCCATCATTGTTCACACACGTTCAATTTGATGACGATTTGGCCCCAAGTCCCACCCAATATTGTATGGTAGATGAACTTTCAAATTAGTGAGGCTCGTTCCCAGGTTTCCTCCATGAACCAAATGTATTTGCTTCTAAAAGTGTGGCTCAATGAGGAAATTTTCAACGACCTAACTTGATTTCTGAAATGATTGAAGCCATGTTTTTTAATCTCTTCTCCATGGTCTTCCCCTTTAAGACCCCACACATGTAGCTACAGACCACTCACACGCCTTTTGACGTGAAAAAAATCCATGCTGCGCATAGGGACATGAGAGATCAGCTCCACAAGTTCTCAAAACTGAAGCGTTGTCGTCCAAATAATGTTGAAGATAATGGAGAAATGTATTCTAGGAGTGTTAGTTCATTAGTTGATCATACGCCTTAGATTAGGATTTAGTTCCTATTCTTTAAGGTGTTGTTCTAAATTCCTTACATGTGTGTAAGCTATATATTCATTGTGTGTAATGACGATAATGTAGAGCGTTCTGCCAGAGGCAGTCTCCAGGTGAAGCATCTCACATGTAAGCTTCTCATTTTATGAATACAAGTTAACTCTTCAATTTTTATCATGGTATCAGAGCTTCAAGGCTTATTGAATCGAGGCCATTATGCTTTCGAGGGTGAGTGAGTGTCTAGGTGGTAGAAGAGTGGCCCCTGGTGGTTGGTGTGAAGAAATTTGACGAGGAGGTTGTGTTTTCCTCACCAAGTAAATAGTTTAGTGCTCTTCCTAGAGCGAGAAAAGCATTGATCAATGCCCAAGCCAGAGTAGGGAATGCGTTGTTCACCTGTTTACTCAGACGTATCCTTTTCAGCACACGATTTTAGCACAGAATTTCCCATCAGAGGAGCGTTGATCTATAGAGTTGACCGTCGGTGTTGGTCTGTTGTGTGATCGAGCCTCCAGTGACTTGTTTGATAGTGGTCTGACCTACAACATTCAGATTTGTTGAGAAGTGATGCAGCAAAACTACATCTTGATAAACCTCCCTCTGATACAAAATGATACCAAGGTTAGCGTAAATAACCCCACTAATTATCTGACTTAACATTATGGAGTACATTCTTCCTCCATATTCACCCAACAGAACCCAATTTATATATTAAACATTAACCTTTTGTTCATATATGGACGCGGAAGCTTAATAAAACTGCATATTTACAAAATGCGCATGTGGACCTATGCGTTATGGCCCACATAAATCTCCTTTTCTCGCAGCATATCACGATATCAGAGTTCATAGATTTTACAATATCTCTTGTCACGAATTATACCAAATAACTTTAAATATAAACAATATCAATGCCAATGTGAAATGTAATGACAATATCGCATCGCATCTTTGCAACCCAAACTTTATTGCACTTCGGCAATTTGTAGATTTATTTTTCTACATATTTTTTCCACCATATTGCATGCGCTATATGATATGTGTGTGGCTGCTCCGCATGACACGTATCTCCTTCGTAACTTTCCCAACTTATCTTGGGAAGTAATATCTGCCATTAATGTTCCAACTGATCTTTGTAATTTAATCCTTGCTGTCCATTTTATTCTTTGGAAATCTTCGAAGGGGAATCTGTGTCTCCTCTTCTATTCATACACTAAAATATTTTATGATGACATAGCCGCACACTTTAGCACGTTGTCTCATGCAATAATACAAAACACCATTTTGTATTAAAACTCTGAATATATGATTCAAATTTACTTCTCCTTCGACCTGCACACAAATTTAATTTCTCCAAAGTGGAATCATAGGTGATTCTACCCATCCATTAAGTCCTTTATCACTTAGAAAGACTCATTCATTCATCCTAATTCATGAAAATAGTTAACTACTTCACCGATATCAAATTTGTTCATATATGGATAACTCATCATGTAAAAGAAACAAAACACAGTCACCATGAATTCAATTTCTCATTAATCAATAAATGTACATATACAATAAAAACCTGTTTACAATCTGACTTTGGCCTGATGTGCCTTTACATGGCCCTTTTCTTTTCCTCTCTCTTTATAATTGTAGGCTTACAATAAAAACTCATATCTCAGAATCTGTGTCTTTATTTCCTTTGAGGCTTACCATTATATACAAAAGTTTATGTAACCAATTCTGGTTTAGATCCATACGTTACTCAAAAAAATCCTAAAAATCCTCTAAGTCCTCAGTTATTTCCTAAAATGTCTTCTTTATCCATTGAGGATCTCAACACTCAACTAAATCATAAGGAACTTCTCAAATCCACAAAATCATTAACTACTTTCTAATCTAAGATTTACGATATTTCAAAATATTTCAATCCACACCAATCACTCATCAATCACTCATGTTCTCCTACATTCAAGAACATTTACAAATATTCCTCCCAATATTTAATTAAATCGTATTCTAAAGCTCTCACATAAAATCACTCAAAACATTGAAAATTAAATTAGGTATATACTTAGGAAACCAACTCCCTTGAAAAACACAAGACCCCCAAGATTCTACTAAATGTACAAAATTTTGGAACCATGATGCTCCTGCATCAGAATCCCAAGGTAGAAAAGATTCATGATCTCTAGATCATGTGTATTCAATGTTGATAGAATTCCTCCTAGATCCCAAACTTTGTTATGTAGTTTGTCTTTTGTTCTTCTATTGTTTTATGTTGATGTTCTCCATGTCTCGATACTTTATGTTGCATTTCCCCACTGGCTATGCTCTCACATTCTTCTTTCGTCTTTTTCTTGTTGTTGCTACTTTGCTTCCTTGTTGTTGTCTTCTTCTGGGACACCTTCATCATCAACCTTATTATTCTTTCAATCTCCATGTCCATTTCATCTTTTTACTGGTACTCACTCTGCCAATTTTTACTGCACTCTATCCATTCATATTCAGACTATTTTTTGTTACCTTCACTTTGAAGTTGTTGGATTCTTACTACCACTCTTACATACTTACCCTCTTGTTTCTTCCGAACTTTTATCTCATTTCCAAACAACCTTTGTTCAATATATTTGATAAAAACATCATACTCAGATGCTCCCAGTAAATAGTTCAACAATTCACATTCTACCTTATTCCTTTCAAACACCTCATTGCTATGTTGTTCATGAATTCCAACATATCTTTCTTCCTCTTCCTTGACAGCCCTCAGTGATTGTCCTTCAATTCTTGACTAATCCTGGTAGTTAGTTCGGCTTCCTTCAGTTCTAAGACTGATTCCTCTTTAAAATGAGACATGTCTGCCTCACCTTTGCCCAATTTAAATTGTACATTTAGAATATTCATTCTCTGACTTGCTAGTCTATTCTCCAAAATAATTAGCTCATTCCACAAATCTATCATATCACTTGGAACTTCTTCCAAAAACTCTATACAATCCTCACTATAGCCTTCTTTGTCACAAGTCTAATTTCTTGGTGACACTACTTATTCATTCTTCATCAGAAAAAAGTTTTGATCCTCCATCTCTATGATATCTTTAGATGTTTGTCCAACAGTCTTCTCTTCGTCAATAAAATAAGACAATTCCTCTCTGTTATAAAAAGTAACAGGTTCTTGATCATAAGATATAAATGTCTCATCTCTCTTGAAGATACTTACTTTACTAAGAATGGAATTTATGAACTCCTTATGTTGCAATAACTTAACTCGATCTTCATGTGAAAGACAATCATCATCATAATTTTCTTGGTAACTTTCAACCTCTTTCAAGACAACTCCAAGAGATGGATTTCCTTCTGCAACACCTGCAAACACAATCAAATTATCAATCTCAAAATCACAAGACCCAACGGTCTCAGTTGATGACCCAATCACCAAATATTCTTCTTGTTGTTCTAAGTCGTTTTTAGGAATCAGAAAGTCCTCAATGCCTTTCTTCCTAGCTTCCTCAAGCCCATCACTTGGTTTCTTGATATCCTTCTCCACTTTTTATTACTTTTGGCTATCATCATGAGTCAAACTTCCTTTTCTTTTGGTCTTTACAACATGCTGAAAAGAAATACCTCCTCTTAATTTTTTATGATCTTCCAGATGAGATCTAACTATCTCAAAAATCAAATTATGTTTCTCTACTTTGACATTACCTCAAAACATAAACAAATTATTAATTTCAAAATCATAAGGCTCAATTGCCTCAACTGATGATTCAAACAACATTGCTCCATCTTCATGTTCAAAAGAAACTTTTTCATCTCCAACAACTTTATATTTATGTAGCTCAACTCCTTTGAGATTCTCTTTCCTTAATTGAACATCTATAATCTGCTCAAGCTTCCTCAGCTCCTCTATTAATTGCATATTCTGCTAATGTTCTCTCTTCTCTTGTAGGTTATGTCATTTCACCTTCTTTCTCATTATTTAACCATAGCTTTGGTCTTCTTTACTTCTCTTGAACAACTTTATCAACAAATTAAATTGCATTCTTATCTCAACCTTTTCTCTATCATATTCTTCATCACTCACCTTCCATATGTCAACTGCTTTAACATCTTCTTTCTTCACTTTGTGGCTGCTTCCTCAACCTCTTCTATGCCTATCAATAGTCATATTATTCTTCATCTTCAGGAGCTCCTCACTCACTATGAGCTATAATTAAGCCTCTACAATAGCAAATTCTCCCTGCTACAACTTACATCACCAATTTCTCTTATGTACTTGGACAATAGTCCCATCTTTGGAACTTTCTTTTAAGCATTCCTCTACTCCCTCTATGCTTCAACTCATCTTCACTTTTGATAACACAACTTTCCTCTTGTATTTCAATTACAAATGAAATACTATGTTCTGGCCACACTCTTCTTTCACTAAGAAACCTTACTAGCTTCCTTTATCACTACTTCTTAAGGCTTTACCTTATTTTGCTGAGATACTTTATTAGCCGCAACTATCGATCTTCAATTTGTCCTTTATACTTCAAAACTCAAATCAGAGTTAAACAAAACAATACTTGCATAATTTCACAAGCAATCTGCATTCACTCTCCACATTTGAGTGGATCTCCATCCTTCACAAGAAAACAACCATCATTGTGCTTTTTTATGCTTCTGCAATCTCTTCTTAAGAGTATCACTTACTCCCATCTTCTGTCATAGTTTATCTCTGTCAATTTTTTGCAAAGCATGCTTACTTTATTGATCTCGTCTTTCTTTCGCAATCACACTTTCATTCTACACAAACAACTTCAAGAGCATAGCTATGCTCTAAATTTCTGCCAAAAAATCTTTTACTGCTCCAATACCAAAAATTATGGAGCAAAAATGCATCTTCATAAACCTCCCTATGATACCAAATGATAGCGAGGTTAGCAGAATTAACCCCACTAATTATCCAACTTAACATTATGGAGTACATGCTTCCTCCATATTCACCCAATGGAACCCACTTTATATATTAAACATTAACCTTCTATTCATATGTGCAGGCATAAGCTTAATAAAATTGCATCTTTACAAAATGCATGTGTGGACCTATGGGTTGTGGCCCACATAAATCTCCTTTTCTCATAGAGGATGGCAATATCAAAGTTCCCAGATTTTACAATATTTCTTGTTGCAACTTTTACCAAATAAATTTAAACATAAACAATATCAATGTCGATGCCAAATGCATGATGATATCGCATCGCACCTTCGTAACCCAAAATTTATTGCACTTAGGCAATTCGCGGATTTACTTTTTTGCATATATGTTCCACCATATCACATGTGCTATGCGATATGACCATGGTTTCTCTTCTTGATATGTATACACTTTGCAACTTTCCCGAATTATCTTGTGAAGCAATATCTGTCGTTAATCTTCGAACTGATCTTTGTGATTTAATCCTTGCCGTCCATTTTGTTTTTTCGAAATATTTGAAGGGGAATCTGTGTCTCCTGAGCTTTCTCTTCTATTCATTCATTCATATCTTTGATGATCACACTACTACACACTTTAGCATCATGTCTGAATAAAGAATACAAAACACCATTCTGTATTAAAACTATGAATCTAGGATTCGATTTTAATTCTCCTTCGACCTGCACGCAACTTTAATTTCTCCAGACTGGAATCATACATGATTGTATGTAGCCATTAAGTCCTTCATCACTAATAAGGACTCATTCATTCATCTGAATTCATGCAATCACTTAATTAATTCACCGATATTGAATTTGTTCAGTTATGAATCACTCAACATGTAAAAGAAACAAAACACAGTCACCATGAATTCAATTGCTCATTAATCAATAAATGTACAAAAACAATAAAAATATGTTTACAATATGAATTTGGCCTTGATGTTCCTTTACATGGCCCTTTTATTTTCCTCTCTCTTTATCCCTTGAGGATCTCAATATTCAACTAAATCCTAACGATCCTCTCAAGTCCACAAAATCATTAACTACTTTCTAATATAACATTTACAATATTTCAAAACATCTCAATCCACACCAATCACTCATCAATTAGCCATGTTCTCCTACATTTGAGAACATTTACAAATATGCCTCCCAATATTTAATTAAATCATATTCTAAAGTTCTCACATAAAATCACTCAAAACATTGAAAGTTTTATTAATTAAATACTTTGGAAACCAACTCCCTTAAAAAACACAAGACCCCCTAGATTCTACTAAATGAACAAAATTTTGGAACCATGATGCTCCTATATCAAGAAGGCACATTTAAGTTGATTGCATTTTCTTATTGCACTGATGGTGTTAGTGTTTTGGTGGATGTGTATGAGGCATTGAGATCTTATTTCTGCCTACATGACAGTGGATTGGCTACCTCCCAAATTGTGGTGGGCATGGATATTGAGATCGAGCCGTGAGGTGTTGAGATTGATCCACAAGGCGTATGCCTGATACTCAACCAGGTGTCGAGATTGAGCCATAAGGCATACCCTTGATACTCAATGAGGTGCTGAGATCGAGCCACAAGGCGTACCAGCAACAAGGTGTTTGATGCAACATGTCATTCATTAACCTGTTGCACTTCATGATGGTGGTGCTTAAAGCTGATATATAATCTCTTGCACTGAGCATATAACACATGGAAAACGTAGATCCACAATATAACTAGATTGAGCCACTATCAAATATGTTGAGAAGGAACTACTTCATATCTGTTGAGAAGGAATTTCTTCAGATCTGTTGAGAAGGCACTTCTTCGAATCTATTGGGAAGGCACAGAGAGAACTCCATTGCATCAATATTGCTGGAGGTCGCAAAGGAGCAAGCGTCGTACATAAGATGACTCGATCTGCTTGAAAGAAGAAGGACATTGTTTGCTTACTGGATTTGTGTTCGGGTCTGAGCATACTTGGAAGGTTGAGCCACTAGGCTACGACCTTAGGAGCTATTTCTTGAGTGGCCGATTTCATGCTGCTAGTAGAGACAACACTTGGTGTGCATGCTAGTTGCTCCGTCAAGCAGTTGAGCTGATGATGCATGTTGAAAATAACTTTTTTCTCCATTTACATATTCTGAAGAGTGGAGCTGCTCTGTAGAGCAGGATCAAAGTGGAGCAGGATCGATCCCTTGCTACCAGTTTGCGGTAAGCTTTATAATAAGCTTGACAAGATTTTGATAAAAAAAAAATTAATTGAAAACTCACTTTCCCCACATATTTAAAAATGGTTTTCTTTTTAAGGAGGATCTTTGCAATTTTTTTTAAAATAAGGCTTCTTGAAATTGTCTCTTTGGATCTAGAGAAAATCCATTTTATTTGTCAATTTCTAGAGGGCGGAATATTTTTTTTTTAAGTGTCAAAATGAATAACCAAATGGTCGAAGCACACTTGAATGAGATAAATAATCTCAATGGTTGGAGGGGAAAAGTGCATGGGTGATTGTAAATGCAGATTAATTGAAAAATATAGTTGCATGAGGCGGATCAGTTGCAATAATTCAGGATTGGGAGAAGAGGGACAACAATGCAAAAGTGTTATTGAAATTCTCAGTGAAAGACTGCATTATCCCTCACATCAAAGAGCATAAATCAAAAAATGAGATTTGGAAAATCCTCAAAGATCTGTACAATATCATAAAAATAAATCACCTTTTATTCCTGAAAAACAATATTCTCTCCATTAAAATGGAGGATAATGAATTAGTAAGTCCATTCATATCTCTCATCAAGGACCTTAAAGATAAGCTTGGTGACATAGGGGAGGCAGTGTCAAACAATGATCTTGTCATAATTACCATGAATGGTATGACTGATGACTATCAGATGTTCATCACACGCTTGAATTTGAGAGATAAGGGCCCTAATTTTGAGAAATTGACTGGGATCCTGATGCAAGAGGAAGAAAGGCAGATGGCTCTGAAACCCCAGACTTCTGATATTTCTTTCATGGCAAAGAAGAAGCCCTTCAAAGGGAAGACAAATGCAGGACACAAAGGTGTAGGTACACCATAAAGAAAGCCACCTCAAGGTATACCATCTCAAGGTATGTCTTCAAATATAAAAAATTCAGGAACCAAATGTTTCTATTGTGGTCAATTTGGTCATTTTGGAAAGAATGCCCATAAAAAGAGGCTTGATGAATCTCAGCATAGACATAAGAGGCATGCATGAAACTTTGTTGATGAAGATCATAATCATGACCACATATTGTTTATTGTTGATTCTTATGAGAATGATGAAGCAGACATTTCGTTTGTGGATTCAGGAACCCCCACTCACATGAAAGGTAACAAACAGTGATTTGAAAACTTTAAAGAAACCAGCAGTGGTGAGAAAATCTACCTTGGTGATGACAGATGGTACCAAATCAAAGGGTATGGTAATGTTCATCTCATATTTCCTGATGGAAATATTAGGCATATTCAAAATGTAATATATGTACCGAGAATAAAAAAAATCTGATCTTTGTTGCTATGATAACATATCAGAATCTTAGGGTAGAGTTTTTAAAGTGTTATTGTATTATTAAATATCTTCTGGATCGTATGAAGAAAATTGCATCAGGGATTCGAGTGGGAGGTATTTACAATCTCAATGTAAGAAGTGAACCACACCAAGCATTGATAACATTAGGTACGACTGCAGAGGATTTATGGCATCAAAAATTCGGTCATATCAATTTCAATGACATGCTGCTAGTTCAGAAATGAGGTATGGTCAATGTTATCCCTATTTTAAAGAATGTTCATGTTGATTGTGAAGCATGTTCTCTTGGGAAGATGCACAAAGATGAGTTTCCTACAAACTTAAATAGAAAGAAGAGAGATATACTAGAACTTGTGCGCACTAATTTATGTGGGCCGATGCAGTCAAGATCATTAGGAGGTGCCTATTATTTTTTATTATTTATTGATGATTGCAGAAGGTTCACCTTGGTATATTTTCTCATTAATAAGAGCCATACTTTTGAATACTTTAAAGAATTTAGAAGCATGGTGGAAAAACATACAAGGAATTTTATTAAAATTCTCCGGTCAGATCAAGTGAGAGAATACAAGCAAAGTGGCTTCATCAAATATTGCAAGGACCATGGGATAGTTCAACAGTTCACACTACCCCACACTCCTCAATAGAATTGGGTTACAGTGAGGAAGATCAAAACCCTTGTGGAGTGTGCTCACAGCATGTTAAAAGGTAAGAATTTGTCTAAAGTTTTTTTTGGTAGAAATAGAAAAAATACTACAGTATATTTGAAGAATAGGAGTCAAAAAAAAATTATTGAGTTTAAAACTCCATTCGAAGCTTTATTATGTTTTAATCCTGTAGTTAAACATTTAATATTTTTGGCTCCAAAGATTTTGCTCATGTTCCGAAGGAGGATAAGAAGAAACCGGATTCAAAGGCCATTAAATGCACTTTTTTTGGGTATTTTACTAAGTTTAAAGCTTATAAATTTTTTAATCCCTCTACTCATAAAGTATTTTCAACTAGAGATGTAGTATTCTGTGATCAGGTTCATGATGGAAATTGTGATAAAGACAATGAAGAGTGGGACATTCCCTTGCTGATGGAAGAAGGGAGTGATGAAACAAGGAACAACCATGAGTAGAAGCAACAACAGAAATAGGAAGAACCAGATGTACATATGCATTAGCAAATAAAATTCCACCAAGGGATTACAACATCAGTTGTGAATCCACTCCACCACTTAGGAGATCAGGTAGGTGAACTCAATTTCCAACAAGATATAGGGATCACGCTCTTATAATTAGTATGTTAAATGTTATTGAACCCTCAAACCATAGAGAAGCTAGTCAATATGTGGAATGGAGGGTAGCCATGGAAGAGAAATATGAGTCAATACTTAAAAATAAAACCTGGGATCTAGTTGAATTACCTGAATGCAAACAACCCATAGTTTGCAAATGGTTATACAAGTCTAAATTTAGAGTAGATGGGAGTATAGAGAAATATAAAGCAAGGTTGTTTGAAAATGGATACTCACAGAAAGAAGGAATATATTATAATGAAACCTTCACCTCTGTAGCTAAATTAAACACAATTATAATGTTAATTTCTTTAGCTACCAAACATCATTGTATGATACACCAGCTAGACGTGAAATCTCCATTTTTAAATGGGGAATTAAAAGAAGAAATGAATTTAATGTAACCTGACAGGTTTGTTAAACCGGGGGAGGAACATTTAGTCTGTAGATTGAAGAAAGCATTGTATGGACTAAAACAGACACCCAGGTAGTGGTATGACAAAATTGATTCATTCTTCCTACAACATAGTTATAAAAGAAGAAAGAATGACCCTAATCTATATATCATGTTTGATAAAGAGGGGTGAATTATTTTGTTTTATTTATATGTATATTATCTTATCATTACAAGAGATTTTGATGAACTCATTAAAGAAATCAAAGAGTAGATGCACATGTCTTTGAGATGAAATACCATGGAGAGCTACAATATTGTTTGGGTCTTGAAGTCTGTAGGGATTCTAGCCAAAAGTTTTGTCACATGGGAAGTATGTCATGATTGTATTGAAAAGTTTAGAAAGCATTAGGGAAAATTTTTAGCAGTATCTTTAAAACAAAATATTAAACTTCAGAATGATGATGGTTCCAAGGAGGTCGATGGAACATTGTACAAACAATTGGTTGGGACTCTAATTTATTTGACTACAGCGAGGTTGGATTTGGCTTATGGAGTTAGTGTATTGATCCAACTCATGTAAAATCCACTTGAGAGACATTGGGTTTAAGCGAAAATAATCCTAAGGTATCTTCAAGGAACCTTAGACATTGATATTGAATGTACAGATTTGTTTGATTTTATATTGAAAGGTTTTTTAGACTCCGATTGGGCTAAATATCTGTATGATAGACGATACATAATAGGTTATGCATTCAGCATTAGGTTCAGGGTCATTCCATGGAGCAAAAAGAAGCAGGACACTATATCCTTGTCTTCAACAAATGTTGACTATCAATCAATGTGTGCAGAAAAATGTGAGGCAGTTTAGTTGAGGAGACTTCTCCAGGATGTCAGAGAAGAAAAAAAATATGCAATAGTTATCATATGTGACAACCAAAGCTTCATAAAACTTGAAAATAACCTTTTTTTTCATAGAAACACAAAGCATATTGATACATAGTTTCATTTTGTTAGGGAGAAGGTTTAGTCAAAGGAAATCCATATTTAATATTGTAATACTTGTGAGAATGCTACAAACATTTTTTACTAAGCCTCTTGGAAGAATTAAATTTGAGCTATTTAGGGAGATGTTAGCAGTACTAGTGAGCCCTTTATCCATTAAGCGGGAGTGTTGAAGATAATGGAGAAATGCAATCTAGGAGAGAGTCAGTTCATTAGTTGAGTGTATGCCTTAGATTAGGATTTAGTTCCTATTCTTCATGGTGTTGTTCTAACTTCCCTACATGTGTATAAGTTATATATTCATTGTGTGTAATGATGATGGTGTATAGTGTTCTACCAGAGGCAGTCTGAAGGTGAAGCACCTCACATGTGAGCTGCTCATTTTATGAAATCAGTAAAGTCTTCGATTTTTATCAAATCACTGCAAGGAACCTAGACATTCATTTGCATGTTTGACGCCTTGAATGAAGAAATACTCTTTCATATAAAATTTAGTGACGAAAATCAAGATGAGGGGAATAAATAATACATTAAAATATGTTAATTTTAGTATATTAGAGGATATGTTAGCACAATGGAACTTGCTATAAAATATATGAGGATTTCACTATTATAGAAAGGGTAGGAATTTTCTATAAAATATTTTGAAGGATTGCATAGCTATAGGAAGGTAGAAATATATGTCTCTATTTTTATTTATTAAATATATATTTTAAAAATTTATAGGAAGGTTGGAATATATGTTTTTATTTTTATCTTTTATTAAATATATATTTTAAATATTTATGTTAACTAGCACAATCACATTTACCAATGTGTTTGATATAGGCGTGTATGATGTATATATACAACCACACTAGTAAAAGTGGTTGATATACGCGGATAGGCATTTATCAATCATACTAAAAATTATTAGACGTATAGTGTTAATGTGGCTATTAGAAATTGACTATTTGTACTTATTAATAAATATATAAATAATAACAACTACACACACACATAAGTCCTGATATTATAAAATACAACATTATAAACCCTAAGATTAATATTATAAACCTTAAAGTAAATATTTTAAACCATAGGATTAATATTATAAGCCCTAGTATTAAAAAACTCAATATTAAAACCAATATTATATACCCCAATATTAAAAACCTAACATTTCACATCCTCATAGTAAATGCAATATTATAAACCCAAAATAAAAGCAAATCCAAGGAATTTATTATAAATGAAAGGGGAACTAAACACAAGGGTTTATATTGTAAACTCAAGGGAAGATAAACTAAATGGAAAAACGCTAAATCTAAGATTAAAATAGTCCACTATTAATAAGAACAATGTCATACATCATGATATTAAACTTTAATATTAAATTGAATATTACAAACCCTAACATCATCAAAGCCAATATATAAGCCATAAGATTAATATTATAAACTCTAAAATTATTATTATAAAATCTATTAATAAAATCAAGATATTAATATTATAAACCCAAGTGGAAATAAACCCAAGGGATTAATAAACCAAAGCGATTAAAATTACAAACCAAATCGATTAATAAACACAAGAAATTATTACTATTATAAGCCCAGGGATTAATATTGTAAACTTTCGGGATTATTAAGTGATCAATAAACCTAAGTGATTAATATTATAAAACCTAGAGAGTAAAACCCAAGGGATTAATGAGCACAACTAATTATTAATATTCTAAGCCCAAGATATTAAAAACCCTAGCAATTAATGAACCCAACTAATTATTAGTATTATAAATCTAAGGGATTGATAAACCCAACAAATTAATATTATAAACCCAAGGGATATATAAACCTAACATATTAGTATTATAAACCCCCGAGGATTAATATTATAAGCCATAATACTACAAATTATAAATTCAAGAGATTAATATTAAACTGAAATTAAATGTTAACATTAAATTATAAATTCAAGAAATTAATATTAATATTAAACCTAATATATTAATCTTGTAAACCAAGGGATCAATAAATTGAAGGAAATTGTATTGTAAGCCCAATGGATTTTTTTATTTTTTTTCTAAGTAACACTAATTCTATTAATAATTAACATAATGATACAGAGCTACCTCTGTCCCAGCTGAGGAAGCCTGAGCACAGGGCTTGACGGCCATGAAAATTCATAGTTTGGATTGCCCAACGTTGGGAAACTAGTCCCAAAAGATTAATATTCGCCGCCCTCATATGGGAAAACAGCATTACATCCCAACAGTTTGTCAAAAATACCAAAATTATAATATGCAACTCTGCAAGCAGAGGATAAAAACACAAGAAAACCAAAAAGAGCATGAAGACCTTGAACCTGGAAAACAAAAACCTCTGAGGATACTTCTGACTACTGAGCATCGGTGGAGGAGGGCAGTTCTTCAACGATTCTGCAGCCCCATTCGTCTCTGCTCCCCTTATCATCATCCGAGGGTGGCACTGTATCTTTGTCTGCGCGTTCCACGTTCTGAACCTGCATAGAGGCATTTGGGACAAGATTTAACTGGGCCAAGGAATCCTTGGCAAAATCTGTAGGAACAGGGCCAGGTATAGAGGGGCCCTGGAAAGTGATGGAGGGGCCAGGAGTAGTAGATAGAGGAAGCACCAAACTAGAGGATTCTTCACAAACCGTAACCGTGACAAAATATTTGAGAACCAGTCGTGAAAATGTGTAGTCGAAGGTAAACTCTGCGCGTTGGGAAGACTGGCGGAGAGAAGAAGAGGAATGCAGGTGAGCAGCGGGTGGAGCTGCAGGAGGGCAGATCGGAAGCACTGGAGAAAAGATGAAAGGTGAAAGCGGACACCCAGAGGGAGGAGCATAGGGAGGGCCATGAGGTCTGCCTCTGCGACCTGTAGAATCCGAAGAAAAGTTTGATGAAGAGTCAGAGGCGAGGGACGACAGAGACCGATGAACTTTGCCCCGACTGGAGCCCCTTTGACAGCACATGCGCTGGTGCAAACAAGGCATGGCGGAGGGGGGAGGTAGATGGAACAACCAAGAAGGCAGATATTGCATAAGACCAGAGGAGAAATATAGTGAATTTGAAGAATAGAATTGGCTGTGCGAATAATGGAATTCCAGAATGGTTTCCAAACAGCATAACAGTTCACACCTTCGGCCCGTCTACGTTCGAGTACTGGGCTCCGAGCAGGCAGACGGGAAAGAATCATAGTGAAACACAGTAGCAGAGAAAATAGGGCAAGCGCCATGAAAATTATTCCTATCCATGCCAAGAGCCGAGGTGATACAGATGAAGAGCGCGCTGCGAAGACGGTTCCAAAGACCGCAGTTAATATGGCGTGGGGTTGCGAATTGAATGCCACAGTAACTGCGAGTGTGGGAGGCCAGATGGCTTGCCCATGGGTTCTGCCTCGGGAGGCGACGAGGGACGAGAGTCCCATCACTATGAACTGGAGCCAACCGCATCTGGCGTTGTGAGGTCCTGTTGCACCAGAGTGCTGCATTCCTGAAGTTTGTCTTCTTCATTGATGATGTTGAGCAGTCCATGAGTAACAGTGACAGAGCTTTCCACTCCCATGTTGGCAAGGAGGTTCGCGACTTTGTTGCCATTGCGCCTGATATGGGAGAAGGATACAGCGTTATGACTTTTGAGCCAGAATTCCATAAGTTCTAGTCTAGCTGCTAATCTCCAACATGTGGAAATCTTGACGGTAGTGGAGCCTGTTAGGAGATGTTGAGCCATGTTAATGAGTACTTGAGAATCTCCTTCAACGACAAGAGGGAAGAGATTGTGGCGCTGAGCTAAGCAGAGACCTTGCCAGAGACCTTCAAGCTCCGCAGAGTTGTTAGTATCCCGTCCAAGATGGCCAAAGTAAATGAGCAGAGGAGTACCTTTGGAATCTCTTAAAATTCCCCCAAATCTAGCACTCCCTAGATTGCCCTTAGAGGCCCCATCAAAGTTTAATTTGACCACACCTGAGGGGGGAGGATTCCAGTAGACAGGGATCTGAGAATTCATTCTAGCAGAAGAAGAAGAAGTAAGACTGATTTTGAGTTGCGAGTTCTCCCAGATAGCACGTTCCTTGGGCTTGGAAGGTATGTCCTCTTCTTTCTAAGGTATGAGAGCAAGAGTCTCTTGGAGGTTGCTACAAAAGGTATTCCAGATAATCTCTATGGGTGAGGTTTGGTTTCTGAACACTCTTTTATTTCGTTCCTTCCAAATCGTCCAAAAAATAAGCCCAGGAATGAGGGTCCACAGAGTGTTAAGAAGTGCACTGGAGAAGGGAGTCATGGGCCAGTTGCGGATGTGGTGGATTAAATCGTCTGTGGGTTTACTTTTTTGACAACGGAAACAGAATTTCTCCCAAAGGGTGTTAGCTAGATTGCAAGAGATCATTAGATGCTGAGCAGACTCATTTCTTTGTTTACAATTGGGGCATTGAGAAGGCCCAATAAATCCCCTTCTGGTCAAGTTATCCCAGGTGAGAATCCTTTCGTGACTGAGAAGCCGGAGGAAGGTCGAGACTTTGGGCCATATGCCAGGAGCCCAAACATGCTACCAGATAGGATCGCGCGGATTGGAGGAGGCAAGAAGGAGGGAGTAGGCTTGCTTAGTGGAGAAAACCCCTTTATAGGAGTGTCCCCATCTAAGAACATCCATATCTTCAGTCCATTTGATTCTTCTTTGTCTTAGTTCAGCATTAATAGTAGCTTTGATGTCGTCCTGAGCGCTAGGAGCAATGAGAGTAGCTTTCTTCCACTTCTTGTAGCCATTTTCATTCTCCGCAAGCCAGTGTTGATTGACTCGATCTTCCTACTGAATCCTGACATTTCCCCTGTAAAGATGATTGAGGATCTCCGAGAGTTTTGGTTGCTGTTGCCAGGCGTCCGTCCAAAATCTGGCTATGCTACCATTCTGAATTTCCCAAAAGCTATGTTTTTGAATCAAATCTTTGTGCTGCTTGGTGGCATTCCATATAAGAGAAACGGGGACTTGAGGAAAGAGTCGGATCAGCTCCTCAGGAGGCCGATTGTTGGCATATTTTGCATTCCGGATTTTAGCCCATGGTGTATTCGGATTTGAGGTTCATTTCCACCACAACCTGGCCCCCATGACAACGTTGCTATGAGTAGGGTCCCTGAGTCCAAGGCCCCCTGCTTCTTTAGGAGTGCAAATAGTATTCCAATTGACAAGAGCCCATTTCCGGTTTTTTCCAGATGAACCCCATAGAAATATTCAGTGCAACACTTTGATTTGCTTAAGGACCCATTTCAGAGTAGCCAAGACAGAGAAAAGATAAAGAGGCATAGACTGAAGAACAAATTTAATGAGAACAAGCCAGCTGGCCATGTTGAGGGCTCTGAAATTTCAGGAGGAGAGACAGGCTTCAAGCTTCTGAAGCAGGATGTTCCAAGAGGAATGTTTGATGGCTGAATCAATGAGGGGGGCTCCCAAGTATTTGGTAGGAAGAGAGGCTATGGGAAAGCCTAAGATACGGGCTATGCTAGCTTGAGTGATAGCAGGGGTGTTGAAGAAGAATATTTGAGATTTTGTAGGGTTAACAGAGGTACTCGAGGCTTCAGAAAATGTGTTCAAGAGGGATTTAAAGGCTCGGGCTTCTTGGAAAGAGGGATGGCCAAAGAGCATATTATCATCCACGAATTTTTGGTGGGTAGTAGGAGGGAGGCCATGAAGAGAGATGCCTTTCAGAAGCTGAACTCGAGTGGCATTTTGGATGAGGCGACCAAGGCCTTCAGCCATGAGTACAAAAATAAAGAGAGACAAAGGGTCTCCTTGTCTAATACCCCTAGTGGGAGAGAAAGGTGGAGAAGGAAACCCATTGATTAGAATGGAGTAGAGGTGGATGAGATAAGGTTCATGACCCATCTTATCCACAAGTGATTGAAAGCAAAAGCTTCCAGAATCCTCTAAATATATGTCCAACTCAATTTATCAAAAGCCTCAGATAAGTCAATTTTGAGGAGCATACCTGCTTTTCTGCTGAGCTTTAAGGAGTGGATGACTTCGTGAGTCAAGATGATCCCATCCAGGATCTGCCTACCTTCCACATATCCGGTTTGTTCTGGAGAGATGAGCATGGGTAAGAGAGGCTTGAGGCGATTAGCTATGACTTTTGAAATGAGTTTGTAAATCACATTGCACAAAGAAATGGGCCGGAATTTTTTGGGCTTGCTCAGCTGGTCCTCCTTTGGAACCAGAGTAATGAACGTGGCATTGAGGGAAGGAAGTAACCAGTGCATGGTTCTCGATTCTTCAACAAGATGCCGACCTCCAGCTTTATGAGTTCCCAAAAATGATGAAAGAAATTGGAAGTGAAACCATCTGGTCCAGGAGCCTTAGCAAGTTTAGTTTGTGCCAAAGCCTCTTCGACCTCCTGTAGGGATATGGATCTTAGTAGCATCTGATTGCAATCCTCCGTAATTAAATTGGGGATAAGATGAGTGATCTGGTCAATATCTGATAGCCTGCCGGGCTGAGGTGATTGGTGCATGTTTTTGAAATGATCCAGCAATTCACGTTCCATGTCTTCGTGATTTTCCAGCCTCAACCCTTGCTGATTTGTGATATGGCTGATATGTTTGTTCATTCTTCTTTGTATAGTAGAGCGATGGAAGAATTTTGTATTACGCTCACCCTCCTTAAGCCAGCGAACCCTGGATTTTTGTCTCCATAAAATTTCATCTTGCTTGTATCTTTCATTCAACTGCTGCTGAAGTGTTTGTTCCTGGTTGTCGAGGGCCTCTGATCTCCCTTTGCTAATAATTTCCAATTGGATTTCCACCATTTTAAGTTCGAGAGCTTTCTTCTCCTGAAAATTTTTCCCAAAGACAAAATGGTTCCAGCTTTTTATTTGAGCTTTTAGGAACGTGAGCTTTTACTGGAACTGAAACATCTTGGATCCTTGAGGGGGAATGAAGCTTTTCCAGGTGTTATGGACCATATCCTTGAAGGAGGGATGATCAAGCCAAAAGGCTTCAAAGAAGAAGGGTCGCTTTAAATGCTGATTAGGCCTTTGCCATTGAAGAGCAATGGGCTAGTGATCAAAACCTGTGATGGGAAGAATAGAAGCTATGATGTCCCCTCCCATATGGATAGCGTTGTCAGAGATCAAGAATATATCTAATTTGGAAGCAATGTGATGATTTCCAGATCTTTTATTGTTCCATGTGTGCACCTCATTGGTAAAAGGAAGATCAATCAACTAACTTCTGCTTATGAAATCTCTGAAGTGAGCACTATCCGGTTCTAGCCACGCGCGCCCTCCCGTTTTTTCCTCCAATTTGGTTATCATGTTGAAATATCCCCCTAAAATCCGTAGAGGATGAGTTCTAGTGGATTTTAGGACTTCCATCGTGTTCAGAAGCACGGTCTTGTTTGCCAGATCTTGTGGAAAGTAGACGTTCGAGAGATAACCATGGATACTGGTGCCTATGAGATGAAAAGAGGCTTGGATGAGATTATGGGATGCATGGAAGTCCCCAAGGTCAAGAGCTTGCGTGTCCCAGATTATGGCCAGACCTCAGGAGAATTCGGAGGCATCGAATGCAATAGAATGACTTTTGGGCCAGGCTCTAGACAGGATTTTGCCAAGGGCCTTAGAATTGCATTTAGTTTCTTGAAGAAAGATAATCTGCGGTCTTTCTTGATGTATCATACTCTTAATCATTGTGTACTTCCTGGGGCTGTTCAGCCCTCTTAAGCTCCATGATATGAGCTTCATGAGGAAACATTAGGAAGGGGTTTGTAGAACCTTGTGAGCTTGGGATAACATCCTGAATCCACCAGCATTTCCCCCAACATGATGGTGCATTGCCAGTCTGGTTTTTGGCCTCTCTTCTTTGACTCTTTTATTATCTTCAGACCATCCCAGTGACTTCCTGGTTGGATTCCTAGCTTTTTTTGCTGCTGTGCTTTGGATAGCACAACCTCCAGAGTATCTCTCTGGCTGGGCTTGATATTATCAAAGTCCTGTCGGATGCAAGCATCTTCTAAACTTGGTAGATCCATTTCTCCCAGTTCAAAGCCTTCAGAATATTCATCCATAAGACTGAGCTGACTTCTCTCAGAATTTTCAAGAATAGTGGGGATGGAGTTTAGCAAGACATTGTCAACCTCCATTCCTTTGGATTTGGCATCGGCAGAACTGGACTCGAGGGGGAGCTTGTGAGACTTGGGATTTGGTGATGAGTTAGCGGGATTCGGGGGAGCAGCATGAGTGGTAGGGTTAGGAGATGGACCAGGGGAAGCAGGGTTGGGAGCTCCAGAGGGGTCCGAATGGGCGAGGGCTTCGAAACTATTGCTGGTAGAGGGAGCAAAAACGTGCAGGCTGGGGTCTTTGTTACCATAATAGGGTTTTTTGTGGTGCTTCTTGTGGATGGAGACCTTTCTAAGACCATCTGCCTCCGATTTATCGGCTGCATCAATGCTCTTGGCTTCAATGTTCAGCAGACAGTCTCTAAACATATGCCCATGAGCATGACATCTTCGGCATCTGAAAGGAACGTGCTCATAGTCAAGGGGTTGAATCCATTCAAATTCGTCATGGAATAAACTTACCGCATCCGGAAGTGCTCTGTCCAGCTGGATGTAGACATAGATATGCGCATAGGAGGTGTACCGTCGAAGCTTGGTTTCCTCAGTGATTTTTATAAATTCTCCTAGGCCTCTGCCGATGGCTGTGAGAGATCCCTCATCCCAATAATCTAGAGGAAGTGAATATAGCCTGATCCAAACTGGCGCCCAATTGAAATTTTCCTTATCCGGGTTGAAACGTTCGACCCAGTCTCTGAGATAAAGTCCTGCTGAGTTGAAGAAATAGGGACCCCCATGTAGAACCCTATTCTAGTCTTCTATATGGTTGAAGGCCGCATTAAAGAAGCCTTTCGGCCCTAGCTGAAGCATGACATGGCCCTTGGGCTTCCATTTGGAGGCTATCCAGCCTTGCAGTGCTTTTTCTGTAGGCTAGAAGCCAATGAAATTCCCTATGATTGCATGGTCTTTCATATACTGGATCTGAGCATTTATACGGTGACTTGGGAGGTCGATCTTCGGTCTTTCCGCAGCAATGGGTTTGCATGTTACTATAGTGACAGCCGTAGGAATCCGAGTGGATTCGGAAGCCTGCAAATTAGTCAGATTATTTTTTGAGTGCGTCTCCTCCGTGACAGGAATATTCTCATTTCGTTCAGCATTTCCGTTGTTATGAGAATCTTTTGTAGGGGGGGTTGAGCGCCTCCCCCCATCTTGGATGCCATAGCCCGTGCTCAGAAATGGCAAGGCGACCGTGCTACCTGACTACTGATACCTAAACACAGACTTGTCGGCGGGTACAACGCCATTGCAGGATCATCATTGCAGAAGGGAAGAAACCCTAGATCGTCATTTCTCATGTAACCCTAATGTGCACAAGCAATCAAACCCCTTGTAAGCCCAATGGATTATAAACAAAAGATATTTAAATTAAAACCTAGGATTAATATTATAAACCTTATGAATAATATTATATCTTAGGAATATGAACCCCTAGATTAACAAACCCAAGGGATTGATGTCATAAATTCAAGGGAGTAATAAACCCAAGGGGTTATAAACCCATGAGAATAATATTAGACACAAGGAATTAATGTTATAAACCCAAGAGATATAAAACCTAAGGTAGACATTATAAACCCTAAAATAAACGTTAAACCCTAAGATTAATAAACCTAAGGGATTAATATTGTAATCCCAAGGGATTATAAACTAAATGGATTAATTTTAAACCATAATATTAATATTATAGACAAGAGGATTAATATTAAACCCTTAGAATATAAACCCTATGATTAATATTAGAAACCCTAGAACAATATTATAAACACTAGGGATTACTAAACCCATTAGATTAATATTAAAAACACTAAGGATTATAAACCCAAGGGAATACCATTAGACCCTAGGATTAATATTAAACCCTAGGAATATAAACACTAATATTGATATTATACACCCAAGATATTAATACTATAAATCCAAGGAATTAATAAACCTAAGGGATTAATATTATAAATTCAATGGACTATAAACCAAGGGGAATACTTTTAAACCCAAGGAATTAATATTATAAACTTAAGATATTTAGAAACCCAAAGGATTAATATTCAAAATCCAAGGGATTGATATTAAACCCTAATATTAATATTATAAACAATAATACTACAAATTATAAACCCAATATTAAAATTTAATATTATAAATTGAATATTAAAAGGCCCTAATATTATAAATATTGTATTAAAATAAAATTTTGTAATGTAACAATGTGACATTGAATAAATTAAAATGTAAAGTAATATTGTGATAATGATTGTTAGACTCATTTTCATATTGAGACAATGTTTGTGACAATGTGATGTTGGATACATTTTTGTACCATTCCAATGTTACAATATCAAACCGTTGATATTATAAGACCAAGTGACTAATAAACCCAATGGAATAATACTAAAAATTCAAGGGATTATAAACCAAGAGGAATAATATTAAACCCAATGGATTAATACTATAAACCCAAAGAATATAGAACCTAAGATAAATATTCCAAACCCTAAAATAAACACCCTAAGACTCATATCAAGAGCCTTGCAATTAATATTATAAACCCAAGGGATTAATAAAACCAAAGGATTAATATTAACAACCAAAGGGATTATAATCCCAAGGGAATAACATTAAACCCAACGATGAATATTAAACACTAGGAATTTGAACCCTACAAATAATAAACCTAAGAGATTAATATTGTAAACACTAGCCTTAATATTACACCCTAGGAATATAAATCCTATGATCAATATTATAAACTCAAGGGATTTATATTATTAACCTAATAGATTATAAACCTTAGGATTAATATTATAAACCTTATCAATAATATTATACCCTTGGAATATGAACCCTTAGATTAATAAAACCAAGGGATTGATAATATAAACCCAAGGGATATAGACCATAAGTTAAATATCACAAACCCTGAAATAAAAAATTATACCCTAAGATTCATCTCATGAGCCTTATGATTGATGTTATAAACCTAATGGATTAATAAACCCAAAGGATTAATATTTTTTTTTTTTTTGCTCGGTTAGACTAATCCTACACCCACGGGTTTCGAACCGGTGACCTTGCAGAACGGAGTGCCTTAACAGTGCACCCCATCACCGACTTCTCTACGCCTCGTGGGCTTCCCAAAGGATTAATATTAAAAACCCAAGGGAATAACATTAAGCTCTATGAAATTTGGGGCAAGATAGAGAGAAGAAGAACTAGTGCTAGGGTTTGCAGGTCATGGAAATCAGTTATGCGACAGTGGATCCTCACAGGCATGCACCAGAAGGGGACGACCGATTTGCTTACTCCGATCTAGATCTCAAGAGAGGGAGGAGATCGAATATTTTTTGAGCTCTATATAATTGAGGTTTCTAGAAGTTGTTTGTTACAACAAACATTGGCAAGGGTACCCAACCCTCCATAATCGTTAATGGCATTGATTCTTGAGACATCGGGGGCCTCCACTTTCCTCATCAGGGAATATGGGATCCTTACACTATGACCACACCAAACGACTCGATGTTGTCCCTCACTGGCAGAGTTGGGGCAAGGGCTATCTACTTTTCGTTCATGGAAAAGGTAGACCATGGCGTTTTACCTTCCTCATGGCTAAAAATTAGTGGAGGATCGGCAATAGAAATTCCAATCATCCATCTCAGTAGTGATGAGGTTCCTCAACGTTGATGGCACACAAGGCACTGATAGATGAAAGGTGGGTTTCCATGTACGTGATGTTGGTCAACCTGGTTCCAAAAGGAATGCCTAAAATGGGATCGTCTATCCCCAAGCTATGTTTTTTGTTTTTGAGTGTTTTGGCCTAGTTTCAATTATTATTTCTAGATTTATGAGGGATGGTTATCCCGGCTCGCTGCATGGGTAAATTGGGGGTTAGAACCACACCCTTTATCACAAAAACATAGATTATGTGGCCGGTGTGAGGAATTACTCACTTGTGTGCTCTCCCTATGTGTTGTATTTGTGCCTCCTGGCCATTGTGACAGCTCCGTCAGAGGTGTCTTCTCGAAAGAATCCAACGTAGATAGAAGAGGAGGGGTCTCTACCTCTAGGACCTATTTTCAGATCTTCATAAAAATATTAGATGGGAAATCAAAGAGTATGTGGGTACATGAAGTGAAATTTGTTATAAATCTAGAGCACAATATCCAACTTGATACAGGAATCCCAGCTTCAAAAAAAAGTCTACTATATTCAGGAAAGTTGCTACAGGAAGAAGCCCAATTAAAAGAATACCACATTCAAAGGAAATCCTCCATAGTGTTGAACTTATGAATCAAAGGCGGTACTCCACGAGTAAACACATCCACTAGATATGAATTGAACACAACACCTTGTTTCGGGAAATAACTCCCTAGAGGTCATTGGGTCAAAAACCTCCACAGATCAGGGTATGTTATTCAAGAAGGACTCACAAAACCACACTTGTATGCTAAAAACTAGATAGCATTGATTGTAGAACTCACCCGTAGGTCCTACGTTTGATGTAGATCCTGTGGGGTCCAAACCCCCAGTAACCCTTCTTCCTCTTCAACCTGGAAATCAAGAAAGAACATGCATGGAAATCTAGTTGTACAACATCTATCTCTCCTAAATGTCAGTGTAATCCATGTGAAACATCATATAAACAATAATAAATGCTTAATTAACAATCTTTTCACATATGCAAGCAGATATTAACAAGTGAATCCGGGAACAAGATGGTTCTTCTTCATTACGAACAGCATGTACAATTATAGAAAGGTGGAGAGATCACCTGAATCCTTCCATGATCTTCGAGCAGACTGTCATTCAGATCCGTCCTGCCCTTGCCTCACTAGGAATCTTTCAAGACTTGTGCACATGAGATGACATATAAGCTGATGAACATCTCCAGGAAACAAGGGTTTCCTATAAAAAATCTTGGAAGTGCAGGAGGCATGGGAAATTAGACTTGAATTTGGGCTCCAACAGAGTATAATGTCTATAATTTTCTCTCTCCCTTAGGCCATGCACATGAGGGGCTTTTATATTCCCTGAAAGTAGTTTCAATCTGTTAGAAACAGTTGGCTATGGGCTGGGGTGGTTGAATTACTGGAATAACCATCAACCCAGCCTCGAAAATAGGGATTTTTATACATTTTTTAATGATTTTAATGGCATACGCGGAAAAGAATCTCTGGACTCATGTATACACGTGGAAAATTCTGGGCATCTCCGCGTATGGGATTTTAAACACTATTTTTTATAACCTTTATTCAAGTCTTTGGGAATGGGTGCCCAAGGCCAAAAAGATAATCATGAATCTCATGAGGGTGAAAAATGATGCTATAACACACCTCAACTAAGGGGAGCCAACACTTATAAATGTGACACCCCAAATGGTATCTCTTACAGTAACATTTTGCAGGGAAAAAAAAAGCAACAACAACATCCAAACTAGCACAGAATACTCCAAAACCATACAGAGTGGAGCAACTGAACTGCGTGCCAAAAATGAACATTAAAGCACCAGAGATCGATGATCGTTGTTCCACATTCAAAACATAGGCAATAATATATAGATTTAACTGTTTGTAGCCCAAACCAATGGAGCTTTATCACTGGATTTTTACCAATTGTACTATGGAGTGTGATATCCTTCTTTGTTCCAAGGGGTATTTTATAGTCAAGTCCCATTCTACAGAAGCTAGAGATATCATTCTCCAGGAGGGACCATGGTTTTGGGGCTCCATCAGCCTCTTCATCGCACCATGGTTCCCTAATTTCAATGCAAACGCGATGGAGATAACGAGAATGCTATTTTGGGTGTGATTCTTCACTTTTGGAATGAATATGTATTAGAGGGAATAGGAAATACCATAGGGGGATACATCAAAATAGACATCCAACATTTGGAAGAGAGAATCTTCACCTTCACACGAATTTGTGTGGAAGTGTATCTCAGCAAGGGATTAATAGAAAGTATCCATCTGCTTCATAACCAACAAAAATGGAAGTAACATCTTGATTATGAAAACACTGCACTTAGGTGTAGGATATGTAGGATAACCGGTCACTTAAAAAACACATGTCCGAACAGAAAAAGGGAAAACAGAGAAAAGAAGAAGACAGGGAAAGAAACCAAAGGATGGAAATTCCCCTCAAGTTGACTAGAGCGAGAGATAGAGGAAGAAGGGGATACTCCCATTCAAAATGAGAGAAAACAATCTGCTTCCGATACGAGGGAACCAAAACATGAGATACAAGACCCATTTGAACCTAATGTGCCGGCTCTGCCAGAACACACCATGGTGGATCCTATGCCAAGAGAAGCTCCTTCTGAGATAAGCTTAGGTGCGAATAAAAGATTGCATGTGTCTAAAATATCAGATTTAGATAAAGAAAACACCACAAGGAACAATGATTTAGCCTTGGTTCCTTCATCCCTACATTGAAGGACTTGGCAGATTGCCCAAAAGTGAAAAGGAAAGCGTGAAAATCCTAGCCCCGCTGGAAATATGCAATCTTATTGGTAGCTTTCATACGATGTGTGCTTGAGCACAGGGGCCCTCTGGGCATCTCGAATGCTTAATTTCATCTAGAAAATGTAACTTTTCATTACTTATTAATAGAAAATTGTTGATTTTTTCTTTGGAAAAGAAAACATTAAACTCTAGGATGAATATTAAACACTAGGAATATAAACCGTAAAATTAATACACCCAAGAGATTAATATTGTAAACACTAGGCTTAATATTAAATCCTAGGAACATAAACCCTATGATTAAAATTACAAACCCAAGGAATTTATATTTTAAACCCGATGGATCTATATTAAACCCTAGGACTAATATTATAAACCCTATCAATAATATTATACCCTAGGAATATGAACCCTTAGATTAATAAACCCAAGAGATTGATATTATAAACCTAAGGCATTAACAAAAACAAGGGATTAATACTAAAAACCTAAAAAACCCAAAGGATTAATACTGTAAACCAAAAGTATATAAACCATAAGATAAATATTATAAACCCTAAAAAAAACATGGTCCACCATGGCTGATTTTCATATTGAGACAATATTCGTCACAATGTCACTTTGGACCATGGTTGACCATGATTGCTTCTCATATTAATAGAATCTTTGTAACAATGGGATGTTGGACCATGGTTGATTTTCATATTAACAATATTTGCCACAATGCGAGATTAGACAATGGTTGGTACTGATTGGCCATGGATGACCATGGTTGTGGCAAGGTGACGTTGGATCGTGAGACAATATTTTCCATAGTGTGACCATGACTATTGACGATCATTGACCATGATTGACCATGTTTTATTTTCATATTGAGACAATCTTTCTCACAATGCGACGTTGGACCATGGTTGACAATGGTTGATGATGGTTAACAATGAGTGATTTTGATATCGAGACAATATTTGTCAGAATGGGACATTGGACCATGGGTGACCATGATTAACCATGGTTGATTTTCATATTGACCATGATTGATCATGATTGATTTTCATTTTGAGACGCTTTGTCACAAATCGACATTTGACCATGTTGACTATCAATGAAGATGGTTGACCATGGTTGCTTTTCATATTCAGACAATCTTTGTTATAATGTGATGTTGGAGCATGATTGATGATGGTTGACTATGGTTGAACATGGTTGATTTTCATATGGAGACAATCTTTGTCACAATGTGACATTAGGCCATGGTTGAACATGATTATAAACCCAAGGGATTGATATTATAAACCCAAGGGACTAATAAACGTAAAAGGTTAATACTAAAAAATTAATGGAATAATATTAAACCTAAGGGTTTAATATTATAAACTCAAGTTATATAAATCTTAAGTTAAATATTATAAATCGTAAGATAAAGATGGTTGATTGTCGTTGATCATGGTTGATTTCATATTAACACAATATTTTTCACAACGTGACGTTGGACCATGGTTAACCATGATTTATTTTCATATTGAGACAACCTTTTTCATAATGCAACGTTGGTCATTGGTTGACCATTTTTTATTTTCATATTGAGACAATCTTTTTCACAATGTGATGTTGGACCATGGTTGACCATGGATGACCATAGTTGTCATAATGTGACTTTGGACCAAGAGGCAATCTTCGTCAAAATGTGAGCATGATTATTGACTATGGTTAACGATGGTTTACCATGATTGACCATGGTTGATTTTCATTTTGAGACAATCTTTCTCACAATGCGATATTGGACCATAGTTGACCGTGATGGACCATGGTTAACAAAGGTCAACGAGGTTGACCATGATTGATTTTCATATTGAAACAATATTCGTCACAATGTGATGTTGGACCATGGCTGACCATTATTGACCATGATGATTTTAATATTGACCATGATTGACCATGATTGACCATGGTTGACCATAATTGACCATGGTTAACCATGATTTATTTTCATATTGAGAGAATCTTTGTCATGATGTGACGTTTGAATAGATATTATAAAACCCTAAAATAAACATGGTTGATCATCATTAACCATGGTTGATTTTCATATTGACATAATCTTTGTCAAAATACATCGCTGGACCATGGTTGACCATGGTTGATTTTCAATTTGAGACAATATTTTTCATAATGCGAGTTTGGACAATGGTTGATTTTCATATTGAGACAATCTTTGTCATAATGCGACCTTGAATGATGGAAGACCATAGTTTTTATAATCTAAAGTTGGATCAAGAGACAATTTTCGTCACAATGTAACCATGATAATATTACTTAATGTTATTAATGTTAATAATTATTGTTATAATTAATATTAATATTAATAAATAATTTTAAAACTTAATATTAATATTAATATTATCACTATTATAATTGATAATTAATATTAATTAATATTAATATTAATTAAATTAATATTAATAATAAAAATTATAATAGTCGTTTAACCAATATTAACATGTTTTGATTTCCTAGAAATATGCAAAAAGTTATAATAGTAGTTTTACTCTTGAAGATATAATACTAGTTATAAGTTTTAAATTTTAAAATTCATATAATATAATATAATATATAATATCAATTTAAATTTTAAGTTATTTTAATATTAATATTAATATTAATACTAGTACTAGGATTAATATTAATTTAAATATTAATTATTATGAATAAGAATATTAATATTAATATTATTAATATTTATAAATGTTAATTTTAATATTAATAACATTCAATTAATAATATTATTATCATTAACGACATTAACATTATTATTATTAATAATATTAACATTAATATTCATAAATAGTATTAACATTTAGTATTAACAATAATATTAATTAATTAAAATATTAATGCAATTATTATACTTATTCATCATAATAATATTAATATTATTGTTATTAATATTAATTTTATTATTAAGTCCTAGAGGAAAAATTACTAACAAATGATATTAGTATTCTATAATTATTATTAATATTATATAAGTGTTAATATTAATTTAGTGAGAATTAATGTTAAAATATTATTAACAATATTCAATAATAATGTTATTATCCATTACTATAATAATTTAGTATTATCAAACTTAAATCTAAACCTAATAATATTAACTACTATTAATATTATCAATGTTTTTATGAATAAAATATTATTAATAATTGATATTAATGTTGTATAATTATTAAAATGTTAATATAATGAAATTGATGTTAAAATTAATAATCATTAATAATGTTATTAATCATTGTTATACACACCTAATATTATTATAAATCTAAAACACTATTATTATATTATTAGTAAAACTAAATCTAATATTATAAAACATAAACCTAATATTAAACTAAATTTAATATTAAATCTAATGTTTCAAAATATAAATCTAATATTTAAAAACCTAAATTTAATATTAATAAAATTAATATTAAACATAATTATAAATTACTATCACATATCTTGGAGAAATATTAAATATGAGTATAGTATATTATACAACATTAATTACTAACTCAAATATCACCATAATTTTGCATCAACATTGATCACCTACACACATAGAAATAAAAAAATAATAATCCAATAATCTATTTTTAATAAAAGTTGAATGTGCTAACCAATTATAGGTTGAGTTGACCTAATGGTTAAGAGAAATTGTTTCCTCCTAAGAGGTCACATGTTCAAGACTAGAGGAGGTAGATTATGCATGCCTTCTTAAGCTAAGCAATAATATGTGGGTCCCTTGTCCCACAAACAAGAGCATCTCATACATTTATATATTTTAATTGATTAAAGTATATAATTCGATATACTTTACATTTTTTAAATGCAACACATTATTATGGTAAATTCTAGTTTTTCGAATAATACAAATATTTGAGAGTCTCGATAATTTGATATGATAATTTTAGAGGTAAAACACAAATTTTTCATATACAAAAATACTCAACAATAAATTTAAATAAAATTGGGTTTCTTCAATACTTCAAAGATGTTTTCCTTACACAACATTATTTATAAAAAATAATTAAAACTATAAAATTAATTCTTGAAAACATATCTAAATTCAATTATTTGAAACACAACTAAGAAGAGTTGTTTCATTCTATAATTAGCAGCACACCAATACTTTAATCACCACACTCCTCAAAGTATCAATGCTGAATTCCAAAGAGGGAAAATATAGAATATTATCAAACTCTCAATTTATGCTTCCAAAGAAAAATATAAATAACTAACATAAATCCATCTCCATATTCTCACATAATAAATAGGTTTTGATCTCTAGAAGGATGGAATATTATTAACATAGCTACATTATAAAATCAATGATTATGTAAGATGTGTTTTTTCTAACTTATTTAAATTCAAGGAAGATGAAATGTATATATATCTCAATGTATTTGAATTTTAATTAAACCCAAAAATAATATTCATAGACATTTGGTGTTAATCCTATGAAAATGTAAAAAAAAAACAAAAAAATCTTATATTATTAAAAAAAATCATTTATAATTAATCGAAGACTTAAAACCTAATTTTCTTGTCATTCTTGGAAAGTAATTATATTTTGGTTCTATTTGCTAAAGGTATCACTTACACTTCTAGAAAAACATATTGAATAACAATACATCACCTCTTTAAAGAGAAGAACAAATATAAAATTTATTGTAAATTGACTATAGAAAATAACTTACCACCACAATGTAAAAACAAAATATTTTATACAACATTAAAAAAACCAAATTATTTTCTAAGATGAAGAGGATTAGGAATCAATTAAATATAGAGCATATTGGGATAAATTATATCCTTAATATCAGAGTGAAAACATGAACATTGTTTATAATCCATAGAAGAGTGTATTTAAACAAATTCGTCTGATTATCTTCTTAAAACAAGAGAGAAAGAGAGAGAGAGAGAGAGTATGCAAAACTGAGAAAATGACAATTTCACATCAGAGTAAACATCACCAATTGCTTGACACAATAATCCTGGAATAAACTTTCAGTATTAATGAAATGATCTCTTCAGTACAGTGCACAAATTTACATCAAAATGCAAACCCTTTATTGATACAAGTTCCAACCCTTACTAAGTCCCTTTACATCACATTTATAGAGATTGTTTTACATTTATCTCTTGGAATTCAAAGAAAATAGTTTTTACAAAATAAAATATGTTAAAGGAACATATATTTTAGAGATAAGAGAGAAAGATAAGGAAATTCTGGTAGCCTGCTATGTTGTCTAGGCTTATATGAAATTGGTGAAGACTGTAACTATTTTTCTGCAAATGTTATTCCTTTCGATGATAAAAATTATGTGCTCGAGTTACACTTCATTCAATAAACTCTAGAAATCAGTCACACCTTTCTTCACTTGGGATGGAAAAGTTAACCATATTTCTGAACCTTCATCCACATCAGTGTAAATGTCAAAAGTGGGTTTATTTAAATAAAGGTGTTGAACTTCATACTTAATATTTTAATGAAAATATAATCCCTGTATGAATGCCTCTCCAGTAATAATTCCTTTAGCCTTTTCAAACTTTAAGGCATCATCACCTATGTTGCACAGCCGCTCTTGGTAGTTTTCTAATTGGATCAATTTTCCATGAGGATTTTTCAAATTAGGAAAAACTTTTTCCTACAACAATGTAAATTTTCTATTGAACCTCTTGACCCGGAACTCAAGGTCTTTGCATTTTTTCTCCAATTGTATCATCAAGTTATTAAACATTAAGACCCTTTTAACTTCCATGACTACTATTGTCCTATATGAAATGTTCAAGTCTTCTAATTTATCCTTGTTTTTGGAATCTAACAGCTTAATAATCCTTTTTTCCTCTTTTGGTTGGTGTTCCAAATCTTCCTTTGTATTTTCTATTGTTGTCTTTACTCTTTGCACCAATTCCTCCTGCTCGAAATTCATCTGAATTGAAGGCCACATATCTATTACATTGGCATTTATTTTTTGCCAAATATTTTTTTTTTTCCTCTGCCATCATTTGAATGATAAAGGAATGGTCCTCATATTTTTGTATCTATTCGATAATTTTATAAGTTTTTTGCATTTCTGAACAGTATGAATTTCCAACCTTGACTTTTTTTCCTCCATTCGGGATAGTTCTACCAACAACCTCTCTTTCTTAGCTCAAACTAATGTTATTTCATTTAGAGCTCTAGTAATTTCTTTAGTAGGCTCTGAAGTTGTGGTCTTTGCTGTAGTTTCTACTTCTGTACCTGTGCCTGATGTAGATATTCCTACTTCTTCCCATTTTTCCTTCTCCTTCAAGAGTGATTCGATGCCCTGCTCCATATTTTGTATCTGTGCATTTGTCTCAACCACTATGGTAAATAAATTTTCTTTCTCCATTTATATACTAGAAACCTCTTTGGCTTGGGGATGGTTTGTGGAGGGTAGCTTCAGTTAATTCCTTAATGCTTGAATTTATGCCTCTTTACTCTTTATTAGTTCTTCTGCTGCTATGACATCCTTAAGGTTATTCCCTAGCTTTATTATGAAATCTTCCAAAGATTTTATTATATTTTCCTTACACAAAGAAGATTATTTTTCAATCTTAAACTAAGAAATGATATTATTTAAGGATCAATGTAATCTAGATATGTTGATGAATGAACTGGTAAGTGATGAAAATTTCAGCTGAGCTTTATTCTTGTGTAAATCGATTTGATCCATTTCATGTATTTTCCTGGTATCAATTGAAAAAAATGGAGGCTTTCTAGTCTTATACACTACTAGGATCTGGAATTAATGGTTCCATGAAATCTATTTGGAATTTTCCTTTCTTTGAATCAAATGCGAAGAGTAATCTATGTTATGTTTTAGTAGTCTGCTTCCAAAACTAAGAGTAGGTGGAAGCCTTCAAAGCTTCATTTTTCAACTTCATCGCCCTATATCTTGAAAATATACCTTTCTGAGCTGCAATTTGAGAAATGGATGACACTAAAGATTCGACTGTTGCTCCTATAGTAGGTGACTACACTGTTTCATTTATTTCATTAGAAGGAGGAATTGTAGTTTCCATAGTAGGTGATTCTACTATATCTTTTATTTGAGTAGAATAAGTACTTGAAACCTCTGAGTGAATCAAATTAGTTGGCTATTGAGTGTCCCCCTCTTCTCGAGACCCATATCGAATAGTAATCACTTGTGGCTTAAACTAAGGATGACTTTGTGAATCAGATTTTTTAGCAGTAATTGAATCCCTTTCCTTTCTCTTGAAAACAATAAATTCTAGATCGAGATTTTATGAATCAATAAGGGACATGGCTTGTCTTTCCCTTTATAGTTCCTTTTTTTAGGAGTTGGTGTTGGCATAGATGATTGAATAATAATCTGTTCTTCTGCTTTGTGTAAAGTACCCTCTATCCACTCCTCGTGATTGGCATATTTTTCAATTTTGAGCCTCAATGTATGTGTGTAGGAGGTACTCTTTTTATCTGAGCCGATATTTGAAATGATTCGCAAGGGATCATAAGACCAAGAAAAACTGAGTTCGAGCTTCATATGATTCAAAATAACCACCACATATTTTGCCACAACTCTAGTATTGATAATGTAGGGCACAATATGTGACTTCATTTTGAATTCTAGTTTATTTTTTTATGCCACAAAATGAAGCTCATCCATGTTGAAAATTTTCCCGGTGTATTATAGTGTGAACTATTTGGCTGGGACAAACTTTAGTAGCATGTAAGGAGGAAATTATGATTCATATATCCTTATCTCAGTGTAATTCTAGTATAAATACTAGGCTCTGACCTTGGACTGCTCTGAAAATTGTAGGAACTACTTTATTCCTGGTGAAATCCTTGGAATCTAGTCATTGCTAAACAAACACAATGATGTATGCAAAAATTTAGGAAAAAAATCATTATATGAGTACTCCTATGAGTTATTTCTAAACAAATAATTCCAATGAATCACTAACCAAGGATGGCTCTCATTCTTTGTTTTCTGTAAACGGGACTCAAACTTATTTGACTGATAATATAACATGAGATAAATTAAAACAGACTCATACTTGAAGGCACCTTCTCCTTTAAAATTTAACAATTGATCATGGATTGAGTCTACAAGAAATTTGTTGAAATCGAAAAGAACTAATGGCTGCTTTCCTACTATAAAAATTGATAGAAAATAAAAGACTGATTCAGACACCCACTGATCATTATGGTACCCAAGCAATCAGGTTACCATAGAAATTACTTGCTGGGCTATTTCAGGAAAAATTGAAACTGGATAGGGGGATTAGTTCAGGGTAATTGGACATTTTTTGGAAGAAAATACTAGAAAATTTGAGTTATTTTAGGAAGGTTAACTTCTTATATATTTCCATCAAGACCTTGACTCAAAAAGGATGATGAGAGGCTTGATATTCAATTTGTAGGGACTCACAGATGCTCTAATGGGAAATGGATAAAATACCCTGCTTGCTACAGGAAATGAGAACTCTTTGAATGGGAAAATACCTGGGATGGAACCATGCAATAAATTCAGGGAAAATGAGCTTTTGGGAAACCTAATTGAGGCAGATTGGATTTCCAAATGTTTAAATCATCACTTTTGTTCATAAAATTATGGTTGGACCAATTATGGAGTTTCTACAAGTTGAATTCTGATTTGGTTTCATCTATTTTGTACTAGGAGTCTATCACGGGAAGTTTATCAAAATTTGGAACTGGGAGATTCATGGGATTTGAATTAGTCTCCTTTCCCTTTTACAGTTTCACATATTTGAAATGAAGCACATGGAAAGAAAATTAACTAGAAAGATTACAAAGGTCAAAAAATTACTTTAATCTAAAAAAAATAGTTGAAAAAAAAGGTTACCCGTGGATAATTTATCATATGGAAGAAATAAATATTGGTGTAGAAGATTGAAAACTGATGAAAATTCATTTTTTAAATCTGCAGAATTGATGCTGTGGGGAAATGGACAAATACAATTCTTCATAGTCTTTATAACTATTATATCATTTGTGTAACAGGAAAATTTCGATGGGTGTGGAGCGGGGTTTTATTTTCTAATTGAAATCTTAGTGGGAAAAATTAATGCAAGGAATTTTTATAAATTGATTTGGTAGCATAATTTAAATGTTAAATGACTTTGTAATGTGGCGGCCAGTGATGTGGTGGGACAAGTGGTAGTAATAGAGTGGAGGATATTAATGGGTATTTTTCAGGTGATGGATGGTGGAGGAGTAGACGTGTGGCAAGAGGTAAGTGGCGAAGGCATGGAGCCTTGGCAGGAAGCAACGCTGGTATTTCAGGGGGCTGGAGGTGGTAAGATATATTTGGAGGGAACCCCTGAAATTCCCCATATATTCCTTAGTATCATGGATGGGTTTTGGTGGAAACCACCTTTTAGCCGCCCCACCCCCTTGTATTAACCTTCGGGAGTATGCGGGGCCATAATGCTTCCTTCGCCGTAGATATAGTTGGAGGGAAGCCGCGTCGTAGATCTACGCACATCCTTTAACACAAAATGACAAAAATATAAAACAAATGTTTTTTGAAATAAAATAATAATGTGACATTTTTACTAGATTTCTACAAAGGGGATTTTCCATTTTTATTTTCTACTTTTAATTTTTATTTTATTTTCCATATGTGTATATCAATTTTTTATATCATATATATATATATATATATAATTTATTTTTCTTTTCTTTTTTCGCTTTTTTTCTTTTCTTTTCAATTTTTGAAAATAATTTTGGGAGAATGAAATAATTATTTAGAATATCTCATAGCAAAAAGAAAAACAGATAATAATCAATTCATGAGACTCTAACAGAGCCAAGAATCCTTCCTAATAATTTTTCTACTTCTCTGGAGAGGGGAGAATAGAAGCAGGGCTATTCATTAGAACATAATGAAGTGGTTAAATAAACAAACATGTTAAGGAAACCGAAGGACACAGGTGAAGGACACTTGTTATTTGGAATTGGACACATGTTATCAACATTTTGAAATTGAAATCTTTACAAATGGCATAGTAAATTCATAATAAGGATTTGTAAAAAATTAATTTAAACATGGTTTAATCATATGATTAGATATGAAGGCAAGCTAGTTGTATGGATTCCATCCATTGATAGATTGGAAACAACAAGAATATACTGGCATCTTTATATTTAGACCATTAGATCAAATTATTTAATTAATAAAATTATTAACGTAACCAATTCCAATAAAAAAATACTTATCACCTTAATTAAAACATCATAATAATAAAAAAATAATATTAAAATTTTTAACATGAAAAAATGTGTACAAACATGTATCTTGCAGACATGTATCTTAATTATGTCTTACTAAGTAACGAAGGTGTATGGTCGATGGTCTATCTTCGAACATGAACCTGCGAGATATTTTGGCATTATTGTGGAGATGAATTGTTATTTCATAGTGGTAGAATAAATTCAAAGTGTTAAAAAATGAATTTATTTTCTAAATTTAATTTTTTTCTATAACAATTTATTATTTTTCTTATTTCATAGAAAACAAGGAATTTTGGCATTATTGTGGAGATGAATTGTTATTTCATAGTGGTAGAATAAATTCGAAGTGTTAAGAAATGAATTTGTTTTCCAAATTTAATTTTTTACTATAACAATTTATTATTTTTCTTATTTCATAGAAATCAAGGTTATTTGCCATAAGTAATCAAGGTTATTTTCTAAAAATGCCGCTTCTATTGAAGTTTCAAATGCTAAAAATACATTTTTATAATTTCAATTAACTTTATATTATCACAATGTAAAATTATAAATGCTTATATATATAATTTTTTTTAAATGATATATAATATATTCTCTGGTTTTATTTTAGAGTTATTTGTATTACTTATTGAAAACACATATTTCCATTTCCTCTTTATCCCATGACAAAATGTTATGTAATTTAAACTTTAAATTATTAAAAAACAATTTTTTTAACCTCTTATTAAATATATAATTATTAGATTATTTAAATAATAAAAATAATTATAAAATAATTATAAATAAATTTATTTATATTATTAAGTTATTTCGTTCATATTATTTCATTCATTTTATATATATGAAAATCCATTCATATATGTTCATATATATATAGGTATATATATGAAATTCCAATATATATTTAGTATAATAAAATTTGATTATATATTATTAAATTATTTTAATAATTTATTTAAAAAATTTAATTTAATTTTCAATTATATTATTAAAATGGTTCAAATAATTAATTAAATATTAATATTTTTATTTGTTTTTATAAGTATTCATATTAATTATAATAATTATGTTAGGGAATTAGTTTCAGAGTGAAAAGTCTTTTCAAGAAAAAAATTTAAAAATTAGCATAGCCATATAAATAAAATGCTTGGTAAATTTTGTAAACATAAATTTATAATAAATATCAAAATATTTATTTTATGGTACAGTTCATTTTGTTAAAATTAAAATAATCATAAAAAATAACTTTATTATAGATTTATTTTAAGTTTTTATTAATTATAAGAAGAATTCATATATAAATTAATTACATATACATTTAAAAAAACATAAAACAAAATTTTTAAATATGGAGATTTACCTTCACTTTACAATGGAGATTCTTAATATATAAATGTGATTTGTTGCAATATCATGGACCAATATCATTGTTTATCAATGCAATATACTCAAAAAATTATAACTCACTTTGTATAACACATATTCATATGACATTATTTTAATTAGTCAATTTAATTAAAAAGATACAAAGGAGATAACTATTTCTAAAATAAATCTCAACCATTAATTTTTGTAAATTAAAATAAATATTTTAGAATATTTTTAAAATTTAAACCTATAATATCCATCAAATAATTGTATATAATTAAATTAAAATTCACAAATATATATATATATATTAAAAACTAATATTATAAAATATTAACTATTTAAAAAATAAATTTATTTAAATAGCTACTATTTTAAAATCCTAAATATACAAAATCCAAAATTAAAATTTTTACTCCTAAACTTAAATTAAAATTTTCATCGTACTTAAAAAAAAAAAAATCGTATCCTTTGTATTATTATAATTTCTAATTTAAAATTATGATTATTTCTAAATTATGTAAGAGGTCAACCTTATTAAAATATATGTTTCTATTCCAATTAACTAATTGTTTTTTGTTTACATGGTTAATTAAATTTTGTATTCTTTTCAATTATCATGATTTATTAATTAAAGAAAATGTATGTTATAAAAATGTATATCTATAGATTTAAATGAAGAGAAGATTATTTTATATATATATAATTATCCGAGAAAGAGTCATCATAGATCTATATTGTGGGAAGAAGCACAAAAGGAACATTACATTGTCATCAAGGAAGAATACTCTCTATAAAACTCCGAATCACAAGAAACTAGGCAAGAAAGAAAAAACCTTCAAGACACGCAGGCAGAAAGCCCCACCCAACAACAAAAAAATGAACTTGATAGCTCCTTAGGCATCAACAATTCTGAGGGTTTGAATACGCAAAAGAAATCTTCATTTAGCAGCAAAGTAAATCTCACGGATCTTGAAGATAAGACACCAGTGTCTCAAGGATCAGAAGAGATGAAGGAGTTGCAAGATAAAGGAAGTTGGAAAACTGTAGAGAAGAAAAATAAAACTACAACACCAATTTCACCAAGAAAGATGAGAAGCCAGACAATTAAGAACTAAGAAAATTATAGGTCTAATAGACCAAAGTTTGATCTCAGTAGAGACTAACCATTATCACCATCATCATTATATATATATAATAAAATGATACAAAATTAAAATATATTATATTAATTTAAAAATATTCTATTTATATAAATATATAACTTTGAAAATTAAATGAAAAAAAAATTGTAACCATTAATTTCTTTCAATGACCTAAAAACTAAAATTATATTTAAAAATTAAACTTTTTTACGATGGACAATGGATATAATTAAAATTTGAAAAATGTTTATAATAACCTAAGTTTTGCTACTATATCAAAATATATGTAACATAAAATATATGTAACATAGATAGACCTAATAATTACATCTTTCTTAATATAGAAATGAATATAGACGTGTTCCTTCGAGTTTTATATTTTAAATACACTGGTAACTCAAAAGAATTTTTTTTTAAAAGGTTATGAAGAAATTAAATAGATTATAAAACTATTTTTATTTTTATTTTTATTTTTTTCTAAATAAAAATATTAACGACTTTATTTTAGATAAAAATTTGTAAATGTACATACTAATTGGTATTTCCCTATAATGAGATTTATGTAAGAATGAGCATCTATTTTTCTGAAGATGGATATAATCCAAGCATTATGTAGTCAACTTTCCTTCAAGTAGTCATTATCTCAACTTTAAATATAGAATACAAAAAACTACCAAACTCCCTAATAGTACAAAAGTTAGATAATGTTGCGTGTTTAATATTTCCCATTTTCATAAAACAGAGAAATAAAAATCAGGGTTCAGGAAAATGAGAAGTAAGGTGTCATTGTTGGGAATGAAAGATTTCCGAAACTCTTCACTGTACCTCAAGTCTTTAAACGTTTGGTACTTATACACATAAGAAAATGAATGTGCGAGAAAACATATTGTACATTCTTAATGTACTAAAATAAAAGTCGATGTAAGCAATTCTATCAGACAAAAACCCCTTTTATAAATTGTTTAACTAAAAGATAGTCATCTAGTATTTGAATATGTGTAAATTTCTTTTTCAATAGAAAAAATAAGGACCATATTGAGTGTAGTGTTTACTAATGGATAAATAGAAAAAAGTGATTTTGGGAGAGGAAAATGATATTTCTGACACTCGCACGACTCAATCCACTTCCAATTTTTTGTAGATTATTTCGAGAGTTTTATTTAGAAAATGCATAGGGAAGGAACTCATTTTTGTGGTTGGTAGATAATCATGTGTGAGGAGGTTTATAAGAGAATTGGGGAAATTAATTTAAAATGATAGGACTTTGAGTAACACAACTAAGAGGTATGGTGTCTTTTCCTTCAAAAATGAAAACATTTATATTTAGAAAATTTCACCGAACCAAAGTTAGCGAGAGGGATTTGAAAGCTTTGTGACATTATTTTTATACCAAATTTTAAAATTTTATTCTATTGAAACTCATGGGAAAATCCTTTCTAGGGATTATCAATTCCTAATATTCCTTCAATATCTTTCTAAACCTAGTTTGAGAAAGGTTATGCTAGGATAATTTGGGAATGTAGGTTATGATAGGATAATATGGGATTTTTTTTGAGTTCATATTCGTATAGGTAACATGTACTTGAAACTTGAAACTTTATTTTTCTATAGAATATCTCAAGTAAGGACCCTATTGTTGAGGAGTAGTGGAACTTATTGTTGAGGATTAGCCACAAGGATATATTTTTTTACTTTAGTAGACATTTGAATTTCCAAATGGATTTCCACAACTAGAGTAGTGGTTTATTTATGCATGTCAATGTACAGGTCTTGTAACTAAACTTAGGCTTCTATCCTCCTTAATGTTTTTGGAACTAAAGGAGTTCATACTCTAGATGATTTATGATGGTGATGCATTTTTTGTGATATTCTACATAGGATTGTGAACCCTTGGTGTAATCCTCACTAGGTTTGAAGTCTCTTCACAAGAGATACTACTAATGATGACTATTAACCTCTAAGGCTAAGAAATATCTCTTTAGATTGTAGAATAATTTAGATATTAAATCCTAAATGAAAGGAATTGGTGTCATGTTCATGTCCTTTCTCAAAAATCTATGGGTATAAGTATATTTGGACCTTGTCTCCTTTGTGAATAATCCAAATAAACTAATTCCAATCAATCAGAAGGATGCAACTATGAATTTCCAACTATGCAAGAAGTTCAATGCTTTTCTGTCTGTGGTCATAATCTAATCCACCTTGGAGATGGTAGAAAAATATTTATCTTTTATAGTCTATACCCATATCCCTTATCAGAACACGAGTCTCCAAAATTTCTTAGTTGTTAATTATTTTGAGAAAAGAAACAATTTTTTTAGCCCACAACCACCTTCACATTTTTGGATAGTGAGGATTTTTCAAGCTATCAACACTATAACTTTATTTTATTAAATCAATGACTCGAAGAAAAAATAATAGAATTTCCAACTATGCTCAAGGATTCCTTTTAGGATACAAATAACAGAAATATAGCATACCAAGAAGGCCCTAAGGAAATATTGGACAACTAAAAATTGTTCGCATTATGGCTAATGTGTTTTCCTTGATGTCAACCTCAATTTCAACTTGTAATATAATGTCATAATGATATATAGGTGTCGCAGGAGTTTTCTAAAGTATTACAGGTCATATGAATGATTTCACATGTGATGTAAAGGATGAGGAAGTGTATTGGCAGGTTTCATTTCACAAAAATTGAAGAAGGTGAAGTTTAGAAAACTATACTGTAACAACGCCTGGTTGACTTTCTATCAAAAAAATATAATACCAAGGTCATGGGACACATATTCCAAGCCAAATGGTGGGAAAAACATCCTAGTGGGGATCAGTTTCGATTTAATAATGGCTAAGGAAATTGGAAAAGGCATTGCCAAAGGCAAAGAGAAATTAATTGATATTTTATTTATGAAATAATGGACAATATGAGAAAAGGGAGATGAAAGGTCACACATTTTCATGAGATGTAAATTGAAGGAAAAATTAAAGAACATGAAGAAATTAGAGGCCTCAATGATAAAAATTCTTTTGAAGACTAGTTCACAAACTTTTTTTAGTTTTGTTTCAGAGCTCTCTTTTATTCTCTCATTCTCTCATATTGTTGCACACTTAGAGAAATCTTGGAGAATTTGTGGAGAATGCTTAGAGCACTCTATTTTTCATTGAATTTATAAAATAAGGCAACTGAAAGAAAGAAAGCACAAGGGAACAACGAGATAAAAAACTACAATAGAATTTCTTTGCAGGTATCGAGTTACATGTATGATTTCCTTGCTAGTTTTGGCATACATGGTATATGCATGTGGTTATTTCGTTATGATCTGTCAATGAGGTGGAGGATTTGTTGGATTAATAATAATTTTTCCTAGCCTTGAAATTTCCGAATAGTCTTGGTGTTGTGTGTTTTTCCACTTGGAATTTCTGATTGGTGTTGAGGTTCCTTATGGATGTGGGTTGAGTTACTAGTCCTTTGAGCAGTTGGTTGGAAAAATTCTATAGAACTCTCGAACAACTTGGGTTTAGTTACTAGTCCTAGAGCCTTGGTTGGAAAAATACTTTGGAGCCCTTTGTGGGTTGAGTTAATTGTCTTGAAGCCTTGGTTGGACAAACGATCTAGAGTCCTGAAAGGCTGTGGGTTGATTTATTATTTCCTAGAGTCACTGTTGGAACAAATGCTCTTGATTCCTAGAAAATTATTTAAAGACTGATCTCGTAGGTGTTAGTGAGGTGGTTTGGCCTCTCAAACCTCTGTTTTGATTTTGGTTGGTCTATTGCATGATATCTCATATCCCTGTTTGGAATATGGCATGGCGGTGATTATCTAAAAGAGAGATTTGGTTTAGCATAATATATGGTTAGGTTGTACGTGGAAGTTCCTAACTTGGTTGGATTTATCTATGTTAACAAGAGCTATTTTCCCCTTTTATTTCCATGAGTAATTGTACTTATATTATGTAGCTTTGATGACTATTTTATCATGGTTTATATGTTGTTCGTTTCCTAGTTATATGTTTGCTATATGATGTATAGTGGCTATGGATCTTGATGTGTTTTGACTTGTTGATGAATGATTAATGAATGCATGAGATAATACATGTTATTACAACTATTATGAGAGGGCATTATACCTTATTGATGTTTCTTAGATAATTATATGACCCATATGTTTAAATATTCATTCATGACCTGTAGATTACATGTTCACCGTATGTTTGGTGACATCAATGTCATGGTTAGGCCTGGGGAGGTCAAGTACTTGATAAAGTTTGTATATACAGCCTTGTATTAATGTTATTTATCATTTTGGAAAGTTTCAATAAATTCTGGACAGTGGTATGGAGGCAAGCCCTGAAAAGGTGGCACTGATTCCGGGGTTGCAGGTTCAAAACTGAGAAATTCAGACTGTAGTCTCATGGATGCAATGTTATGCATGAAGATGGATTCCTATAGTCACACAGATGTAGTGTTATGTCTACGAATGGGAGTATAGGTTAGTGAAATAACTATTCAACTCAGAATTTGGGCATTGGGAGTGGTTGTTCAACCTCTGAGTGTCTTTTAAGTCCCATGGGATGTTAGTTTGTGGTTGATAGGTTTAGTTATCAGCCCCACTTCCATAAGTGAATATTGGTGGTTGGTTCATGTTTTATAATCTCTTCCTCTCATGTTTACCTTTGTAGACTGGGGAAGATATGGGAGGCATGGTTACATATACATGAGGTCTATGAAGAAACGTTGCATACATATGTAGGTTTCATGAAAAATAATTGCATAAAAGAACCTTCCCATGGAAAATAAAAAACCATGATAATCTCCCATGGTAATCTCCTAAATTTTTGTGTGAGTAACATCTATTTGATCTTGTTAAAAATTACTGAACAAATCCAAAGGGGTTTCCTATGGTATTGGCAAGGAACAAAGGTTATAAAAGGAGAAGGAGATTAAGTATTAAAGTCTGCATTCGATCAGTTATTCATGTGTGGTTGAATATGAAAAGGTTTTCACCAAGGCACAACAAGGATGATCAGATATGAGAGATATAATGTTGTATTGAAAAGATAATGGATATGCTTGATTGAATTGTTTATTACAGGTGTGATTTATTGATATTTTATGGATTGAAGGAATATAGGTATGATTGTGTATCATTATTTTTGTTAATGAGGGTTTATGTATGAAGAGATTAATCTGACAATGTGTGTATGCGGGGAGAAAAGTGTGTCTTGAATGGTGTGTCTTCCTTATTTGATTTGTATAGAATATGATGTCATGTCTATAAGTATGGAGAATATGGTTGATTTTAGATTTGATTATTGACAATGGTTCTACATAACATTTGTGATTTTGTACAAAAAAGTTTACTGATGAATTCTTATAATATTTGTAGTTAGTTTGTGTTCGTAAATATCGTGTACATACGTGGATCTACTTCATAACAGTCACATATACATTCTGAGTTAATAATATTTTAATGTTGTTGCTTGATCTCGATTGTTGGCAACTGTTGTTGCTACTAAGTAATGTGATGATGGTAGATCTTATTTGAACAAATAGAATGGTTGGGCTTTTGTATTCAGTAATCTGATATATGTACGTGGGTATTATGTAGAAAGGGCATTTATACACATGTGTTTCCTTAATGAAAGTCGTGCATATATTGTGATTTTATCGGGGTTTATATTGCTATTATGTTATCACGGTAGATTGGTTCTATATTATTATTCATTTATTGTTAAGGATGTCTTGATAAGGACGTTTGGTATGTAACCATATTGGTTGATTATTTATTTAAGTTTGATCAATGAATTGGATGTAGAGGGAAAATTGATATCTTGGTATTTATTTATATAGGTTGAGCATATTTGATTGATCAATTTTTGTTTTCAAAGTGTTTATTAGTATTTGGTGATTGAGCATATTGTTGGGTGTGGGTCTAGTTTGAAAAAATGATGGAAGGTGGCCTACATGTTTTTTATGATTGACTCAGACATGTGGATCTAGTATGAAAATTTTGAATTGTGGCCCATAGAGTTGCTGAAGGTTTGATCCTTTAGTGAGGGCACATAAGCTTCCTTCGAGTAAGAGGTTGTATACTTGATAAGGGAGTAGTAGGTTCCTTCTAGTTGGAGATGGAGAAACCAGAGATGGTAACCACCCACGGGTAGGATCCTACGTACTGCTGAGAGTTTGCACCAATACAAGATGTAAAATATTTTCTTTATAATAATAAAGAAGATAATGACAACAAAAATAGTGGTTTTCTCCCAAATTGGGTTTCCACCTAAAAGTATTTGTGTCTCTATGTGTTGATGCGTTGATTATGTGTTATTATTTATCTTCTCTTAATTTCTCATGATTACAACAAAACGAATAAGAAATGAAATAATTATTAATGAAATTGATAAAAATAAGTAAACTATATATATGTTGAAAATGGAACCAAGAAAGATTCTAATTTAACTGTCCCTCGAATTAAATTAGAATATAATTGTAATTCCACATCACATGACAATTTGTATGAATTAACTAAGTTATTTTGACTTAGTTGGTTCAATTAATTCAATTTTAGGTTATAACTTGAGTCATGTAGAGTGGCTCCAATAAAATAGGATCCCCGGTCGAGTTTATTTTGAGTCGTAATTAATTAACTCAGTTTATCTGAGTTAAAGTCAATTTAACTAGTTCCAACTGATGGAGGAGCTACTGAGAGGTCAAAGTGTGCTTGAACCACATGCAGTGATCAAATAGAGAACTGGAAATCTAACCATAAATAACTCATGCATGTGAGATCATATAAAGACTGATTTGAGATTGGATTTCAAGGGCAGTGTACTATCAGTCGTATAATGATCCAAATTATAGAGGTGATGCCTGCAGTGAGAGGAAGGCCCTAGATTTATTGCACAATTCATATAGTGAATTTCCCTAATTAATTAGGCTTAATTACCCAAGGAAAAAACACAAGGAAATAGGGATCTAGGTAGGCATAAAATTGGTTAAGTATTGGCCTAGAATTCTCTAAGAAGTAGTGAGATAGATAGAGATAGTGCAAAGGTTTCTCTGGTTGGAGAAAATCATTGTAATCTTCTCAAATTTTCTAACTTATTCAATATAGAAATAGCAGGGTTTTTAGCTAACACTTTCTCTATAATTTTGTAATTTGTCATTTAAATTATTTCTCTTGTATCCTTTGTGATTTCATGATCAGAATTAGTTTCTGCAATTGCTACAGTAGATTCAAGTCTATTGTTTTAGCATATTACAATTATAATTTTGAATCTACATGGATTTTCTACATGGTATAAGAGCTGAAATCACTATAGAAGAGAAGAATATGAGTTTGTACTTGCAGTGGGAACAAGTTTTGCAGATATCTTCTTCAAATCTAGAAATGAGATCAGGATGACATTCTATCATCTAAGGCTCAAGTATGAACTTAAGGGTAGCTTGAATTACATTTCCTGGACAAACTAGATGGAACCAGTCTTGGAAGGAAACAAATTGAATGAGTTCATTGATAAGGAAATAACGAAACCAAATCTGATGTAGAAGATCTAGTAGAGTGGAATAAGTGTGTTGAAAAGGAAAAAAGGATTATACTGGAAGGTGTTAGAGATAAAATTGTTTCTAACCTCCATGGAAATGAAACTCCATTGGCAATCTGGAAGGCCTTAAAAAAAAAAAAATTTAGAACAACCGTGACCACATAAAGTTGGCACTAAAGGTAAAGCTCAAGGAAATCAATATGGATAAGTTTGATACAATACCAAAGTACTTAACCAAGTTTACCTAAAGTCAGGATGAGCTTGTAGGTGTTTTTGTTATAGTTGACGAAGATAATAGGGTGAGCCTAGCACTTCTAGGTCTTCTAAAGAGCTGGCACAACTACAAGGATTTGTTAAATGGGAGGGAGAAGCTACCCGAGTGGGAGTATTTATGGTATGACTTCGTGCAATAAGAGATTTTGCAGAACACGATAGATGGATCCTCATCAATGCATGATGATGAGGAGAACTATGCCTTTGCTAGAAAGGGAAAGGGAAGTCATCCCATTGTAAATGAGATTCTCGTCACGAAGGAAAGAAGGAATTGTCAAATATTAAATATTTTCACTATTGCGAGTTCAGATACTATGCCATGAAGTTTTCACAAAAGAATACCCAAAAGAATCCCTTAGGAAGAGCAGTAGGTGAAGCACTTTCTTCACAATTAGAGTTGGATTTTACCTTCATCTCATACATGGTGTCATCAGTGATGGTTAGCGTGTGGTACCTAGATAGTGGAGCCCCATTCCATATGACTAACAAAGAGTTCTTCAACACTTTGGAGGATAAGGACCTTCAGATCCAAATTGAGATGGGAGATGATAGAAGGTATAACGTGACCAAGATTTGTACTGTTACTTTTTAGAGGGATTCTGGTTCTCCTCACACATTAAACTATGGGATGTATGTTCCTGTTTTTAAGAATAAATTAGTTTTAGTTGATATTTTGGAATACTATGGTTACGATGTTATATTTATCAAAGGAAATTTGTTCCTTTGTGACATAGCCATAGGAAAAGTGAATAAGATTGAGGTTTGGGTAAAGAAACTCTACAAATTGGATGTATAAGACTGTTTCCTTGAGCACGAAATCTGAGAAGGTGTAGAGTCGAGATATTGGTGACTTATGGAATAGAATATTGGACCATCTACACCACAAAGCTCTGAATATCATGGAACATATTTCTATAGGAAATCCCAAGGGTTCACATGAGTAGCATGATACATGAAAAGGGTGTACATTAGGGAAGTACACCAAAGGAACATTTTATGATAAGGACAGTTGAGCGTAAGCGATCCTTTAACGAGTTCACTTAGATGTGTGTGGATCGTTCTTGATAGCCTCCATAACCAAGCACATGTATTATGTGATTTTTGTAGATGATGTTTCACGCAAGTGTTGGATATTATTCATGTAGAAGAAGGACCAGACGTTCTCAAAATTTTGTGGGTTTAAAGAACTTGTTTAAAAGACATAGGTAGGAAAGTGAAGGCTCTCAGGAGTGAAAACGGGGGATAATATGTGTCGAATGATTTCAAGGAATTCTAAGCATTATAAGGCACTCGACGAGAGTTTATAACACCTCATAACCCACAACAAAATTAGCTTGCAGAAAGGAAGAAAAAAAAATTGTGGGAGTTGCACGGGTGATGTTACATCATTAGAGCCTACCATTACACTTGTGGGAAGAAGCATGCAACAAAGCTGTGTATGTGCAGAACAAGAGTCCTCATTGGGCCCTGGGGATGATTACACTTGAGGAACCCTTTCTGGTAAGAAGCTAGATGTGGTGTACTTTACAATTTCGGTTCATCAGTTTACTGTCATTTTACCAAGGATCCACGAAAAAAATTTAGAACCAACATCTAATTTGGGAATATTTGAGGGGTACACTGATACACCTCACAACTATCAGTGTACCTTCCATCTCATTGGATGAAACTGGTTCGTAGAGATGTGAAATTTGATGAATGGAATGCCATGTGAATTTCCCTTGAGAAGGAGCTTCAGATGCATGTAGATGATGATTTCTTAGCTCCAAAAGAAGAACCTGAAGATGTGGAACAATGACAAGTAGAGGAGTAGCGAGTGGAAGCACCCAATCATGCATAAACATCCATAGATCGAAGGAAGAGCACCAGAGAGGCTAACAGGTTGATGCATGATGATAGAGATAATGTGGGAGCACCCACATCACAACGAAGGTACAGAATCTACCCATATAGGTACACTAACTACATGATTCTTATGAGCAAGAGTGTAGAGACTGAGGCATCCTCATACGAGGAAGCAGTGAAACAACTAGTATGGGTTGATTCCATGGTAGATGATTATGACTCCATTGTTAGGAATAGTGCATGGAAATTTTTCCCAAGACTCATGGAAAAGTCTAATATAGGATATAGGTGGATCTACAAGGTGAAGCAAGTGGAAGATGGGATTGTCAAGAAAAAAAAGACAGATTTTTGGCTAAGGGGTTCTCTTAGGTGGAGGGAATAGATTATGAGGAGATCTTTGATCCAGTACTAAGGTACTCTTCAATAAGATCTATTCTATAACATTCAATGCAAATGGGATGGAAAATACATCAGATGGATGTAAATACAACCTTCCTTTATGGATTGATTGAGGAAGAGGTGTAGGTAAATCATTCAGAAGGATTTTAGACCTTTGACATAGAGTTTCATGTGTGCAAACTCAATCGAGTGTTGTATTGACTGAAAAAATCACCCCATGCTTAGTACACTAGGATTGATATTTATTTCGCCAAGTTGGGCTTCAACAAAAGTGAATCAGATGCGACCTTTACCATATTGTTGTTCAAGGTAAATTGTTGATTATTATACTATATGTCGATGATTTAATTCTAACAGGTGACGAGAAGCTAATAAAATATTGTAAAGAGGACCTTGCAAGAGAATTTGAGATGAATTACATGGGGCACTTGCATTATTTCCTTAGTTTGGAAATAAGAAAAAGTGATGGGGAACTTTTTGTATGTCAGGGTAAGTATGCCAATGAGATACTAAGGAATTTTCACATGGAGAGAAGCAAATCCATGGATACTCCTGTCAGGCAATTGGAGGAAAGAAGACGCTAGTTCAGGTGAAGTGGTAGAATTTACCATTTATAGGAAGCTTGTGGGTTCACTTATGTAATTGGTGAACACACAATCGGACATGTGTTATGTGGCTAATCAAATTAGTCAAATAATGGTTAAGCCATAAAACTTTAGCGGAAGGAGGAAAAACATGTGTCGATATACCTCAAAGGCACCACTCAGTTTAGTATTTGGTACATGCAGAGAAAGGGAGCGAAGGTAAAGGGACTCAAAAATGTATATTGGGCAGGGATTCCATCTGACAGGAAGAGCACATCAAGTAGAATGTTCAGTATTGGGTGAGTAGTAATTTCCTGGTACAATAGGAAGAACAAATCAATTGCACCCAGTTAAGAAGAAGTAGGGTACATGGCTTGTAGTCGAGTAGCTTGTGAGGTTATCTGGCTCAGGGAGATCGTTGTTGGGTTTTTTGGTGAATGGAATAGATTATGAGGAGACCTTTGATCCAGTAGTAAGGTACTCTTCAATTATATCTATTCTAGCACTTTCAATGCAAATGGGATGGAAAATACATCAGATGGATGTAAATACAAACTTCCTCTATGGATTGATTGAGGAAGATGTGTAGATAGAGTGGTCAAAATTATTTGAGACCTTCGACAGAGAGTTTCTTTTGTGCACACCCAATCGAGTGTTGTATGGGCAGAAACAAGCACACCGTGCTTGGTACACCAAGATTGATATTTATTTCACTAGGTTGGGCTGCACCAAAAATGAAGCAGATGTGATCTTTACCATATTGTGGTTGAAGGTAAATTATTAATTATTATAGTATATGTCGATGACTTAATTCTAACAGGTGATGAGAAGCTAATCAAACAATGCAAAGAGGACCTTGCAAGAGAATTTGAGATGAAGTGCATGGGTCTCTTGCATTATTTCCTCAGTTTGGAAATAAGGAAAAGTGATGGGGAAAATTTTTTCTGTCAGGGAAATTATGCCAGTGAGATACTGAATAAGTTTCGCATGGAGAGAAGCAAACCAATGGATACTCTTGTAGCAGGGAATTAGAGGAAGGAAGATGCTACTTTGGGTGAAGTGGTAGAAGTTACTAGTTATAGGAAGGTTGTGGGTTTGCTCATGTACTTGGTGGACACATGACTGGGCATGTGTTATGTGGCTAACCAAGTTAGTCTATGAATGGTTAAGCCATCAAGCTTTATCGAGGAGGCCAAACATGTGTCGAGATACCTCAAAGGAACCACTCAGTTTGGTCTTTGGTACATGCATACAAAGGGATCGAAGGTAAAAGGACTCACAGATGTATATTGGGCACGGATACCATCTGACAAGAAGGTCACATCAAGTAGAATGTTCAGTATTAGGTGAGTAGTAGTTTCCTGGTACATTAGGAAGGAGAGATCAATTGCACTCAATTTAGCAGAAGTGGAGTACATGGTTGCTAGTCAAGTAGCTTGTGAGGTTATTTGGATGAGGGAGATCCTTGTTGGGTTTTTTGGTCAATAGATGGATTCCATGATGATTTCTTGTGACAACCAGATTTGCATAAAACTCTCAGTTAATCCAATTTTGCATGATAGGTACAAGCATAACAAAATTCGGTACCACCATCTCAAATATTGTGTGTAGAGGCATATCATGATGCTCGATTACATTCTTATAGAGGAATGCGGTGAAAAAATATTGACAAAGGCACTATCAAGAGGAAAGTTCGAGTTCCATAGAGGCAGGATCAGGGTATTAGATAATCTCGTTCTTCTTGAGAGGGAGTGTTGAAAATGAAACCAAGAAAGGTTCTAATTTAATTTTCACTTGAATTAAATTATAATAAAATTTTAATTCCACATCACATTAAAAATTGTAGGAGTTAACTAAGTTAGTATGACTTAGTTGGTTCTATTAATTCGATTTCAGGGTCTAGCTTGAGTCATGTAGAGTGGCTCCTACAAAATAGAATCATTGGTTGAGTTTATTTTGAGATGTAATTAATCAACTCAAGTTGTTTGAGTTAAAGTAAATTTAACTAGTTCCAACTGATGGAGAAACTAGTGAGAGGTTAAAGTGTGGAACTTGAACTTAAACCACATGAAGTGATTGTTGTCAGCCTATTCTTATCCTCCTAGATCAGCGAACCTTAGTCCTCATGAATTTTTTTGTCATTTTTGAGACATGGGGATCATTTTTTCTAGTTTGATACTTAGACACATGCAAGAAGGCTTTTGTGTGTGTCCAAGGAAAGTTTCAGCCCTTGTTGTGCCTGTGTCCCAAGAAAACTTCTAGAGTTCCTTAGTCCCCAGGAGATCAATTTGATTCCTCATCTATTCGAGCTGGCCAAGAATCATTAGTTACAAGGCTCTATAACTTCTCGTTGTCCTAAGCGTCTACATACATCCTCTTGGGACCTCTCGTATGCCTATTTAAACTGGACCATTTGAGAGGGTCAGATTAGTTTTTGGAGAGCATCAATATGTCAGAGAGTTGAGACCTTTCTCCTTAGCTTCCATCTTGTGGCTAGATAGAGCTAGTAAGGTCTTTGGCACATATTTCTTTCTCTTCATGCTCATTTCCTAGATATAATGTGAAAAATATGCTGGATTGTGGAGAGGAGGCTTGGAAGTGAAGGTATAAGTGTTGTATTCTCTTATATGATCAATGAAAACTCATGTTTCTTCCGTTATGTAAATGTGTATTCAACATATTTTATTGTCGATTCTATTTCTTTTTATCTAATGATCTTCTGAGGAAGATCATCTGTCATATTTTATTGGTTTTGATTGTGTGCAGGGATAAGAGATTGGGTGCAGATTGGTAGATCGCTCGAGTGGAATGTAATATATGTATCAAAATAAAAACCCTTCCCCAACCTATGAGGAGGCCAGGTGTGATCTCATTTCTTTATAGCATAGAACTAGTTATTTTCTACATGGTTGATCATTCAAGATTGAGATTTCCTTATTATTTTATTGGTATTTTTTTCCTCTATCTAGTAAACCGATTGGACATGAGTTCGTAGAGCAAAAAATACTTGAAAATTTATATGCAACATAACTGGTTCTTTCAATGATAGAATAATCACATTATGTCCACTTTGCTTCCGATTTTGATTGAATCCTCTCTTGCCTGGTTTTCTGAGTTTTCTCATATTTTTCCAACTTTTTTTTCCCATTTTCAAGATTTATTGCCTCTGTATTTTTCTTACCTCTCGGCCCCTGCACGGGTTTTTAGGTTTTTTTTGAGTTTTCTCCCTAGAAGATACCCTACAGGCATGTTTATGTGTCCATGGATCCTTAGACGCTAGCTGGAAGGCCTGTGTGTGCGTCCAACCATTACCTGGACTATTTTGTGCATGTGTCTAGGCTGTTAGCCCTGGGAAAGGTCATTTCTCTTTTTATGAAAGTTTTATTTCTGCCTTTGTCCAGTCTAGGCCTCCTGTTTGCTTGCTAGATTTGGTCCAGATCTCCCTCTCTTCGTTGGTTTTCTTTAGATTGGCATGTTACCTTGTTGGAGGACCTTTTTTCTTTCATTGAGCATTAATATTCTTTTCTTTGATTAATCTATTAGAAAAATTTTTGGTTTATCGTTTGTTGTAGTTGATCAACTATTGTATGTCCCTATTCTAAGCCATTTCAATCAGTTTTTTAAAGTTCTTCCATTTCTCATTCTTGTTTGGACTACTTCTTGAGTTTTGATTGGGTGACTTGGATTAAGGTTTGATTTGTGCCTCTAGATTTAAGTATCATATTGGTTGGTTGTTTTTAGCAACTATTGAGACCTAATTTACATCTTTCCTTAAGATTTTGTAGATTTTTCTCATTTTCATTCCTTCTTGTTGAGTGATCTCTTTGATAATTTGGTCATTTGTGTCAAAAACAGTGGTGTTGTGACTGGTTATGAAATAGTCACCTGAACACGTTCTTTTGAGTGTGTTTTGTTGTGGTGTGTCACCTTCATTTGATCTTGTTTAGGCCTTATTGCCTCTAGGGTTTGGTTTAGTCCTTTGTAGAACATGTTAGGGTCCTATATATATAGGATTCATAATTTTGAATTGAATTTTGATAGTCTTGTAAAATGTGTACATACCTTTCTTTATGTAAGTTATTTTCCCATATTTTGAAAAAACAAAAAATCAAAATAAAAATTCAAAAAGAGGGTAAAAAGTCTTAAAAGAAAGATCAAAGGACTTAAAAAATATATAGACCCCAAAAGAAAAAGATTAAAATAAAACATGAAAGTGTGCAAGTCCAAATTCCACTACTTTTTACTTTTTACAAATGATTATGGCAGAGTGTCAATAAATGCCATAATCCATGATGAGTTAATTTTTTTAAACTTGACTTGTGATGTTTTCAATTTCCATGTTTTAGATAATGAATAAAGTTTTCTCAAAAAGTTTAATCTTGACAAATCAGTATATAGGTAGATAATAATGAGGAGATCGTTAGTTTAATCTGAGCCCTTGAATGAAATAAGGTAGAATTATATAGTTTATGTTTTCAAAAGAATAAATGTTTCAAGGTAGAAATATTAAATACACCTGCCAAAAGGAAGAAAAAATGTTAGAGTAATGTTGGTTAGGTAGAAATAAGTGGGAAAAGGCATGTAATATTCATCACTAGGCTAGAATCACTAATTTCCCTTCCCCTATAGGTATTTAGTATTCTATGCTTCCAGTCAAAGAGGCTCAGAGCATTTCTCTGAGTTCTGTTGGGACCAGACCCAAGGCTCGATGAATGGATAGTGGAAAGTTTTTAATTCTTATGATAAAATCCCCTTATTTATACATAATTCATACATTTAAGTCATATTCATCGGTAAAGAAACCTTCTTACTTAATGAAACTTAAAATCCCATTTAATTAACTTCATTCATAAAAAATACAAAATCCCTAAAAAAAAATTATATCCTAATTAAATTGGTGAAATGATGAAATAATGAGCTTTTATTTTATTTATTCACTCTACTTGGTCATTTAGTGTATTTTTGTGTATTCCATCTCCCTTTCTCATATTAACTTTTAATTTGTGCTATTAATTCCCTAAAAATACCTTATCCTATCTATATAATTCCCTTTATCTAAAATACCCCCTAACACCCACTATTATAAAAATTTTAGACAAAAGTTAATATCCACATGCTAAATTAAAAACCCAAATAATACCCCCTTTGGTCTAAAAATAACTTTAATTAAATACCCCGCCCCCTATGGTTATTAGACCCTTCAACAAGTCTAAAAACTGTATAATAAAATAAATATTCAAAATGTGGTTTTCCATGCATATCGTTTGTATTTTGTAATAAAATACATGTGCCCCACCCGTCACATTTTTATCCTAAGTGCCTTTGAAAAACACACTTACCAACCTTTTCCGCACATCATCTTTTAACCCAAGGTGCTATAGTGATTAATATTAAATTCTATTTTCATTTGAAATTAAACCTTCCCTATATATCCTATCTCCGCTATGTAAAGCCCCTACCTTTACATAGGCTAAACCGTAGTTAATATACAACCCCGCCTCATGCGCCTCTACCCTTATACATTCAAACCCCAGTCCTACCGTCTTTTTGGTCACATAGTCCAAGCAAATCGTGACCATTCGCTCTCGTTTTTCAGATCCAACAGCATAAAAACGATATCGCGCTCACAAATTAATTGTTCACCTGAAGCTCAAACGGATGCAAAATGGGTTGTTTTATCAATTCCAGCTTTTGTGACGTGGTGAATATCTATTGGATCACGTTCGTTTCAATAGAAGCCACTTACCACCAGAATTGAACGTGAAAACCATTTCTGGTTTCACATTTCAAACTAAAAACCATTCCTGCCATTTGATAAGACCTACATTTAATGCATCTATGATAATTAAAAATAAAATTTTAAAACCTTTGTTATACCATTTGGGCTAAATTGTGAATTTGGGTTACACTTTTGTGAGAATCGAGGGAAATTTTTTTTTTTCGGCAATAGTTTGGCCAAACTTTTGATAAATTTCGGCCGAACTTCATGAAAAAGTTCGACCAAAATCGTTCTACTGTTTAGATTGACGACACACTGACGGTGTGGGCAAACATAATTTTTTGCAGCAGATGGGAAAACCAACAACAACAATTCGGCTAAACTTTTACTGATAACATAGTTCGGACGAACTATTTATTATAAATATATCGCCCGCAAACCTCTTTCTTTTCCCACATATTTGTTTGTTCACTTTTTATTCACATGTCTGCTGCTCTCTGGTCTATTTCTAGCGTGTATCCTACTCTCTGGTCTCTGGCTGGCACATCTCCTGCTCTTACTTCCGCGTCTTCTGCACACTTCTCTATTACCGAGGTAAGAAAGAAACCAGATTTCTCTCATCTCATATCAATTTCAAACATTTTTATATTCTATTGTATCATTGTATCTAATTTTGATTTAGATGCAAATTACTTTTGATACCATTTTGTAAATTGTTATAATTAAAAAACACTAATTACTCATGTGAGCCTAGTGTCAAGACCAGCAGAGTTTGACTTCTTTAGCTTAGACACTAGTTCGAATGCAAATTTTGTCGGTGGAATTTTCTAGAGATATGTTTGCTGAAATTTCCCTGCCCTGTTAGATTTTAAGCTCAAAATATTATCAATTCAAAAAAAACTGCCCTTTAGAGCCATCTGCAAATCACCACCGTAAGGAATTTAACGACATTAGAAGACATCATCGAAATTTTGTCCAACTTGAATCTCTCTATCATATGTTGCTTAAAAGTTTTACTCTATAACTATGCTTTTTTAATACAGAGTTGAAGCTCTTTAGCTGTACTACATGGAGCACAGGGCTCTGTTTTGACCCAAAAAAAGATAACTGTTAAAACCGTCTTGATTAAAATGCTATGTATCTGCTTCCTGTTTGTTTTATGTTCTTCCAATTCTATTTATTGAACAAGTATGAGGCTTTCCATCTCAAAATGTAATATAGAAATGATGATGAACAACTGAAGAATGAAAACTTTTTTTGCTATGGTACATGAATATAAACCAGTTGCATTTTTCCCCCGTATTTGTTTGTTCACTTTTGCTTCATGTGTCTGCTGTTCTCTGGTCTGTTGTTGGTGCGTCTCCTACTCTCTGGTCTCTTGTTGGCACATATCCTACTCTTGTTTCGCACATATTCTGCACACTTCTTTGTTGTCGAGGTAAGAAATAAACCAGATTTCTCTCATCTCATATCAATATCAAATATTCTGCTATTCTATTGTATCATTGTACCTAATTTCGATTTAGATGCAAATTTACTTTGATACCATTTTGGAAATTGTTTTAATTACAAAAAAATAATTACTCATGTGAGCCTAGTGTCATGACCATTAGAGTTTGACTTGTTTAACTTAGATACTAGTTTGAACACAAATTTTGTCGGTGGACTTTTGTAGAGATATGTTTGCTGAAATTTCCCTACCTTGTTAGCTTTTAAGCTCAAAATCTTATCAATTGAAAAAAAAATGTCGTTTAGAGCCATTTGCAAATCACCATGGTAAGGAATTTAACGACATTAGAAGACATCATCGAAATTTGTCCAACTTAAATCTCTCTATCATATGTCGCCTAAAATTTTTACTCTGTAACTCTGCTTTTTTAATACACAGTTGAAGCTCTTTAGTTTTACTGGGTGGAGCACAGGGCTTTGTTTTGACCAAAAAAAGATGATTGTTAAAATTGTCTTGATTAAAATGCTATGTATCTGCTTCCTATTTGTTTTATGTTATTCCAATTCTATTTATTGAACAAGTATGAGGTTTTCCCTCTCAAAATGTAATCTGGAAATGATAATGAACAGCTGAAGACTGATTTTTTTTTTTGCTCTGGTACATGAATATAAACCAACTGTATTTTTCCCTCGTCTTTGTTTGTTCACTTTTTCTTTGCACGTCTGCTACTCTCTGGTCTATTGCTGGCACGTCTCCTACTCTCTGGTCTCTTACTAGCGCATCTCTTGTTCTTGCTTCGCGCGTCTTCTTCACACTTATCTGTTGCTGAGGTAAGAAAGAAACCATATTCCTCTCATCTCATATCAATGTCAAACAACATCTTTTTGTAGTTGTGTTATATTAAATGAAACTATCTTTCGATCTTACAGGCACTATATATGTGCCTCCTTAAGCTCGGTGCAACTACATCTCATTTAAATGTGCAACAATAGGATTCTACTATTCTGTTGTATCATTGTATCTACTTTCGATTTAGATAGAAATTGCTTTTGATGCCATTTTGAAAATTTTTGTAATTACAAAATAGAATCTATGTAACAGTTAATAGAGAACCTAGAAGGGCATTATGAGAAAGAAACCAGATTTCTCTCATCTCATATCAATGTCAAACAGCGGCTTTCTGTAGTTGTGTTATATTAAATGAAACTTGATTTAAATATTACAGGAACTATATATGTGCCTCCTTAAGCTCGGTGCAATCTACATCTCATTTAAATGTGCAACAACAGTATTCTTCTATTCTGTTGTATCATTGTATCTAATTTTGATTTAGATGCAAATTGATTTTGATACCATTTTGGAAATTGTTGTAATTACAAAACAGAATTTATGTAACAGTTGATAGAGAACCTGGAAGGGCATTACGAGAAAGAAACCATATTTCTCTCATTTGATATCAATGTCAAACAACAGCTTTCTGGAGTTGTGTTATATTAAATGAAACTAGCTTTCGATCTTACAGGCACTATATATATGCCTCCTTAAGCTCGGTGAAACCTACATATCATTTAAATGTGCAATAGAAAGATTCTTCTATTCTATTGTATCATTGTATCTAATTTCGATTTAGATGCAAATTGCTTTTGATACCATTTTGAAAATTGTTGTAATTACGAAACAGAATCTATGTAACAATTTGACTTCTGGTTATGTTCTTGTATACATAATATAAAAACTGGTTGCATTAGCATTTGGTGAATGGTTGATTAATATGTTAAATTATTAGTAGCAGATGAACTAAGTCCCATATAAAATTTACCTTGATATATAATAGAAATGTTTGTTTGTTCATCTCTTGCTTTGTGCATCTTCTACTCTCTGGTTTGTTGCTGATAGCTCACATTTGACAATTTTTTTTCCATTTCTCAATTCAATACATCATAGCCCCAAATATTGAGAAAGAAGTGAGAAGCTTATAGTGTGGGATGAATAATGCAACATTGTTCATTGAATAGGAACTAGTCCTTGGGGTTGGGGAACCCATTCCCAGTTGTGCATATAGACATAATTATCATGTACAATGAGTCATTCCATATTATTCATAGATCAAATGTCATGTCATTTAAATACAATATTTATCATAATGTACAATGATTCATTCCATATTATTCATAGATCAAATGTCATTTAAATACAAGATTAATAAAATACAATATTAATAATAATGTACAATGATTCATTCCATATTCATTTTTAGATTCAGGATAATAATGTATAATGATTCATGTTCGATATTCATTTTTGTACAAACATAATTTAATGTATTATGACATAATTTGTTACATTAATTCATTCCATATTCATTTTTAGATTTATGATAATAATGTAGAATGATTCATGTTCCATATTCATTTTTAGACAAACATAATTTAATGTATTATGTCATAATTTAATGTATTGGAACATGCTCCTTTAGGCTTGGTGGAATTACCTTTGCTTTTTATTTCTCTCTTACACACACATATATATATGAAGAGATGATCCCGTTTTATTTTTTATTCATAGATCAAATGTCATTTAAATACAAGAACAAAATATTCATGTAAAACACATGCACATTCTTATACACCCTTATGTCTACGTAAAGTAGTTTGAGTTATGAAAGACCCCCCAAGAGACCCCCAAGTTGGAACCGAAGGCCCCAATTGGGACCAAAGGCTCCTAAGGCCTACACGGAAGGCCCTATTTCCCCTTATAGCTACAGTTAGAGATCCTATATGGAGAGGCGCCCATTAGGATATATCATCCTCTATGCCCCTTAAGGAGGTCTATAAGGTACTTCTCCTACATGCCTTAAATGGTCCTTAAAGGGCATCTCAAGAGGCCTAGATGGTCCAACCCCTCAAATCTAGGTAACTGGAATGATCCACCCAGCCCTCAGGAGGTCACCATCGCCTGCAGACCGATGCCCTCAAGTTAGGTCTCCATCACTATTTTAGCATTCCATTGATGCCCTCAAGAGGTAACGTTGCCATCAATGCCTCCAATGTGCCTTAAATGGTCCTATATGGCCCTCTCAGGAAAAATCCTAATGAGTCCACCCCTCAAGTTAGGTCATCTATCCAGTAGGATATGCCCCTCAGGAGGTCACCATAATTTTAATAGTCGGTGATGCCTTCAAGTTAGATCACTGGTCTCAACGGCCCAACCCTTAGGAGGTAAGTGGACTCCGTGTAGTACACCCCCACGGAGAAGAGGGGCCATTAGCATATCATTCAAGGCCTTATTGCCTCCTTATAGCTACACGTAGAGATTCTATGGTCCACCCAACCATTAGGATAATAAGCCTTTATGCCCCCTTAAGGGGGTCTATAAGGTCCTTCAGCATGTCATGGAAGGCCCTAGCATTACTGATGGGAGCCTATGCCCTCATAGGGCTATTCAAGGTCCTTGCAGTTGATTAATGCGATGATATGATCTGATTATTATCAATCATATTAGTCCATATCACCCATATGATGGGACCCCATGCCGTTATAGGGCCACTACTGACGGGACCCCATGCCCTCATAGGGCCACATAACCATATGTATGGGACCATATGCCCTTATAGGGCCATTAAGGATCAACCATAGGAAGGAATGGGTGGAACCCGTCCTAAAGGATCTACAACCAATAATTGAAGATCATTAAACCAAAGGTTTAAGGATGAAGGACAACCAAAGGTTGAAGGATCAACCATAGGAAGGAATGGGTGGAACCTGTCCTAAAGGATCTAAAACCTTTCGTTTATGATCATTAAACCAAAGGTTTAAGGATGAGGGACAACCAAATGTTGAAGGATCTACAACCAATGGTTGAATATCATTAAACCAAAAGTTTAAGGATGAAATACAACCAAAGGTTGAAGGATCAACCATAGGAAGGAATGGGTGGAACCCATCCTAAAGGATCTACAACCAACAATTTAAGATCATTAAACCAAAGGTTTAAGGAAGGTTGGGCTTTCCCAATGAGTAAGGTCAAGGACCTTTGCATTAAACCAAAGGTTTAAGGATCAACAACCAAAGGTTGAAGGATGAAGGTCCCTTGACCTTCAAAGTACAACCAAGGTTGAAAGGTTTAAGGAGAAACAACCAAAGGTTGAATGTACAACCAACCAAAGGTTGAACCCATAACAACAACCAAAGGTTGAATGGTCTACAACCAACGGTTGAAGGATCTACAACCTCCGGTTGAATATCATTAAACCAAAGGTTTAATGATGAAGGAAAACCAAAGGTTGAAGGATCTAGAACTAACGGTTGAAGATCATGAAACCAAAGGTTTAAGGAAAGATCAACCAAAGGTTTAAGGATCTACAACCTCCGGTTGAAGGATGAAGGTCAAGGAACTTCAAAGTACAACCAAAGGTTGAAGGATCTACAACCAAAGGTTTAATAATACAACCTTGAGTGATTCCATGGGTCCTCTACACCATTCACATGGTAAAATTGGGATAGGTAGTGTTAAATTCCAAAAGTTCTATAAGCAGAGTTTGTAAAAGGCCAGGTAGCCTCTGGATCTCATATTTTATGAAAGGTGACATATCTAGTAAATTCCCCTACATTCAATCTCTGGAATGAATCTAAATATAAGTTCTTCATTTTAATATCTATAAAATACAACCACTTTAAGGTAAACTGTGTACATGTGTCATTTCTCCCACAAACTAAAGGCTTCCTCCCATTAATTTTAGATGTGAACTCCACCATAAATTTTTTAAGTCAAACTTTAAGATAAACAATGCACATGTCATTTACCTCATGATATTGTGTCATTTCTCCCATGCATTTGCAATAAATGTCAATTTAATATATATATATTTTTTGAATTTGTTTTTTTTTCAGGGATAAAAAAACCATTAAATATGGTTGAAAAATGGAAATTATGTATAGAAGTTTCTTGCTATCCCAATCTAGGGAAAGAAGTGATTACATATGTGCTTTCCAATATTGCGACTAGAAAAGTCGTCCAAAGGAAAATGAATATACTGGGAATAACAACAAACAATGAGGCATATTATATTGAATTGATGGAAAGCTTGGGAACAACAATGGAGTATGGATCAAATGGAATCATAGTTTTCACTAATTCTGAACTTGTGTGCAACCAGATGAATGACATGTTCCAAGTTAAGAAGGAGAGGCTAAAAAGAATTGTATGGAATAGCAAACAATATTGTTAGCCAATTTCAAATTTTTAGTATAAGGAATTGTACAAATGTGAATAAGATGTCCGCTAATATATTGCGTGGGGAAATTCCAATTCATGATTCATCTATCAAAGATGAATTAGAATTATACAGAGCAATGCCAATGCAAGATTCATCTCTCAAAGATGAATTGGTTTTGAGATGCTCTTCTTCAAAAATTCAAGATTCATCTCTCAAAGATGAATTAGTGTTGAGACGCTCTCCTTCAAAATTTATTGATGGACATTGTAACATATCTGGAAATGTGTGTGCTGTGTACTTATAAATGCGTCTTTTTTAATGACCATGTGTTTTTTTCAATTATATACCAAGTGTTCTCCCACCACACCATGTAAAGCGTAACTTGGTGAACTTCACATTTGCAACAAGTGGTGAACTTCACATTTTTATAAAATTAAAATGTGGGGACTTAAAAAAAAAAATTGTTTAAATGGAGTTTCTTTAAATACAGTTTCACTTCTTTTTTAATGATCATGTGTTTTCTTCAATTTTATACCAAGTGTGCTCCCACCACGGAAAGCGCAATTTGGTGAACTTATCATTTTTATAATTTCTTTTTTTTCTTAAATTGAGTTTCACACATCAATTATTGGTTTGAAAGTTGTGTTCTAGATAATTTGTGTACAGTAAATTACAAATTGATTTTCTGAATTTTATTTTGTGTAAATGTCCACCAATAGATATATATATATTATGGAGGATGCACGACAAAGATCAATAGAATCCCATATGGGGGTTCAGGGATCAAGGGATGTTCACGGTATTTAAATATAATCTTAAATCTCCATACATGTGTGTACATATGGAATTTATTTTTTATTAACTTTGTGAGTTAAATTAGTTGTAAATAAGTTTCATTTTTTAATTTTTAGGAGCTAAGAAGAGAAGGGTCTCTACTCCATCCATGGAGTGTGCCCATGGTTTACCCAGTCGTGGTATGGTTCACGAAATTTAATCAATGAATATGTACATGTATTTATATGTACACATGAATGTATTTTTCAATTGATTATAATTTTGTATTTGTTTGTGAATCTTCTCTCTCGTCTCGAGCGGTTGGTGGTGGTTCAAATCCCCTTAGAGGGTCATCAATGAGTGGTAGCACATTGTGTGAAGGTGGTGATATTTATTCCCCGGAAGGCGAATCAACAGCTGGTGGTGCTAGTTCTCAGCAGGGTTGTTCTGGGTTTGGTTCTCAGTAGGGTCGTTCCGGGTCTCAATAGTTTCATGGTGGAGAAGATGCTAACAAACCACGTCAAGGTTGCCATCAATTTCAATATTTTTTTCATTGAATTTGTACAAATTTTTTTACATGTGTTTTTTCTAATATACGAAATTATATATATATTGATGCAGAGACCAAAAATGTTCCAAATATTGGTCAAAATAGATGCAGGACATAATGCTACATTCAAGAAGAAGGTTGTCTACCCACCACAACTTATCCGGCCGACATTTCTGATATACCATGGGAAACAAACATGGCGTAATGCACCTTACAAAGGTGTGAAAAAATTCATGCAAAATTGCGGAGAGATATCGTGGCTTTGACTCTACCTGCTAAGAGTTGACAAAGCCTCGAAATAGTTACACATTCATTGGGAAAACTTGTAAATGTGTACAAAACTCCTGGGCCAGCGACTGATACATTTTTAGAAGTGATGAGAAAGAGAAAGGAAATAGCAATGGGTCCAGATAAATGGGAGGATGTAAAACAAAGAGTTAAAAAAGATATGGCAGAGTCAATGTTTAATTTCAAGGAATGGTCAAAGAGAAAAATGCTGAAGGTGCAATATTTCAAGCACCCAAATATAGCTCACTATTTGTATGATAGGCACCTTGCAACCTATGAAAGGATCCCATGGAAAGACGAGGTTCCTGTTTATTTTGCACAATTGTTTTACGCAGAATTTTTTTTGGATATGAAACCCAACTACAATGACCTTCCGTCAGAATTTTTTGGTCCTGGGAAAGGTTCACTGTATGACCATAAGGGTTCTAAGCGAGATGTGGAGTTGCTTGCCCTGAGCCGCCATTGGTGAGTCGACCTTTTTGAGTCGAAAATCTGCGGTCAGAGATGGATGTGACTTCTCAAATAAGTCGAGAAGCAAGAGATGTCATGATCGAAAATGTTTACAATGGATTGGGTGGAGTCGATGTTTGTCTAAATCGACAAAGAGCACGTGAAAATGCACGTGACAATTTTGTGTATTGTACATATGAAGAGATTGACAACATGAATGTTAAAGATCTCCAAATATATGCAAAAAATTGTCGCAATGGTTTTCAAGACCTAATTCTTCATGAGGAAGAAGGCACGGGAACGGTACGTGTTAATGACCTTAGGGTTCAATTATTTTAACATGTATACATGTGTACAATATGTAATAAATACATGTGCATGTACATGTATACATTTATTTGTATCTACATTAATCTAACAAAAATTTATCATTATATGTTAAAACACCATTTGCAGTTGTCACGCATGATGAATGATGAAAATGTTAATATCACGTTCAGGACCTCTGGTTCAAACAATGCAGATCGGTCTCACCATCAAGATATGTTTGCAAATGTTAGTGTTTTTTAAGTGAAATTTTAAAATAAATAATTGTGCACACATGTACATGTATGTATATATAATGATAAAATGTTTTAACCGATTCTGATTCCGTCCGATGTTTTTGGGATGGCGATACCTTCTTCCTTGGGAGATGTACCTTCTACTTCCTTAGGAGATGAACCACAAGTATGGACAATTTTTCACTTTTAAAATTTATGTTTAAGTTATATATATATATATCTTGAGTTATTTTAAATTTTATGAATTTAGGTTCCTATAGAAGATTTCTTTAATCCATGGACTCTAGCGATGGAGATAGGAACATCCACATCATTTCAACCATTTTAACAAGTTGTCTAACTGTTTTTTTAATATAATTGAAAATAATTTTATATATGTACACGTGAATTTTCATTTGAAATTTTTTAATATATATATATATATAACTGTACATGTATATTGTACAGTTTACCGTTGCAGATGTTCCCATGGGGGCGGAACTTGTTGCAGGTTATCAAATGGAGAGGGAACCTCATGAGGTATTGCATGCTTTTTTTTTTTATATTTTGTTTTTTACATGAAGTTCTATATATATTCTTACTCATTTTTAAAAGATCAAATTTTAATGTTCAAGTACATGTGCATTGTGTATGTAGGTTTCCCATGCTTCACATGATAGTGCGTGGATTGAGACCCTGATAGGAAAGACACTAGATCCATCTCTATTTGATGGACATGAGTTGTAGATTTGATTTCAAGATTTAGATAGTCTTAAAATTTATTTTTTATATATTATCTAGATGCATCAAGCCATATATATATATATAACTTGATACAACAGCAGATACTTGTGATATCTACAATTTTTGGACATATTTTATTACGTTGTTAATATAGCACTTCATTTTGTTCCGTGTTAATTTTTGGATGGTTTTAGTACTTTTGGTATGAATGAAGTAATGTTGTTATATAATTTGTTTGGTTTTTAAAACTTGTAAGTTTTGGATAATTGAACAAATATTAAGGTTGTCATATATAAATTCATGTTTTCATCCGAATCAGATCAGTATGTTATGGAATGATGTGTTATAATTTGTTTTGTTTTTAAAATTTGTTTTTGTTTTTCTTCTAACTACATTTGGCATGTTATGTAATGATGTGTTATAATTTGTTTTGTTTTTAAAATTTAAGTTTTGGATGCTTGAAGTACATTTGGCTTGTGAAGTAATGTTCAGATCTATAATTTTTTGTGAAATTAAAAGTTTAGTTTTGGATGGTTTCAATCTACATTTGGCATGTGATATAATGTTAAATGTTTTTATTGGATATTTGAACTATAATCGGCATGGCATGTGAAGTAATGTTATGTATGATATAATCAAAAAGTTTTTAAAACTCAAGTTTTAGATGGTTTCAATCTACATTTCGCATGTGATATTTAATGTTTTAAATGTTTAATGTTTTAATGTTGCATGATATATAATCAAAACATTTTTAAAACTTAAGTTTTGGATGGTTTCAATCTACATTTGGCACATGTGGTATAATGTTACATGTTTCTATTGGATAGTTGAACTATAATTGGCATGGAATGTGAAATAATGTTGCATGATATATAATCAGAAAGTTTTTAAAACTTAATTTTTAGATGGTTTCAATCTACATTTGGCACATGTGATATAATATTAAATGCTTTTGTTGGATAGATGAATGAAAATTGGATGGCATGTCAAGTAATGTTGTGATCTAATCAAAAAGCTTTTATAACTAATTTTTGGATACCATTTTAATCTAAATTTAATGAAAATCCCTTTAATTTTGATTTAATGTTAAATTTTTTAAATGTTTTAATATAATGTTAAATGTTTTGATCTATGTTTTTAACTATTTCAATCTACATTTGGCTTATGGGAGACCCCATGCATAGACAACAAATGCATTGCAGAAGGGGAGGTGGGGGTAGGGATGGATGGGGCAGGAGTGTTGGCTCTCGCCCTCCTTTTTCCATCTATGACACAGGTAGCCACTCTCCTCCAGTAAGCAATGAAGCACAATTTCACTTCACCAGCGCTATGGTCAGACCGCGAATTACGGTGACCATTTCCATCTCTTTTAAGGAGGATCCACAAGATGAAGGTGCTTCAAGTTCCAGGAAGCGGTGGAGAAATTTTAGCATCACAGCCCATCAACCCTAGGACACCAGGAAGTCGGCAGCTCTTCCAATCAAATCCGACTTGACGAGCTCCAGCAGTGATGGCGCAAGTAGTGACAACTCCTCCCAGCACTCCAAGGGAATAGATGATGATCCGGAGGACTACGGTTGCCCATTGTGAAGGATAATCCTCCTACACACATCGATAACTAGCCTGATGTCAGGTCCTCTTTAGCTTTTTCTCGGTTATGGGCAGCTCCTTTTCTGTTTTTTTTATTAAGACCCCCTCTGGTGTTGGCCAGTTAGGCAACCCAGGAAACGGGTCTCTCTATGTACATTATGTTCATTAAAGTTATATATATGCAAATCCTTTAATTTTTATTTAATGTTAAATTTTAAATGTTTTGATAAAATGTTAAATGTTTTGATCTAAATTTTGGATGGTTTCAATCTACATTTGGCCTAGATGGAAGACTCCCATGTGAAGTATTGTTTTGATTGAATCGAAAAGAGTAAATGAGTAGTTCTATATGGAAATCCCTTTAATTTGTATTTAATGTTAAATGTTAAAATTATTTGAAGATACTCCTATTTGAATTATTGTTTTGATATATTCAAAAATATTAAAGTAGTTATATGTAAATCCCCTTAATTTTTATTTAATGTTAAATGTTAAATGTTTCAAGATATAACATGTTAAATTTTTTTATTTAAGTTTTGGATGGTTTCAATCTACATTTGGCCTAGATGGAAGACTCCCATGTGAAGTATTGTTTTGATTTAATCAAAGAGAGTAAAGAAGTAGTTATATATAAATCCCTTTAATTTTGATTTAATGTTAAATCTTAAATGTTTTGATATAATGTTAAATGTTTTGATCTAAGTTTTGGATGGTTTCAATCTACATTTGGCTTATATAGAAGACTCCTATGTAACTTGTATTGTTTTGATTTAATCAAAAAGTTTTTAAAACTCAAGTTTTCGATGGTTGAAGTACATTTGGCATCTTAAGATTGCTTTTGATCTCTACATAGTCTTGTTTGAGTGAAAAAATTTCCAATAGGAGGAACATAGCTTTTCAATGCAAATAACCATGTATCAATTGAGTTCTAATTGAAAAACGAGTTTAAAGAAGTAGATATATTAAATTATCCCTTTAATTTTGATTGGAAATATAAGAAGTACGTATATGTTTGTTGAATTTGGGTCAATGCCATTAATGCACTCAAATAGGTAGCCTTGTTGAATTATAATTCGATAAATTGATGGCATTCAATTAATTGCATTCTAGAACATAGAGCATATCCGACCATTGGACAGACAAATTTTGTACTAGATTTTCAATCAGGAATAGAGATGTGAGTCAAATCCCACCAAAAGTCGGAGAAGTGCTTCGAGTCTCTTGTATGAAAGGAATCTTCATAGAAAACTATACAGTGGATGATTTATTTACATTGCACCGATACTTTTTACCAGAAAATCTCACGAGAAAAATTGGGCACATTCAGTTCATGTATATATCCAATACGATTTGTCATCAATGCACATAGAAAAACTACTTTGAAAAATTAATTTTATTCTAGAACATATATATCCAATATGTAAGTAACATTTTTCAGCAATGCACATTGAACATATTCGACCATTGGACAAAAAAAATTTGTACTAGATTTTCATTCAGGAATAGAGATGTGGGTCAAATCCCACCAAAAGTTAGAGAAGTGCTCCGAGTCTCTTGCCTAAAAGGAATTTTCATACAAAATTATACTGCGGATGATTTATTTACATTGTGGATACTTTTTACTAGAAAATCCAACTATTTTTTCATCAATGCACATAGGAAAACTAGTTTCAGTTAATTGCATTATAAAACATATATATATATATATATATATATATATATATATATATATATATATATATATATATATATATATATATATCCAATACATGTAACATTTTTCATCAATGCACATGTATAGAAAAGATACTTTCAGTTGATACTAGAGCACGTGCATGTACCAAAACAATTTGTACATGTGAAAACACTTGCACAAATAACATAAGCTGCTCAATTTTTTGTTGAATACTAGAAGTTCTAAAACATATTTAATCGAAAGAGAATAAATTTTTGGGCAATTCAATCAAAAAAATTCCAATGGAATGTCATCTTCAATAATCCGTTCATGATCGGATTTTGACATTTTCCATTTCTTAATTTTCGTTTTTTTCTTTGATTGATCCTCTATCAACTTTATGTGTGCTGCACACACCAAGTGACTATATTGACAACTTATGGAATCAGGTTCATAGTTTTCAAAGTAAAAAAAATTCCCCACTTTGATTAGTTTGTCTGAAAAAATAACCTTTCAGTATAATAGATCCTCTGTCACATTGAAATCCGTGATCATTATATTTTTCTACTAATTTAATTTTTCATTCAGTGCAATGCATAAAATAATACTTAGCATTTTCATCATTGTCAATAGGTGCAATTACAGCAAAAACATCTCTTGCATAGTAAAAAAAACTTAACAGAATTATACATATTTAAATTATTTGTAGATCTTTAAATCATTATAAAGAAATTCAAATGTTACCTTCTCTAACAAGATCAGAAACTCGATCACCATCAGATGATATTGTAGTTTCCTCTGATTGCATTTATTCAAACATTACAACAAACATTTTTCCCTTTGTATTTAGCTCTATATGTTTCCAATCTTTTACATACATTTTGTTTTCACAAACGTCATTGGATTTTGTGTTGTCTATACAAACATCACAAAAACAAGAATATTTTCTTTTATCCAATGCAAACACATTTCTGGACGACTTTGTTTCAATTGAATGCAATTTTTGAGTCCCTTTTATTGTTTCAACGTCATTTCCAATTGATCTATCTACGTCTTCAATCCCAATATGCTAGAAAAACCTTTATATGGAAAATTAAAAGAAGAATTTGTAAATATGATATCAATATACAATCAAAGATAATCATTGCACGATAAATGTACAATTTTTAAAATTATATTTCCAATTAAAATTAAATTGAATGTACCTTCGCACTTCCCTTGATGGGTTAGTCTCATGTCTTAGAGCAGCGATGCACCATTGAAAAAATTCTTTAGCGTTCACAAGTCGGCTTGCAGAAGGGTTCATTTCATATCTTCGAAGTCTTGTTTATGGATGCTCTGCTTTTGTCATGTTCTCCTTTTCCATAAGCGGGTCTCAAAGAAATTCCAACAATGTTTAATGCGAGGTTTCATCTTATAGAGACAACACGACCAAATTAATGATCATGCAGTTGAATTGACACCTTTTATCCAAGTGTGACCATATCCAATGTTCATTGAATGTTATTCCATAATTTTTCAAGGAATCATAAATTTTTCCAAAACAATGTTGTACAAAATATGTATCATGTGTACGATCGTCACTGATATAAAAGTGATATTCTATAATGATATGTCGATTTTCACTCATGCTTTCTATATGATCAACGTTTTGTTCAGCATGTCTATATAGAATATGGATGAGCATGGAGACTTGGTCAGAATGATAGTATTCACTCTGAATTTGTTTTTGTGGAGCAAATGTGTAGTTTTCTGCAAAATCAATCACTGACAAAATGGTCCCTAGTGGAAAAACTTCACGATATTTTTTGAATTGCAAGTCTTGCCATTGAGCTCTATGGGAATGCTTGGTGTATTTGTAAATTTATGCCTCAAACTTTCTCAAAAGTGTCACAAAATTTCGTCTTCTATTAATTCAATTCTTTTAACAATATTTGCACCTTGAATCGATGTACCAATATATTCATATCTCTTCAATTTCACTTTCATGTTGGAAAATTATTGATCATTTATATCAGTATGATATTTGTTTTAAAATTTAGTCAAATTTCCACAATCATCGCATTTTTTTACCACCAACACATTTCTTTTTGTAAAATAGTTCATCACTTTATCTTTCACATAGAATTTGAGATATGAAATCACGGATAGTGGAAGGAGGAGGTGAATCCTTCCATAATGTTCTACCAAAATCAAGGAATGTGTCATAATATAATGCAAATTCTACATGATAACGGCAAAAACAAGTGTCACATATGGTGATAGGTTTTACATACCATGGTTTTTGTTGAACGAAAGAATTGATTGAAACATGAATTTGACGATTCTCTTCTTTGAACTTGTTGAATAACTCTATTTGAGTGGTTTCCAACAAATATTTTTCATGTTCTTCGTATTAATTTCGTGTTATTCTTCTTCGCATCACATGCCTTGAATTTGGTGAAGCACGCGAATTGTTCTTCCAATATTCATATATTATTTTTTAAATTTTTCTCCAAGTCTATCTTTGTATTGTTGCCTACAAATAGCTCTCCAACAAGAGAGTTCATCATTTACATCTACTTGCAACCAGAAATTTCGATGTTTGTGCAAATTTTTTCGCGAGGTTCCTAATGCTCATGCCATAGATGTTACCAAACGATTCTCTTTAGTACTTGATGAAACCATTTCCATAAGTAGTCCTCTACGTACAATTGAAACATATTTCTCTCGAGATCTCTTAATTGAATTTATAGTACTACTTAAATTTTGTATCACATCTTCCTTCATTGTTTTATCTTTGGTTGATTTTCAAATACCCAGTAGTGTCGTAGCTTATTTTAATTTCCTTAATTATAAAAGACCTTTCAACATTTGAGCTTGAACTATCACCCGCTCATTCAAGAAATACTTTTAAAAAATGCAGTTAACATGATATCGTATAACATGGTCAGGTTTTTTTATCTCCATATGTGTGAGTGTCAACATTTTTTAACATCTCATCATCGACACTGATTTCGTCTGTACATATTCGAAAAAATAGTATATAATAAGCTTACATATGAAAAATAAATAACTAAATTAATGAATATATGTATAATTTCAATAATACGTGCATGTGTTCAATATATATAAAAATAAATAAATAAATACACACACACACACACACACACACACAGATATATATACATACCTTGTGATTCAATTTCTTCATTTGAATTTATTTCAATATTTTCACCATCTTCAATCATTGGTTCAATATCTCTTTCACTTTATCTTTCAAAATTTTGTATCTCATCATCAATGTTTTGAGGAATATCTCTGTCTGTTTACATTAAAAAAAATATTTTTCAAATTAGTTCATCAAATAAAAATTAAGCTTCACATTTTACACTGGGAAAATTTTAAATATATCAGTAGATCATAATATTTACATTTACATACCTACTTCAATTTCTCCTTGAGGTTGATTTTCCCCTTCAATATTTGAGAGGGCTTCTATCTTTCTTTCGCAAGATTTTCTTGTCTCTTCTCTACATTCCTCAGGGTCTCTTTTTCGATCATATTTTCTTCCACAAGTCCTTCGATTTCCCATGAAAATAGAGTTTGAAGTTCAGAAAATTTCCTTCAAAAAATTAGACAACAACTCAATTAGAAAAAGCATCACAAAAGATTTAATTTAAAAAAAAAAAGTTACTTTAAATTGCAAAAAATACATACTCCAATCCAAAACACTTACTATAAAAATTACGAAGAAAAAATGTCTTATAAAAATGAAACAAAGCTCAAAATATTTACTTAACCTCAAAACACGTACTCTAAAAAAATGTCACTTCAAAAAATGCCTCCAACTTAAAAAAAAAAATCACTTTAAAAAATACTTGAAAAAATACTTCCAAAAAATGTCTTTTTGAAATTAAGCCCAACTTCGTACTTTCAAAAAAAAATCCAAAAAAACATATTACATACCTCCAAGAAATGTCCTTTAAATGTACATCCAAGAAAATTCCTTAAACCCAAAACAATTCTTTGCAAAATCAGGCCACCTCCAAGAAATGTCCTCCAAGAAAAGTCTTTAAACCCAAAAAAAATCTTTGCAAAATCAGACTGTCTCCAAGAATTCAAAATTAAGCACAAATCCATACTTTAAAAGAAAATGAACAAAAAACATCCAAAAAAATGTATCACATACCTCCAAGAAATGTCCTTTGAATGTATGTCCAAGAAAATTCCTTAAACCTAAAACAATTTTTTGAAAAATCAAATTGTCTCCAACAAATGTCCTCCAAGAAAAGTCCTTAAACCAAAAACAATTCTTTGCAAAATTAGTCTGCCTCCAAGAAATGCCCTGAAACCCAAACCTCCAAGAAAAGTCTTTAAACCCAAACCAAGACCTTTATAAAATCAGACCAAATGTGCGAAACGTGCGAAAATTATGAATGATTTCGCTGCAATCTATATTGCCGCAAAATGTGTTTTAGGAGGGGTGCCACAAAATTTTCCGGACGATGGGAAATTAGATTAAAGTTCGGCCGAACATTGATTAAAATTTCGGCCGAAATTTGATTAAGAGTTCGGCTGAACTATTAAGTTGTTAGACTTAATGGGCCGTCGGCGCAAAAAATAGTTCGGCCGAACTAACGCTTCATCAGTTACGCAGCTTGACATTTCTGTAACTTTGGACTGATTAAAATCCATGAAATGTTCTGAATTAACTATCAGAACCAAGACAAGAATTTACAGAATGGAATCTACTTTTAGGAAATATAACTTTTATGGAATTTCATAAACATTTACTAATTTTAATTGATTTTCTAGTAAAATGGGTGCAAACAATTTCTGACGGTCATTGTGATTCAGTGAAATCAAAATTCAGTATCTCCCAAAATACATTGTAAAAAAAGTTGAAAAAATTATGTGGCATTACAGTGGTCCCTCGTCTCTAATGGGTAGCTTTTATATTTTTAGTTTATAACTTATATGCTAAAAAATTTGTTGTGTCGTGAAACATATCCAAAATATGCAGTTTTTTCATATTGGACCGGTTCAAAAAATTCTAGTAATTATGATATGCATCCATTGACTTTGTAAATATGAAGAAACAGAATTATACTCTGTCTAGATTGTTGTAACAATTTTTTTTTTCTCAAAAGCACAAATTTTCAAAGAATACAACATTGCATATTAACATGGCTTCTTATAAATCCTTTTATTGTTAAGAAACACACACTCAAAGAAATGCTAAGTTGACATATGAAATTTGCATAAAAAAATTTCAAAAAATAAGTAATAGAAAGCTAACAAAATTTCTGACAACTTTTATTTTTATCACAAAATGAAATTCTAAACAGAAAAATTGTTATAGTTTCCAGAAATTTGAAGAACCGAAAAAAATGATTTTTTTTTTCTCAAAAAAGGGAAAAAAGTGTAACCCAACTTCACATTTTCACCCATATTTATAATGATTATTTGCGTGTTCCAAACTTTAAAAAAGACTCCGCTTGATTGTGTAAGAACCCTTTGCTCAAATTGTTGACTTATACCTAGAGAAAGTAAAAATTGACCACAGATTCCCCATTGAAGACCATTAAAGACATTTGACTGCACCATCAATCTGGACCGGTCCTCAGATTAAACCAATATCTTCTCAAGAACTCTTCAAGAAACCAAATACCTGTGTTTAAAGGTATTTCTTGGCAATAAAAAACTTGCAATTTCAAGTTTAGACCAAGAATTATTAAACCAAGCCTGCAATTAAGGGTTTTTCCAAGCCAATTTACCTAAAAAAAAATGAAAAAGAGGCCAAACCCTAGCCAATTTTTCCCAGAAAGCTCTGAGTCCCAAAAAACCATTTTTTTAGCCAATTTCCTCAATTGGTGACCTCTGAAGATTAATTTCAAAATACAGAAAGGGTTTCAAGCCTTCAGATATCTTTAAAGACCCCTTTTTGCAGTGAATATATTCAGGAAACCTTCGTTTTTTGTCTTATTCCAGTTTATATCCTCTGACGAAGAAAATTCACTCCTACAAACAATTTAAGCTTGCAGTAGTTAGTCCAAAATTACCAAAAAGTAGATCATAGCTAAATTTGGAGGTTATAAACCAACCAAGCCTGAAGGATCCAAAACTCCTAAATCTGTAACACCTAAAGCTGTTAAATCTACTCCAGCCCTCATTGTTAAATCCATTGTATTAGTAAATCCCCTGCAGCCACCTGTAGCTGCTGAAGAAACCCTTCCATTAACTGATATGGACTACAAGATTGTTGATCCTATTGTAGAATTCAACCTTTTAGAAATACATAATTGGTGCTATGATAAGTACTTGGACAGAGATGAAATGCCTATTTGGGAGACTCATTTGCCCAAATATGTAGTTCCATTGACCCACCCTGGAAAAGACCTGGTTAGATTATGTCAAAAGCATTATGAGCCAGACTAAAGGGCCATTGTTAATACAGATAGAGAAATCCTTTTTACTATTATAGCAGATTCAATAAATCAAATGCTACAATTACAGTCAAATCCTCAATCAATCTCCCTATCTATAGAAGCTTTGACTCAATTGTACTTAGGCCTTGATTTCCCAAAGAATTTTATGATATTTCAAAACTTTTTGTCTTCCCATGTTGATGTCCCTAAGTTAAACCCTCCTTATTCCACTGGCAAATTTCCTAAATGGTCTAGGCTTATTATTTCAATGCTATCTTTTATACTGGGATACTTTGCATATGGATTCACTGGTGAATCCATTCTTGGATTTCTATCCACTTTAAATCTAGGCTAACCTCCAACAATCATTTTTTATTATGCCAGATTCATAGCAGAGAGTATTCATCATCAACTTACCAAACTACCCACTGAAGGGGATTTCAGATACTCTTCCTACTTGTTTCACTTGTTTTTATTCTTCTAAGCTGATAATTTTCCAATTGCATTGCAAAACATGGACTTGGAGGGTAAGCTTTTATCCATTGTCTTCTGGACTTCCTTGCTAAGGAAAGAGAGTAGTGAATTCACTTATACAGATTTTTCAGACCTTTTCCTCCATCCAACAATGAATATTGTGTACAAAGCATAGCAACCCAGAGTTAATCAAGAAATGAAAAGAATATTCCAAATATCAGAACATAATAAAATGGGAGATTGGTTTCTTTATGAAAAGCATATAGAGATAAGAATTCTTGGATCCAAATTATTACCTTATAAGTTGCCAAAATGCATGAGCATGAGAATTTTTGCATTGGAATATTTAAGACAGATTCTCAATTCTGACTCTATCAACTTCTTAGCTGCAAGGAAAAATACTCAATTCAAGTTTAAGAATTAGGTTGGTCCTTTGATCATAAATAACAAAGAGGCAGAAAAATAAATTTCAAAGAGGCTAATAGAGTTCAAATTTCAAGAAAGTTTTCCATAGAACTATGATCCTCAAGGGATCCTCAGAAATTTAAGGGTAAAATGTAAACTTACACCCTTCATACATGAGGCCAAGCCAGAAATTGAGAAGTTTTCCAATCAAGAAGATTGGGTGGAGAACACATTGATAGATATAGTCACTATTACAGATTCAACAGGAAAAATGGTTTCAACACTATCCCTGGAAATTGTAAAGAAGCTAGAGACTTCAGCCAAACGAAGCGGAGAAGAAGCAACATACACAGAAGAAATAGCTACAGAAACAAAATTCAAACTAATTTATAATAAAAGCATTAAATTTGGTTCAATTGGGAAATAAAAGGTAATTGATGTTGAGGATAAAAATGAGCCAGAGGTAAATAATGATGAAGCTATAGTGATAATCAATGAAACCCTTACAGAGATTGAAAAAGAGCAAACAATAGGTAAAAATGATACTCAAATGATTGAAAATCCACAAAATATGGAGGCCTCTTCCTCACAGACAGCTGAGGAAAAAGACTTAGATATCAGGGAAAAATATAAACAGATAAAGTAGAAGAATGAGGAAATTAAATCAAAATATATTCTTAATTCCTCAAGCAAAAACCAGGGAATCAAAATAGGCTACTGAAAACCTTTGACTATTCTACAAAAAAAATGATTATGTCATTTCCGCAACCAACTACTTCAGCACCAAAGATAGTGGCAGATTATAAAAAGGTGGAGCTTGAAGTAGACACCGAAAATTTTCATGAGCTAGACCAAATTGAATTCCATAGACATAGCTCTGAAATGTTGTATTCAACTGTGATGACAAAGGCAACGAGTGCTACCAAGTTGCAGAATACTATTCTTAACATTCAAGATCAAATGAAGTTAGACAAAGGATCTTTGTATGCAAAGGACCTAAGGGTTAAAGCCTTAGAGGATCTAATTTTACAGGTAGGATATGATCCGTCAAATGTTCAGAAAGTAGAATTTTTGATTAAGAAAAATAATTATGATATTATAGATTTGAGGAAACAACTTAAGCTTCCTCAAAGTGAGCATCCACATACCAAATAAATCCTTCAAGAGGAAAGTGAAAAAGAAGAAATGATGAAGCTCATCCTCGAACTAACTGATCAGATCAGAGAAATGGAATCCCAAATGGACCAGCTTGTCCAAGGGAAGAAAACTGTGAAAGAAACTGACACTCCTATAATTCCTTCAGTTATACCAGTGATTACCACAGTAGTGGCTTCTACATTAGGAGAAAATCTAGCACCAAAGGAACCACTGGCAACTGTAGTGCCAGTGAGTTCAAATACTACTTCAAACATAGATTCTTCTACAACACAGTTTCAACAAACAGATGGAGCAGGTCAAATTGTTACGACTATGGAGGAAATTTCCTTGAAAACTAATGAAATCAATAGCCTAAAGAATATTATTGGCAATATTGAAGCCATAAATGAGTTATCTCAAATAAATTATAAAACCCATGAGAAGAAGGTAATTAGACTTGGAGAGAAAATCAAGGGCTTACAAAAAGAGCTAACATTCACTGGGAAAATTTCATTTGTAAAGAATCATCTATGGACAAACATAATTTAAGCCATTCACACTCAATGGCCTTCAATTCAGGTTATATATGAGCAGACAGACTTATTTTTAGTAGCCCAGGCAGAGATTCAGAAGACCAAAGATGAGTTAACTGATAAGCCAACTCAAGCTTTAAAACTCATGACAATCTTGAATAGCAAGAATAGAGCACAATTGGAAGAATTGTAGGTGTTGGATAGAACAAAAAATATTGTGTAGATTAAAAAGGTGGCAAAAAATAAAAATTTGATGAACTACCTAGAAGAAAAGTGTGAATCAATGAACATTTCCATAACAAAGTTTATGGTGAAATATACAAACTTAAGACAAAAGGGCTTGCCAGACATTCATGCCTTCAGTTAAAAACTAATGCCCCAGAAAGATTATGATAAGAAGATCAGGGATTTTTCCAAGGAGAAAGTTAGCAAACCATTTCCACAAGGCACTCCCACAGGAAAAGTCCTCCTTCAACACTTTGAAGATTTGTTCTTTCTACATTATGAGATCAAACATCTTTTTGTGTTCAAACCCAATTTTGCTAAATGCATGAATGCAGATGAGAACTTTAGAAAGCTAAATAATGTCAAAATTCCCAGTGAAGAGCAGTGGCAAAAATTTACAGATTTAATGTAAAAATGAGAGGTAAAAGAGTGATGAAAATTACCTTAAAAAAAACGAAAAACAAACAATGAAGTAAAAGGAAATTATGCTGATTTTTTTTTACTGCACAAAAGATATATTTTTATAGCAATAAACAGTGGAAATATTATTCAAAAGTGTATCATAGTTAAAGAGTAGTGTTAAATAGTATCAAATGAAAGAGTTTTAGCCAAGGCAACTCAAATGAGGATATTTTCTAGCAGCCAGCAAAGCATGACAACTAATCACTCAAAAGCTCCTTGAATAGATAAAGTAGTTCTATTTTTTTTGATAAGAGGACAACTTGCTGATTTGTTAAGCAACTATCCCTCTTATTTTGTAAAGATATTTTCTATTTCCTAAAGACATTCCTAGATGTCTCTTAGGATATTTGTAACTACATTTTGTATAAATAGTTCTACATTTGAAGAAATGAGTGTAGAATAAAATTGCTAGACTTTACTATAGACTTTTTTGCTGAAACATTAGAGGCTATTATGTGTTGATTTCAAAGTAGCAGACTGGACAAAGCTAAACTGGCATCATAACTCAGGATCCCTATGATAAGATGATGAGTGAAGTGCTCCCTTCTTGTCATTGTTTTCTTTTCTAAGTTTCATGGAATTCATTATATGTTTGTTCTATCTGAATATATAACTAGGAATATTACTACAGGTTAGTCTAGTGCTCCTTGTTTTTAACTAGTTACCATTTTAATGTTTTATGTGGATTTCTGGTGTTAGGAATCCTTGATTGCTCCTACTCGCGTTTGACCCCTACCTCCTTCTTTGTAATGTCCCCTCTTAACACAAATTTTTTTTTCTATGTCAGTCACTAATTTACTTCTGACTACTTTCAACCATTGAAGTCAACTTAGTAAATTTATTTACCCCTATTTATAAGAGGTAACTCTCATACATATATAAATATATATATAACTTGAACACCATGTATGAATACCTCTTTATGTAATGATTTTCAAACCCTTTAAAAAAATTTTCTACTATTTGGTAGCACCTTTATAACCATATGTGTGTGTGTGTGTGTGTGTGTGTGTGTGTGTGTGTGTGTTACCATCACCCACTATTCAACTAACCTACATACAATTACCTTTTTGCACGTATTGGATTGATTTGGACATATTAACAACTATCACACTACTTTACACACTTGCCCTATATGATGCAAAGTTATTCACCATGTATGATTACATTAGTTTGTTCATGATTTTAATTATGATTTAGTATCTCTCCTATGCGTGTTATGGATATTGACCCTGCTATATGGTTTCCTTATCATTATATGTCATGCATTTCCAATTGGAGATTTGTATTAACATGGAATACAAATATTACTCCATATCATGGAATTTATGAGGTTGGCGTGCATTGGAAATCTCAGTTCACATTTTGTCCTTTCTTCTTAATCGCAAACCTATGCATTGAACCATAAAATGGTACTACCGCCTTCATATGTTGATTCTACAGAGATTTAGTACCAGCTCTTTATGAATTTTATATTGGCTTATATGCAATAGAGGTAGCATCGAATCTAATAAGGGAATGATTCATATCTTTTATGTTGGCTATGTTGTATTATTCTCGAGGCATTCATCTTTTGCTCCTTGATTATAAATTTATCAGCAGATGTATGGTTGCGATGCTTCGTTTTGAATTAGGGTTTGTACCGTATCACTCTTATTTAATTCGTCTATCCTATTTTGCATTTCTTTTTACCCGGTCATTTCTACATTAGGTATTCTTAAACCAGTGCATGGCCTTATATTCCAAGCTCGAGAATTCTAGTTTTAAACCCAGACTTCCTTAGCATCTTCCATCGGGAATCTACCAAGTATGAATGGGTTCGTTGCTATCTTTTTCACCATGTATTCATTACAGTTTCACTGAAGATTTACGTGTTATATCTTTCACGTATTCTTGGTTATTTATTATATTCTCTCGCATTTTATTACCTCAGCTCTATAATATCATTGAGCTCATTTGGTTCTTGTGGAAATTATTTAGCCATGTTGGATGTTATTTTTTTCAAAAATGGTCCTCATCTGATATAAATTTGTTGTAATTATAATGATGGATTAGCTCTTCTGGCTGAGGGTTTTGTCACCATATCTTGCCATAATTTTGTGAGTAACCTTTGATATCAGTACCAATAGCCACTAATTTATTTTCATTCTCTGTCTTTTCCATTCAAGTTAAAATTTCCTTGTAACATTTGTTTTTTTTTCTAAGGTATATCTCTCCACAGTGCGTTTGGCATTTCCAGTACACTGTGTATGATTCTACCATCCCATTCATGGTAAGGAGTATGAGGATTTAACTCCATAGGGTTTACAATCACACTAGTTTTACTTGAAGATATTATTCCTTCATAGATATAATGTGGTTTCATTTCTCACAGATTTCCCTTAGTTTGCCTCGAGAGCGATACTGCTACGCTCAGGTATCCATTTCGATTTTTGACATCGTTATTTAACATTCTTCGATAGTTGAATTGTCTGAGAATTTCTGAGACTAACTCTATTTCATATGCTAACATTTCCAGGTAATGAATTATTAATTGGGGTTTCGTCGAGATTCCACTTACACATAATTTGTTCCCGCTTAAATTTTTAACAACTCTCTCGCTAGTGTTCCAGGTCGGTTAATTATTTCATCTGGCTTGAATCAAAAGATTTTCCCTCTGGACTGAGTCTATATGTGGTCTCGGAAATTATGCTCGACTTTCAAACCACATAATTAATTTTTCTGCATAATTTAATTTGGATTTCATTACGATCTGGACAGTGGATGATTTGACATAGTAGATTTTTATTTTACATAGATTCAAAGAGTATAATAATACCTGTGCATACAATTATACTTATTCTAGAAGTACCGGACTTCCTCAGAAATTTTTTTCTATTTCATACTATAATTAAGTGGACACTTATTTATTTATTACATGCTTCAAATATATATATATAAGCAGTTATCCATCTTTTTATTGCACATGTGTAAGTCTTTAAATTTCCTCTTCTCTGTAACAGCATAATGACAGAGTTTGCTAAATAACTGATAGTACTAGTATAGCCTATGAAATTGCTATCTTCTTATTTTAACTTATGACATATAGTGCATTTTAAAAGTTGATTTTCATAATTTTGTTCCTCTCATTTCTATACAATGTAATCAACCAGAATGTACCAAATTAATTATCTGTATCGCTAGACAGAGAATGAATATCATGGTAATAGTTAGATACATACTGCTTAAGGGAATTATCTGGATTTATGTTTATTGCTAAGCCTCCAGTTTTATTCATAGGCATATGGTTCAGTTTTAATAACCTATGAAATGTATTTTTAACTATACCTGTAACTAAATGCATACTATAGCCTTCCCTTACATGGGACTTACATGAATTTCCTAAATTTCAAATTGTAAAGTTTGTTATAATTTCCATTATATTCCAGTATGGTAGAAAGATATAGTAGAAATCATCTATACCATAGTAGAAACAATACCATGGAAATTGAAATTAAATTTATGTTCGATCTTTTTATCACAGAAGTTAGATCTTAGTCTCTGACTTAATGGCTCTCTCTTTTTCTAATAATACTAGTACAACACTTAACATAATAATTTCTGTGGTACAAGAACAGTTTGAAATTTTTACCTCTGAATAGTCCTTGGGAATAAAATATCTTCCGATTTAAACCTATATTGGCTTAGAGATTCAGATGGATATTTCTCAAGAGATTTATCCTACTACTATACAGATTTGAAAAGAGCATACTCTCCATTAAATCTGTTAAAAGTAAGGACTCACATACTGCTGCAGATACTTAGTATTTACCACATTTTAAATTCATAATTGATTTAATATTTTATGAATCTAAATTCTTCCTAATCCATACATAGATATATCTGTACATTTACAGAAGCAGATTAAAGTTACACTTTTAATAATTTATGGGAGTAGTATATATTTCTAGATTTAAACCATTAGCAGGTTTAGAGATTTTGGACGATATTCCCTATAAATCCTATTCCTACAACTGTACATAATTGAGAGGATTAATTTCTTCTGAAAAGTTCTCTGAAATGTAAGGAATAACAACTTCAGAATTTTGATTTAAAATAACATCTACAAAAATTAACCATATTGCACAATACAATGTATTTTAACCATTCATAAAAATTGTGGACATAGCACTTTTGCAGATGACCAACCTCCCAACCTTAGAGTTCTTTTGTTTCCCGAACTCATCCTCGAGCTGAGATCATCTCCTAGAACAAACCAACCCCAATATGTTCTGGAGTAGCTTATTTAAGCTTATGCTCCCCAAATCCCGTTTCTAATTCTGCATCCATAGTTACAGGATGCTTTTATTCCTGTTTGCCTAGGCTTCCCTTATTTAGGGACTTTAAAGAGTCTTTCTGCTTTTCCAGCTTTTTACCTCTTCCAAACTACTTTCCACATCATTGGGGAAATCTAGATTTTTCCTCAAAAATCTAAATTAGAAATAAATTCTTTCAAGGCTTTTTGAAATATTTTTGGGGAATGTCTTAGCCTCTTTCCATACCTTATGGATTTGGCAAGTGATCTCAAAAATCTCATTTGGTCAACATGCACAGAAATATTTTATTTGTTTTTCATAATTAAATAATTAATTACATTCACATAATAATTATCCATTGGGGTCCACTCCCCTTTGGACTGAAGTTCAAATGTCTAATTTGAAAACATAAAACTAGGGGTGTTACATATTCCCCCTCTGAAAACAAACACTGTCATCGGTGTTTACAACTAACTATTAGAGTTCATTTTTGCAAATAGATATGGATATTTTTCCATCATCTCAGCTTCTCTTTCCCACATAGCTTCTTCAGGATTAAAGTTCTTCCATTGCACCTTTACTCTGGCTATTGTTTGGTTTCTTAATTCAATTTCTTCCCGCTCCAATATTTGAAGTGATTCAGGAAGGAACTCCCCTTCTGGTTCCACTTGTATCACATTCCAATCAACAATATGAGAAGCATCATGTACATATCTTTTTAATAATGAAACATGAAAAACATCATGCACTTTAACATGAGGAGGTAAGGCAAGCTTATAAGCCACTGGTCCCACCCTTTCTAACACCTCAAAAGGCCCACAATATCTAGGAGCCAATTTTGGACAATTTCCAGCATAAAGTGTGCTCTTTTTTGGTTTAATTCGTAAATACACATGATCACCCACTTTGAATTATCGATGCACCCTCTTCTTATCAGCATAGTTTTTCTGTCGATCTTGTGCAGTCTTGATGTTTCTCTGTATTTGTTTGACAATCCTTTCCATTTCTTGTAGAGTATCTGGCCCCAATATTAGCTTATCTTCAGGTTGGCTCCAACTTAAACGAGTACAACAGTTTCTTCCGTAGAGTGCTTCAAAGGGACTCATTTTGATAGAGGATTGATAGCTGTTGTTATAAGCAAAATCGACTAAATGCAAGTAGTCTTCCCATTTTGACGGCCTATCCATCACATAAATTCTCATCATATCCTCCAAAATCTGGTTTGTTCTCTTTGTTTGACCATCCGTTTGAGGGTGATAAGCAGTACTAAAATTTAGTTTAGTGCCCATGCCCCCAAACAGACCTTTCGAAAAGGAAGCTTTGAACTTAGCATCTCTATCTGAAATAATCATCTTTGCGACCCCATGTAGCCTTACTATTTCTTTTAGGAACACATCTGCTACTTGTGCTATCCCAAAAGTAGATTTTACAGGTATGAAATGTGCAGCTTTTGTTAAAGTGTCTACCACTACCATCACTGAGTCATGCTGGTACTTTGTTCTGGGTAACCAAGTTATAAAATCTATAGAAATAGTGTCCCATTTCCATTCTGCAGCTGGCAAGGGATTTAAAAGACCAGCTGGATGTTGATATTCAACTTTAACTAGTTGACACTCCATGCATCTAGCGAAATAGTTTGCTACATCCTTTTTCATTCCTGGCCAAAAAAAATTCTTTTTCAAGGCTGTAAGATTTTTCTGATATCCAGGATGTCCTGAATATGGCTTTTTATGATATTCATCTAGGATTTCTTTTTTCAAAGAATCCACATTGGGGATGTACAATCTGTTTTTATAGCAGATCAACCCTTTCTGGTTTTGAGTGTATTCAACCATTTCTTTTTTCAGTATTTTCACTTGTAGATTCTCATAGTCTAGATCTTGATCTGCTACCTTTTTAACTTGTTCCTCTAAGTCAAAACTAGCACTACTCCCAATGCTGCTTATGTTTTGGCAAGAATTTCTGCTTAGAGCATCAACAATTTTATTTTCTTTCCCTTTGATATGTTTTATTTCCATATCAAATTCACTAAGAAAAGACAACCATCTAGCTTGTCAAGCATTCAAATCGGTTTGAGAAAGGAAATACGTGAGACTAATATGGTATGTCATCAATGTAAATTTTTTTCCAGGAAGATAGTGTCGCCACATCTTCAAGGCATGAATTACAGAAGCCAATTCTAGATCATACACACTGTAGTTCTGTTCATGTTTCTTAAGTTTTCTAGATTCATATGCAATAACAACATTTTCTTGCAACAACAATCCTCCCAATCCCTCTCGACGTGCATTAGTACACACAACAAACTCTTTTTCAGGATCTGCGATCTTCAGTATAGGGGCTGTAGTGAGTTTTAATTTTATTTGTTCAAATCTGTTTTGGCATTTTTCAGTCCACTAAATTTTGGTGCCTTTTCTCTGTAGTGAAGTGATGGGATATGCTATTGCAGAAAACCTTTCCACAAACCTTCGATACTAACCAGCAATCCCCATAAATGATCTCACTGCTGAAACATCCATTGGCACCAGCCATTCTCTAATAGCCTTTACTTTCTCAGGGTCCACAGCCAATCCTTGTTTAGAAATAATAAACCCCAAGTATTGAATCTTATCTTTATAAAATTCACATTTATTGAATTTGGCATATAACTGGTTTTCCTTCGAAGTCTGCAAAACTATCCTTAAATGTTCTTGGTGTTCTTCCTCACTTTTTGAATAGACCAGAATATCATCTATGAACAATAGTACGAATTTATCTAATTACTTGTTCAAAACGTTGTTCATTAGGCACATAAAAGTGGCAGGGGAATTTGTTAAACCAAAAGGTAGGACTACAAATTCGTAGTGACCATTCCTAGTTCGAAAAGTTGTTTTACTAATACCTTCTTCCTTAATTCTGAGTTGGTGATAACCAACCCTCAGATCAATCTTAGAAAATATAGAAGCCCCTCTCACCTGATCAATAAGGTCATCAATTCTAGGAAATGGTTACCAGTTTTTTATTGTTAGCTTATTCAATTGCCTGTAGTCAATGCGCATTCTGAAGGCTACATCCTTCTTTTTCACAAATAGCACTGATGCTCCCTAAGGAGATACACTCGGTCTGATGTAACCTTTATCCAACAGTTCTTGTAGTTGCATCTTCAACTCCATGAGTTCATGGGGGCTCATCCGATAAGGGGCTCTAGAAACAAGTGTTGCTCCTGGCACCAAATTGATAGAAAAATCGATTTCTCTTTCGGGGGGAAGATGAGGAATCTCATCTGGAAAAACCTCTTTGAAATCTCTTACCATTGCTAAAGTGTCTAGTGGGTTTTATTTAGGTTGCTATCCTAATTCTTCAACATGTACAACATATACTTGATATCCTTTTTTAGTTGTTCTCTTTAATTGCGGAGCTGATATTTGTCTTACAGAGATTGGTTTTGGTTTTCCTTTTAGTATGAAGGGTCTCCCTTCCTCATCTATGCAATGCAGAGTTTTATCCCAACAATTCATCATAGCCTTTATTTTTTCTAACCAATCCATCCCTATCAGAAAATCATATGAGCCTAAGGGCAGAATGTTTAAATTTACTTCTGTCTGGAAATCATTTAATTTAATGGTTGTTTTAGGCAACTTATGAGTTACTTTTCATTTGGTACCAGTGGCTAACTGGACCAACCAAGACTGTTGAAATTTTTTAGTTTTGAGATTACATTTCTCTACAACTTGTGGACTAATGTAACTCAAAGAAGCACCTAGATCAATTAAAACTGTAACATATTGGTCAGCAATCTTACCTTCTATCTCGACCATAGTAGCCTGATGTTCTGCTTGATGGTTTACTAAGGCTGCACTAATAGTGGGTATATTCCTTGCTATATCATTTACTGTGGTAGCTTCTCTATCTCTCATAATCATCTGAATATTTCGGTGTGGATAGTCCCTCAACATATGAGGTTCTCCGAAACCCCAGCATTTCAAAGGCTCCCACATTTTAACTGTTCCTTCCTTCTTATTATCTCCATCAATTTGTTTTGAACCAACTTGGGACTGAGCAGTTTGACTTTCCTTTGGCTTGTTAAAATTATTCTGCTGATGATCCCTACCAAAGTTCTTCAAGTAAGCTGGTTTCTTTTTCTTTCCTTTGAATTCACCCCTCTTTACCCAGATTTTTCCATGTTCACTCTTTCCTTTAAACTGCTAGTAGCATAATCTAGCTTTCCTCACTGCTTCATCCATAGTTTTTGGATTATCAAACTACATTTTCTCCTTGTACACAGTAGGCAAACAATTCAAAAACCTTTGTACCTTTGCCTTCTCTTCACGAATGTAAGGAACATACCTTAACAGATTTGTGAACTTGCTGACAAACTCATCTATGGTGAGTTGTCCCAATCTATGTTCATGGAACTCTTTGGCTTTATCATCATAATATCATTCGTTCAAATAGCAGTTTTTAAACTTGACTTGGAAATCTTCCCAAGTCACTATTTTTTCATCAATGGCATGCACCATTTTTGTCTCCTCCCACCACAAGGTAGCCTTACCCTGCAACTGGTAGATAACTAATCTGGCCTTCAGATTTCTTTCATATTCATAAACCTTAAAATACTTAATCATATTTAACAACCATGCCTCAGCATCTTCCTCCTTCTCTTAATCATAGGAGGGAGGTTTAATTTTTCGGAATTCACCCTGTAATTCCTTCCTCTATTTAGACTGATGTCTATTAGTATCGTCTTCCTCAGAATCAATTGAGAACTTAAATTTCTTCCTCTTTCCGAAACCTTCACCTTCTTGGCTGTTCCGCAAGGTCAGTTCTCTTATCAGCTTTTCCTGCTCTTCACTGGCTAATGACAGCCAGTCATTTTGGCTTCTTAGCTTAGCCATATCCTATTGCAAATTATTCAACATAGCCACCAAAGGAGGGTTGGCATCTGGCGTGTTATCTCCATCACCCAGATCAACATAAATTTCATCTCTTTCAGCCATTGACTTTTCAGTTCCAATACCACTGTACACTAAACAAAACAACATCAGTAACAAAAGAATTTTTTTTTTTTCAACAAACAAAACATAATTGGTACAGTGAGCACAACAATAGCCCAGTTTTCTAACATGAGCTCTGATACCATTTGTAATGTTCCCTCTTAACACCACACAATTTTTTTTTTCTATCTCAGTGACTAATTTACTTCTAACTACTTTCAACCATTGAAGTAAACTTAGTAAATTTATTTACCCCTATTTATAAGAGGTAACTCTCATACATATATAAATATATATATATATATAACTTGAACACCATGTAAGAATACCTCTTTATGTAATGATTTTCACACCCCTTACAATTTGTTTCTACTATTTGGTAACACCGTCATAACCAGATATATATATATGTGTGTGTGTGTGTGTGTGTGTGTGTGTGTGTTACCATCACCCACTATTCAACTAACTTACATACAATTACCTTTTTGCATGTATTGGATCGATTTGGACATATTAAAAACTGTCAAACTACTTTACACACTTACCCTATACGATGCAAATTTATTTGCCATGTATGTTTACATTAGCTTGTTCATGGTTTTCATTATGATTTAGTATCTCTCCTATGCATGTTATGGATATTGACCCTGCTATATGGTTTCGTTATCGTTATATGTCACGCATTTCCAATTGGATATTTGTATTAACGTGGAATACAAATATTACTCTGTATCATGGAATTTATGAGGTTGGCATGTATTGGAAATCTCAGTTCATGTTTTTTCCTTTCATCTTAATTGCAAACTTATGCGTTGAACCACAAAATGGTACTACCGCCTTCATATGTTGATTCTTGTCACACCTCTACTTTAGGAATTTTTTTTTTTTTCTCTAGGTACACTTTGAAGGTTTCGTGATCAAAATGATGAGTTCATTATTCCAATTAAATAACACTTTGAGTACACTTATAGATACATTTCCCTCATGTACATAACATTTTATTTTATCTCCTACTCTTGTGTACTCCACTACTGTTGGTTGTTATTCTCCAAACCTATAGAGATATATAGATATCATTTATATACCCCATAAGATCCCTAATGTATAGCAATATGAATTTCATATGTAATTATTAGGAGATAGAGTTATTTAACTCTCATATATTTTTTTTTATGCATGACTTCCATATATAGTTATACGCATATATTCTCATGAGATATCTTTGGTTATAGTTATACCTATACCTACATATTCTCATGATATGTTTTTGTTTATAGTTTAATACATTTACCAAGGGCATATATATATATTCTCTAATAATCCTTCCCATCATCATATTGAAAATATATATATATTACATTCAATTATATATAACATCGAGCCCACCTACCAACTCGAGGATGTGTACTGCAGCTATATACATATATAGCGCTCCCTTTATTTATCTACTATGGCTAAGGATATTTAATTTCGTACCATTGTGCATACCTGTTCACATATATAGGTACATACGAGTATATATATATAGATATATATATACATAATGATATAATTATATACACTCATAAATCCTTACACTTATTAAATTATTCAAGGTCGCATTATTAAAGTATTCAAGGGCGCATTGATATAACCCTATGGATTTTAATTGTCATATTTATAGATTGACTGTTCACGGTTGTGAAATATATAATAGTCATATCATTAACTTATAATATGACCCCCTCCCCGCCATATGTATGGTTGTATACACGTGTCCACAACTGATAATTTGAAAAGCGTTGTTTTATTATCATTTTCGTTTCGGTTCCTACGTATCGGTCAAAATCCAATTATGCTAACTTGATTTCCTAACTTACATTGCGTTGCATTAGTAGGGTTTGTAGTATCTCACGCCGCCGCTTACTGCAACCACGCCGAATTTCTGTTGTGACAGCCGGCGCGTCTGCGTGTACTCACGCATCCTATCTACTGCCCACTTCTTTTTGATTGAGACCGGCGCCAATACGTCGGATCCTTGTGGGTTTGATTTTTTTCCAGTACCGTACAGTGTGGGGTGCGTAGGAGGCGTCTATCTACAGACAAGGTTTTAAAAAGGTTTGCGTGCAATACTGATTCGGATGTTTTCTTGATTTGTTTTTTTTTCAGGAATCGTTTCTCTCCCAAGCTGGAGTAACAACGACGGCGGCCATTGTCCTCTACACTCAACGTGTTGACATTTCCTTCATTCGGCCTGTTCAAGTACTGTGATCGTTGGCTTCTGTTCTGACAACAGGTAGCCTTCAACTTAAAGTTCTGCGCCCGTGCCTACCTTTACCTACACTTCCAGCGCTCGTAGACAGGTTTTGGGTACTCCTTTCTATCAATCTGCGTCTGCTCAGTCTGAAGTCATCGGGCAGAGTGATTAGGGTTTCAGGTATTCCCTCCTACCTATTCAACCTAATCACCGGAGCGTTCTCTCCGATTATCTCCCTTTGTTGCACTGTGCTCAGTTCAAAGTGAGATCTGCGCCGGAAGTTGCAGGGGTATGGCGTGCTTTCAGGCTTCAGAGTTTACGTTTGTATGTGAACAATGACTGAACGCTTGAACGATAGCGCAGACCCTGCTCCTCTCCTTTTCCCACGTGTTGGGTATTGGGTATTATAGTATGGTCTCTTCTTTTTTTTTTCTTGCCTTTGGATCCCTCAGTTAACTGTGAAAATGCTTCTAGGTTATCGTGGATATACTTCTGCTGAATTTCTGTGGTCGTTATATGCGTCTGCATTTACTATATCGTTAAATTTCCATATGTGATTGCGGTAGTAAGTATTAATGCCCCATCTGAGGGTTAGGATACCGATATGGTTATATCGGCAGTCCATCTCAGGGGCCACACATTCAAGGTTTCTATTCTACGCTTTCTGGTTGTGAGAGTGGTACGCCTTCCTCGCGTGTAGAATGGCACGATGGTGTGGGAAGGATTAACGCCCTATCTCAGGCGTAGAATAGTTTAACTTCTGTGTCCCCAGACTTATCGAAATTGCCCAGATTCCACAGGAACTGGGTTCGGGTTATGTAGTCATCTTCTCGACTAACATTTGCTTTAAATAAATTTCATGCTTGGTTACTTACCTATGCGGTTCAGCAATCAGGGTTTTCGGCCGGCGAGTTTATCGCTTCGGCGCGACCAGTAAAATCGCCCCAGACAACTGTGGGTTGATTTGATTCGATCTGCGTCCGGGCTATGATCGGTTAATATCACTGTAACTTTTCTCTGTATGAACTCCGGGATTTACGTTTAAATCGTTCTTCTATTCGGCGTTACCGGGGTTAACATTCTGGCGATCCCTAGGTTATATGTCTTACTGTTGTCAAACATTAAATTTATCATACGATCGAGGCATAGATATTTTGTTTCTTTTTTTCTACGTCTTTACAATGCTACCTTATGCGTCGTTTAAAGTAGACTTACCTGTACTCCACAACATCTAAAACCTGTGGCATTCTAATTCCTAACACTTCTATTCAATTAGATTTAATTTATTTGTATCGACGTATCATAGATAGGTTTCATCCTTACGTTCTATTCGTAGATATTTGGCATATTAAATCATCACTTATATCGTTTTTTCCTTTTGTTTTTGGTGCTATCTCTCGGCTTGTATAAGTAGATATGTATAAGTGATTGTCGAGGGTATGCAAGCCCAAAGGAAGGTACTTGATACCTCGGATTGTATCTATAGTTTTTACTTAATTACAATTTGTTTGCTATGCACCTGTGTAAATATAGATTTATGATTATTCTAATGTTGTTTCATCTCAAGGCGAGTTTATTTCAAAGGTTATAACTGATATTCATCATGCAATATACTCCCCTTTTTATTCCTATCAGTAGTATCATTATTCTTGTTGCAGGTGTACTTACGAAGGTACTGAGATTGCCCTTACATGCCATAGGATATTTGATAACAACTCTATGTTATGTTGGAAGTATAGCTATATCAGGGAGTCCTGGTGGATGACTAATTCACAAGGGGTATAGGTCAAGCAATTTGTTATGCTATTACCATGTCCAAGGAATACAAAGAGATTTTCTTTTTAAGCACCTAATGTCTATACCTTTAGATCTGTTATAAGACTCATATAGAGCATAGTTTATTTTGAGTCTATTCCTTTATGATATGATTCATATAAATCTCATTTTTGCTATACTACTTTTAGCCCATATAAGAGTACAAAACCATCCCATTTGTATATGCAAGAGAAAATAATATTTACTTATCTATGAAGATTAAGTACTCCAGATTTAAGCTAAACTTAGATTAAAGTTTCTGTAGTTCTACTTCATGAAATTCTGATCCACAACTAAACAGTATTGAAAAGGGGATACCTCAAGAAGATACTGATAAAGGTAGTACAATTTCAATCATACATAAATTAAATTTTTGCATGTAGCCAATTCATACCATTTTAACTCAAATCAACAAGCATTTCAGACATACCACAAAATTGCAATTGACCAACCTCCCAACCTTAGAATCCTCTTTATCTCCCAGGATTCACCCCCGAGCAGAGATCACCTCCTAGCACAGATCAACCTCTAATCTGTCTAGGAGCAGCTTATTTAAGCTCAAAATTCCCCAAAGCATGTTTCTAATTCTCCGTCCAGAATAGCAGAATGCTTTCTTTCCTGTTTAGCCTAGGCTTCCCATCTTGGGGTTCTTTAAAGCTGCTTTAAGCTTTTCCTCAGCTTTTCCAGCTTTTTCTCACCTCTTCCCAACTACTCCTCTTCATTGGGGAAATTTAGATTCCTCCTCAAATCTAAATAAATTTCTTTCAAGGATTTTTGAAAGATTTTTTGGGATTTGTTGCCTTATCCATCCTCATGGATTTGGCAAGTGATCTCTAGTTCTCTTTTTTGGTCAAAATGCACAATCATTTTATTTATTTCCTCAAATAAAATATGCAATTACATTCACACCATAGTCATCCCTTGGGGTCCACCCCCCTTAGGATTAAAATTCAAATGTCTAACTTTTAAAAATTCAACACACAAATTGGGGGTGTTACAATTCTACAGAGATTTAGTACCAGCTGTTTATGAATTTTATATTGGCTTATACGCAATAGAGGTACCATCGAATTTTATACGGGAATAATTCAGATCTTTTACACCAGCTATGTTGTATTAATCCCGAGGCGTTCATCTCTTGCACCTTGATTATAAATTTATCGCTAGATGTATGGTTGCGATGCTTCGTTTTGAATTAGATTTTGTACCCTATCGCTCTTATTTAACTCATCTATCCTGTCTTGCATGTCCTTTTACCTGGTCATTTCTATGTTAGATGTTATTGCACTAGTGCATGGCATTATCTTCCAAGCTCAAGAATTATAGTTTTAAACCCAGACTTCCTTGGTGTCTCCCATCCAGAATCTACCAAGTATGAATGGGTTCGTTGCTATCTTTTTCACCATGTATTAATTAAGTTTCACTGAAGATTTATGTGTTATCTCTTTCATGTCTTCTTGATTGTTTATTATCTTTTCTCGCATTTGATTACCTCGGCTCTGTAATATCAGTGAGCCCATTTGGTTCTTGTGGAAATTCTTTAGCCACGCTGGATGTTATTTTTTTCAAAAATGGTCCTCGTATGATATCAATTTGTTGTAATTATAATGATGGCTTAGCTCTTCTGGTTGAGGGTTTTTTCACCATCTCTTGCCATCATTTTTTGAGTAACCTTTGATATCAGTACCAATAGCCACTAGTTTATTTTTCGTTCTTTGTCTTTTCCATTCAACTTAAAATTTCCTTCTAACATTTGGTTTTTTTTTTATAAGGTATATCTATCCGCACTGCGTATGGAATTTCCAGTACACTGTGTATGATTCGACCCTCCCATACGTGGTAAGGAGTATGAGGATTTAACTCCTTAGGGTTTACAATCACACTAGTTTGACTTGAAGATATTATTCCTTCATACATATAATGCGGTTTCATTTCTCACAGATTTCCCTTACCTTGGCTCGAGAGCAATAATGCTATGGTTAGGTATCCATTTCGATTTTTGACATCGTTATTTAACATTCTCGGGTAGTCGAATTGTCTGAGAATTTTTGAGACTAACTATATTAAATATGCTGACATTTACAGGTAACGAATTATTAATTGAGGTTTCGTCGAGATACCACTTACACATAATTCGTTCCCGCTTAAAGTTTTAAAAACTCTCTCACTATTGTTCCACGTCGGTTAATTCGTTCATCTGGCTTGACACAAAAGATTTTCCCTTGGGACTGAGTCTATATGTGGTCTCGGAAATTATGCTCGACTTTTAAACCACATAATTAATTTTTATATATAATTTAATTTGTATTCCATTGTGATCCAGACTGTGGATTCTTTGACATAATAGCTTTTTATTTTACACAGATTCGAAGAGTATAATAATACCTGTGCATACAATTATACTTATTCTGGAAGTACCAGACTTCCTCACAAAAAATTTTCTATTTCATTATGTAATCAAGTGGACACTTATTTACTTATTACAGGCTTCAAATATATATATATATATATATATATATATAAGCAGTTATCCATATTTTTATTCCACATGTTTAAGTATTTAAATTTTCCCTTCTCTGTCACAGCATAATGACAGAGTTTGCTAAATAATTGATAGTACTAGTATAGCCTATGAAATTGCTATCTTGCTATTTTAACTTATGACATATAGTGCATTCTAAAATTTGATTTTTATAATTTTATTCCTCTCATTTCTGTTCAATATAGTCAACCAGAATGTACCAAATTAATTCTCTGTATCACTAGACAGAGAATGAATATCATGGTAATAGTTAGATACATACTGCTCAAGGGAATTATCTGGATTTACGTTTATTGCTAAGCCTCTAGTTTTATACATAGGCATATGGTTCAGTTTTAATAACCTCTAAAATTTATTTATACTATACCTGTAACTGAATGCATACTATAAAATTCCCTTACGTGGGACTTACATGAATTTCCTAAATTTGAAATTGTAAAGTTTGTTATAATTTCCATTGCATTCCAGTATGGTATAAAGATATAGTAGAAATCATCTGTACCATAGTAGAAACAATACCATGGACATTGAAATTAAATTTATGTTCCATCTTTTTATCGTAGAAGTTAGATCTTAGTCTCCTACTTAATGGCTTTCTCTTTTTCTAATAATACTACTACAACACTTAACATAATAATTTCTGTGGTATAGGAACAGTTTAAATTTTTTACCTCTGCATAGTCCTTTGGAATCAAATATCTTCCGATTTAAATCTGTATTAGTTTAGAGATTCGGATGGATATTTCTCAAGAGATTTATCCTACTACTATACAGATTTGAAAAGAGCATACTCTCCATTAAATCTGTTAAAAGTAAGGACTCACATACTACTGCAGATACTCAGTATTTATCACATTTTAAATTTATAATTTATTTAATATTTTATGAATCTAAATTCTTCCTAATCCATACATATATATATCTGTACATTTATAGAAGCAGATTAAAGTTACAATTTTAATAATTTATGGGAGTAGTATATATTTCTAGATTTAAACCATTTGCAAGTTTAGAGATTCTAGATGATATTCCATATAACTCCTATTCCTACAACTATACATAATTTAGAGGACTAATTTCTTCTCAACAGTTATGTTAAATGTAAGGAATAACAACCTCAGAATTTTGATTGAAAATAACATCTATAGCAATTAATCATATTGCACAATAACATGTATTTTAACCATTCATAAAAATTGTGGACATACCACTTCTGCAGATGATCAACCTCCAAACCTTAGAGTTCTTTTGTCTCCCAAAGTCACCTTCGAGCTGAGATCATCTCCTAGGACAAACCAACCCCAATCTATTCTGGAGTAGCTTATTTAAGCTTATGCTCCCCAAATCATGTTTCTAATTATGTGTCCATAATTACAGGATGCTTTTATTCCTATTTGCCTAGGCTTCCCTTATTTAGGGACTTTAAAGCTTCTTTCTTCTTTTCCAGTTTTTTACCTCTTCCCAACTACTTTCCACATCATTGGGAAATCTAGATTTTTCCTCAAAAATATAAATTAGAAATAAATTCTTTCAAGGCTTTTTGAAAATTTTTTGGGGAAAGTCTTAGCCTCTTTCCATACCTCATGGATTTGGCATGTGATCTCAAAAATCTCATTTGGTCAACATGCAAAGAAATATTTTATTTATTTTTCATAATTAAATAATTAATTACATTCACATCATAATTATCCATTAGGGTCCGCTCTCCTTTGGACTGAAGTTCAAATGTCTAATTTGAAAACATAAAACAAGGGGTGTTACATATTCCCCCTCTGAAAACAAACACCATCCTCGGTGTTTACAACAAACTATTAGAGTTCATTTTTGCAAATAGATATGGATATTTTTCTATCATCTTGACTTCTCTTTCCCACGTAGCTTCTTCAACAGTAAAGTGCTTCCACTACACCTTTACTCTTACTATTGTTCGGTTTCTTAATTCAATTTCTTCCCGCTCCAATATTTGAAGTGATTTGGGAAGGAACTCCCCTTCTGGTTCCACCTGTATCACATTCCAATCAACAATATGAGAAGCATCATGTACATATATTTTTAATAACGAAACATGAAACACATCATGCACTTTAACATGAGGAGGTAAGGCAAGCTTATAAGCCACTGGTACCACCCTTTCTAACATCTCAAAAGTCCCACAATATGTAGGAGCCAATTTTGCACAACTTCCAACATAAAATGTGCTCTTTTTTGGTTTAATTCGTAAATACACATGATCACCCACTTTGAATTCTCGATGCACCCTCTTCTTATCAGCATATTTTTTCTGTCGATCTTGTGCAGTCTTGATGTTTCTTTGTATTTGTTTGACAATGCTTTGCATTTCTTGTAGAGTATCTGGCCCCAATATTAGCTTATCTTCAGGTTGGCTCCAACTTAAAGGAGTACGGCACTTTCTTCCATAGAGTGCTTCAAAGGGACTCATTTTGATAGAGGATTGATAACTGTTGTTATAAGAAAATTCGACTAAATGCAAGTAGTCTTCCCATTTTCATGGCCTATCCATCACATACATTCTCAACATATCCTCCAAAATCTGGTTTGTTCTCTCTATTTGACCATCCGTATGAGGGTGATAAGCAGTACTAAAATTCAGTTTAGTGCCCATGCCCCCAAACAGACCTTTCCAAAAGGTAGCTGTGAACTTAGCATCTCTATCTGAAATAATCATCTTTGGGACCCCGTGTAACCTTAATATTTCTTTTAGGAACACATCTGCTACTTGGGCTGTCCCAAAAGTAGATTTTACAGGTATGAAATGTGTATCTTTTGTTAAAGTGTCTACCACTACCATCACTGAGTCATGTTGGTACTTTGTTCTGGGTAACCCAGTTATGAAATCTATAGAAACAGTATCCCATTTCCATTCTGCAATTGGAAAGGGATTTAAAAGACCAGCTGGATGTTGATGTTCAACTTTAACTAGTTGACACTCCATGCATCTAACTAAATAGTTTGCTACATCCTTTTTCATTCCTGGCCAAAAAAATTTCTTTTTCAAGGCTGTAAGCATTTTCTGATATCCAGGATGTCCTGAATATGGTTGTATATGATATTCATCTAGGATGTATTTTTTCAAAGAATCCACATTGGGGATGTACAATATGTTTTTATAGCAGATCAGCCCTTTCTGTTTTTGAGTGTATTCAGCCATTTCTTTTTTCAGTATTTTCACTTGTATATTCTCATAGTCTGGATCTTGATCTGCTACCTTTTTAACTAGTTCTTCTAAGTCAAAACTAACACTACTCCCAATGCTGCTTATGTTTTGGCAAGAATTTTTTCTTAGAGCATCAACAATTTTGGTTTCTTTCCCTTTGATATGTTTTATTTCCATATCAATTTCACTCAGAAAAGACAGCCACCTAGCTTGTCGAGCATTAAAATTGGTTTGCGAAAAGAAATATTTGAGACTAATATGATCTGTCATCAATGTAATTTTTTTTCCAAGAAGATAGTGTCGCCACATCTTCAAGGCATGAAGTACAGTAGCCAATTCCAGATCATATACACTGTATTTATGTTCATGTTTCTTAATTTTTCTAGATTCATATGCAATAACATCATTTTCTTGCAACAACACTCCTCCCAATCCCTCACGACATGCATCAGTACACACAACAAACTCTTTGTCAGGATCTACGATCTTCAATATAGGGGCTGTAGTGAGTTTTAATGTTAGCTATTCAACGCTGTTTTGGCATTTTTCAGTCCGCTCAAATTTGGTGCCTTTTCTCTGTAGTGAAGTCATGGGATATGCTATTGCAAAAAACATTTCCACAAACCTTCGATAATAGCCTACAATCCCCATAAATGATCTCACTATTGAAACATGAGTTGGCACCGGCCATTTTCTAATAGCCTTTATTTTCTCAGTGTCCACAGCCAATCCTTGTTCAGAAATAATATACCCCAAGTATTGAATCTTATCTTTATTAAATTCACATTTACCGAATTTGGCATATAACTACTTTTCCTTCAAAGTCTGAAAACTATCCTTAAATGTTCTTGGTGTTCTTCCTCTCTTTTTGAATAGACCAGAATATCATCTATGAACACTAGTATGACTTTATCTAAGTACTTGTTCAAAACACTATTCATTAGGCACATAAAAGTGGCAGAGGAATTTTTCAAACCAAAAGGTAGGACTACAAATTTGTAGTGACCATACCTGGTTCGAAAAGCTATTTTACTAATATATTCTTCCTTAATTCTGAGTTGGTGATAACTAGTCCTCAGATCAATCTTAGAAAATATTGAAGCCCCTCTCACCTGATCAAAAAGGTCATCAATTCTAGGCAATGGGTACCGGTTTTTGAGTGTCATCTTATTCAATTGCCAGTAGTCAATGCACATTTTGAAGGTTCCATCCTTCTTTTTCACAAACAGCATCGATGCTCCCCAAGGAGATACACTTAGTCTAATGTAACATTTATCCAATAGTTCTTGCAGTTGCATCTTCAATTCCATGAGCTCAGGGGGGCTCATCCGATAAGGGGCTCTAGAAATAGGTGTTGCTCCTCGCACCAAATCGATAGAAAAATTGATTTCTCTTTTTGGGGGAAGATGAGAAATATCATCTAGAATATTTTTTTGAAAATATCTTACCACTGCTAAAATGTCTAGCAGGTTTTCTTCAGGTTGTTGTCCTAATTCTTCAACATGTACATCATATACTTGATATCCTTTTCTAGCTATTCTTTTCAATTGCAGAGCTAATATTTGTCTTACAGAGATTGGTTTTGGTTTTCCTTTTAGTATAAAGGGTCTCCCTTCCTCATCTATGCAATGCAGAGTTTTATCCCAACAATTCATCATAGCCTTTCTTTTTTCTAACCAATCCATGCCTATCAACAAATCATATGAGCCTAAGGGTAGAATGTTTAAATTTAATTATGTCTGGAAGTCATTTAATTTAATGGTTGTTTTAGGCAACTTATGAGTTACTTTTCATTTGGTACCAATGGCTAACTGGACCAACCAATACTATTGAAATTTTTCGGTTTTGAGATTACATTTCTCTAAAAATTGTGGACTAATGTAACTCAAAGAAGCACCTGGATCAATTAAAACTGTAACAGATTGGTCAACAATCTTACCTTCCATCTCAACCATAGTAGCCTGATGTTCTGCTTGTCGGTTTTCCAAGGCTGCACTAATATTGGGTATATTCCTTGCTATATCATTTACTGTGGTAGCAACTCTATCTCTCATAATCATCTGAATATTTCGGTGTGGACAGTCCCTCAAAATATGAGATTCTCTGCAACCCCAGCATTTCAAAGGCTCCTCCATTTTAACTGTTCCTTCCTTCTTATTATCTCCATCAATTTGTTTTGAACCAACTTGGGACTGAGAAATTTGACTTTCCTTTGGCTTGTTAAAATTCTTCTGCTGATGACCCCTACGAAAGTTCTTCAAGTAAGCTAGTTTCTGTTTCTTTCCTTTGAATTCACCCCTGTTTTCCAAGCTTTTTCCATGTTCACTCTTTCCTTTAAACTGTTGGTAGCATAATCTAACTTTCCTCACCGCTTCATCCATATTTTTTAGATTATCTAACTCTATTTTCTCCTTGTACACAACAGGAAAACAGTTCAAAAAACTTTATACCTTTGCCTTCTCTTCACGAATGTAAGGAACATACCTTAACAAATTCGTGAACTTGCTGAAAAACTCATATGTGGTGAGTTGTCCCAATCTGAGTTCGTGGAACTCCTTGGCTTTATCATCATAATAGTGTTCATCCAAATAGCGGTTTTTAAACTTGACTTGGAAATCTTCCCAAGTCACTATTTTTTCATCAATGGCATGCACCATTTTTGTCTCCTCCCGCCACAAGGTAGCCTCACCCTGCAACTGGTAGATAGCTAATCTGACCTTCATATTGCTTTCATATTCATAGACCTAAAAATACTTAATCATATTTAACAGCCATGCCTCAGCATCTTCCTCCTTCTCTCCATCATAGGAGGGAGGTTTAATTTTTTGGAATTCACCCTGTAATTCCTTCCTCTGTTTACACTGATGTCTGTTAGTATCATCTTCCAAAGAATCATCTAATAACTTACCTTTCTTCCTCTTTTCGAAACCTTCACCTTCTTGGCTGTTCCGCGAGGTCAGTTCTCTTATTAGCTTTTTCTGCTCTTCACTGGCTAATGATAGCCTATCATTCTGGCTTCTTAGCTCAGCCATATCCTATTGCAACTTATGCAACATAGCCACCAAAGGAGCATTGGGATCTGACATGTTATCTCCATCACCCAGATCAACATAAATTTCATCTCCTTCAGCCATTGACCTTTTAGTTCCAATACCACTATACACTAAACAAAACAACATCAGTAACAAAAGAAATATTTTTTTTTTTCAACAAACAAAACATAATTGGTATAGTGAGCACAACAACAACCCAGTTTTCTAACATGAGCTCTGATACCATTTGTAACGTCCCCTCTTAACACTATAGAAATTGTATTTTCTATGTCAGTCACTAATTTACTTCTGACTACTTCCAACCATTGAAGTCAACTTACTAAATTTATTTACCCCTATTTATAAGAGGTAACTCTCATACATATATAAATATATATATATCTTGAACACCATGTATGAATACCTCTTTATGTAATGATTTTCACACCCTTTACAATTTGTTTCTACTATTTAGTAACACCTTTATAACCAAATATATATATCTATATATATATATATATATATATATATATATATATATATATATATATATATATATGTTACCATCACCCACTATTCAAATAACTTACATACAATTACCTTTTTGCACGTATTGGATTGATTTGGACATATTAACAATTGTCACACTACTTTACACACTTGCCCCATACGATGCAGAGTTATTCGCCATGTATGTTTACATTAGCTTGTTCATGATTTTCATTATGATTTAGTATCTATCTATGCATGTTATGGATATTGAACCTACTATATGGTTTTGTTATCATTATATGTCGCGCATTGCCAATTGGAGATTTGTATTAACTTGGAATACAAATATTACTCTGTATCATGGAATTTATGAGGTTGGCGTGTATTGGAAATCTCAGTTCACGTTTTTTCCTTTCGTCTTAATTGCAAACCTATGCGTTGAACCATAAAATGGTACTACCGCCTTCATATGTTGATTCTACAGAGATTTAGTACCAGCTCTTTATGAATTTTATATTGGCTTATACGCAATAGAGGTACCATCGAATTTAATAAGGGAATGATTCAGATCTTTTACGCCGGCTATGTTGTATTAATCCTTAGGCGTTCATATTTTTCACCTTGATTATAGATTTATCGCCAGATGTATGGTTGCGATGCTTCATTTTGAATTAGTGTTCGTACCCTATCACTCTTATTTAACTCGTCTATCCTGTCTTGCATTTCTTTTAACCCGGTCATTTCTACGTTAGGTGTTATTGCACCAGTGCATGGCCTTATCTTCCAAGCTCAAGAATTCTAGATTTAAACCCAGACTTCCTTGGTGTCTTCCATCTGAAATCTACTAGGTATGAATGGGTTCATTGCTATCCTTTTCACCGTGTATTCATTACAGTTTCACTGAAGATTTATGTGTTATCTCTTTCACGTCTTCTTGGTTGTTTATTATCTTCTCTCGCATTTTATTACCTCGGCTCTCTAATATCAGTGAGCTCATTTGCTTCTTGTGGAAATTCTTTAGCCACGCTGGATGTTATTTTTTTCAAAAATGGTCCTCGTATGATATAAATTTGTTGTAATTATAATGATGGCTTAGCTCTTCTGGCTGAGGGTTTTGTCACCATCTCTTACCATCGTTTTCTGAGTAACCTTTGATATCAGTAGCAATAGCCACCGTTTATTTTCGTTCTCTATATTTTCCATTCAAGTTAAAATTTCCTTGTAACATTTATTTTTTTTATTTTTTTTAAGGTATATCTCTCCACAATGCGTATGAAATTTCCAGTACACTGTGTATGATTCGACCCCCCCATATGTGTTAAGGAGTATGAGGATTTAACTCCTTAGGGTTTACAATCACACTGGTTTGACTTGAAGATGTTATTCCTTCATAAATATAATGCGGTTTCATTTCTCACAGATTTCCCTTAGCTTGGCTCGAGAGCGATACTGCTACGCTTAGGTATCCATTTCGATTTTTGACATCGTTATTTAACATTCTCAGGTAGTCGAATTTTCTGATAATTTCTGAGACTAACTCTATTTCATATGCTGACATTTATAGGTAACGAATTATTAATTAGGGTTTCGTCGAGATACCACTTACACATAATTCATTCCCGCTTAAAGTTTTAAAAACTCTCTCGCTACAGTTCCAGGTCGGTTAATTCATTCATCCGGCATGAATCAAAATATTTTCCCTCTGGACTGAGTCTATATGTGGTCTCGGAAATTATGCTCGACTTTTAAACCACATAATTAATTTTTTTCTATAATTTAATTTGGATTCCATTGCGATCCGGACAGTGGATGCTTTGACATAATAGGTTTTTATTTTACACAGATTCGAAGAGTATAATAATACCTGTGCATACAATTATACTTATTCTGGAAGTACCGGACTTCCTCACAAAAATTTCTCTATTTCATTCTATAATTAAGTGGACACTTATTTATTTATTACAGGCCTCAAGTATATATATATATGTATATATATATATATATATGTATATATATATATATGTATATGTATATATATATGTATATGTATATATATATGTATATATATATATATATATCTATATCTATATATATATGTATATATATATATGTATATATATATATATATCCATAGTAGTTATCCATATTTTTATTGCACATGTGTAAGTATTTAAATTTCCTCTTTTCTGTAACAGCATAATGATAGAGTTTCCTAAATAACTGATAGTACTAGTATAGCCTGTGAAATTGCTATCTTCTTATTTTAACTTATGACATACAGTGCATTGTAAAAGTTGATTTTTATAATTTTATTCCTCTCATTTCTGTTCAGTATAATCAACCATAATGTATCAAATTAGTTCTCTGTATCACTAGACAAAGAATGAATATCATGGTAATAGTTAGATACATACTGCTCAAGGGAATTATCTGGATTTACGTTTATTGCTAAGCCTCCAGTTTTATACATAGGCATATGGTTCAGTTTTAATAACCTCTTAAATTTATTTTTAACTAAACCTGTAACAGAATGCATACTCTAACCTTCCCTTACATGGGACTTACATGAATTTTCTAAATTTAAAATTGTAAAGTTTGTTATAATTTCCATTGCATTCCAGTATGGTAGAAAGATATAGTAGAAATCATCTGTACCATAGTAGAAACAATACCATGGACATTGAAATTAAATTTATGTTCCATCTTTTTATCACAGAAGTTAGATCTTAGTCTCCGACTTAATGGATTTCTCTTTTTCTAATAATACTACTACAACACTTAACATAATACTTTCTACGGTATAGGAACAGTTTAAAATTCTTACCTCTGCATAGTCCTTGGGAATAAAATATCCTCTGATTTAAACCTGTATTGGTTTAGAGATTCAGATGGATATTTCTCAAGAGATTTATCCTACTACTATATAGATTTGAAAAGAACATACTCTCCATTAAATATGTTAAAATTAAGGACTCACATACTGCTGCAGATACTTAGTATTTATCACATTTTAAATTCATAATTGATTTAATATTTTATGAATCTAAATTCTTCCTAATCCATACATAGATATATCTGTACATTTACAGAAGTAGATTAAAGTTACAATTTTAATAATTTATGGGAGTAGTATATATTTCTAGATTTAAACCATTAGCAGGATTAGAGATTCTGGATGATATTCCCTATAACTCCTATTCCTACAACTATACAGAATTTAGAGGATTAATTTCTTCTGAACAGTTCTGTTAAATGTAAGGAATAACAACTTTAGAATTTTGATTTAAAATAACATCTACAACAATTAACCATATTGCACAATAACATGTATTCTAACCATTCATAAAAATTGTGGACATACCACTTTTGCAGATGACCAACCTCCCAACCTTAGAGTTCTTTTGTCTCCCAAACTCACCCCCGAGAGGAGATCATCTCCTAGAACAGACCAACCCCAATCTGTTCTGGAGTAGCTTATTTAAGCTTATGCTCCCCAAAGCTTGTTTCTAATTCTGCGTACAAAATTACAAGATGATTTTATTCTTGTTTGCCTAGGCTTCCCTTATTTAGGGACTTTAAAGCTGCTTTCTTCTTTTCCATCTCTTTACCTCTTCTGAACTACTTTCCACATCATTGGGGAAATCTAGATTTTTCCTCAAAAATCTAAATTAGAAATAAATTCTTTCAAGGCTTTTTGAAAGATTTTTGGGGAAAGTCTTAGCCTCTTTCCATAGCTCATGGATTTGGCAAGTGATCTCAAAAATCTCATTTGGTCAACATGCACATAAATATTTTATTTATTTTTCATAATTAAATAATTAACTACATTCACATCATAATTATCCATTGGGGTCCACTCCCCTTTGGACTGAAGTTCAAATGTGTAATTTGAAAACATAAAAGTAGGGGTGTTACATTCTTCCATTTTCTGGATCAGAGGATCCTTCATAGACCTTTATCTTGATCATACCATTTCACCAAAAAACACTTTTCCAAATCTCTGAGGGTTATCTATCTTGCCCTGAATACATTTTTACCTTTTTGGCTTGACTTCTAGTGCTGGTAGCTAGATTTAGACTCCATAGCCCAATGGACAAGTAGATTTATCTCTAGTTTACCTCTAATTGATTTTTCCCACCAAAAACTTTAAAAACAAAACCAATTGTTCTATCATAACTAGCCTAAAAACATGAAAAAGAAAAGATAAATCTTAAAGAGAGAGCCCTCTTTGAATTCTAAGAAGGCTAGATTCTAGAATTTGAAGTAGGTTTGTGGTTACCTCTAGTGTTCTTAGACTAAAAACTCAAATCCCACAACTTAAGAAAGTACTAGAGTTATAACAGAACATTGGCCCTGGTTGAACCATTGTACTGCAGCCCTAGCTTCATTGACATTTCCTTCCTTTGATTTCACTTTGGTTTTAAGTTTGATTTCTTTGAGTGTCTTTTGATTAGGCTTTGTTTTCCTAGTTGTTTCACTTTTCGAGTGCTTTGCATTCTTTCTTGGGAAACTTGCTTTGGTCTCTTTTCAGTTAGGCATTTTGGTTTATTATTAGCCTATTTTTCTCCCCCTATATCAATGATCCTTAGTCCTCATGATTGTTTTTCATTTTCCTGACATGGGGATCATCGTTTTTCGAATTTGAGCCTTAGACGCATGTAGGAAGGTTGGTGTATGCATCCAAAGCCTTCCAGACATGACTAGGCATCCTTTGTGAGTGCATCCAAGGATGTTTTAGATCATTGTTGTGCCTGCATCCTAGGAACATTTATAGAGTGCCTTAGTCCCTGGGATATCAGTTTGATTCCTTATCTATTCGAGATGTCTAGGACTCATCAGTTAGAAGGTTTTGTAACTTCTCGTCCTCTTGATCATCTACATACATTTTCCGAGGACCTCTCTTCTACCTATTTATACTAGACCATTTGAGAGGGCCAAACTAGTTTTCGGAGGATGCCAATCTTTGATAGAGCTGAAATGTTGATCCTATACTTCCATTTTACTGCTAGAGATAGCTGGTGAAGTCTTTGCCACATGTGTGTTTCTCTTCATGCTCATTCCTAGATATAGTGGGGAAACTCTGTTGGATTGTGGGGAAGTGAAGGTATAATAGTTTTATTATCTTATATGATGAATTAAAATTCATGTTTCTTACTTTATGTGAATGTGTATTAAACATATTTCATGCTCAATTCTATTTCTTTTGATCTAAAAATCTTCTGAGGCAGATGATCTGTCATATTTTATTGGTTGTGATTGTGTGTAGGGATAATTTATCTACTGCAAACATGGTATATTGCTCCATTGTAGCACAATATTTGCATAAAACTCAAAACCCATCCCTAGCCTGCGAGGAGGAGAGGTGTGATCTCATTTCTTTATAGCATATAATTTTTTGTTAGTTGTATGGTTGATCATTCAATATAGAGATTCTGTTATTTTTTTATTGGTATTGTTTTCCTCTGTCTGGTGATCTGATCAGTCACGAGATCATAGAGCAACAAATCCTTGCAAATTTGCATACAAAAAAAATATTTCTTTCAAGCAAAGAACACTCTCTTTGTGTCCACTTTGCTTTTGATTTTGAATGAATCCTCTCTTGCCTGGTATGCTGAGTTTTCTCCTATTTTTTTTACTTTTTTTGACTACTTTCAGGGTTTATTTCCTCTATATTTTTCTTGCCTCTCAGCTTCTGCATGACTGGTTATGGATGTTTTGATATTTTCCCCTAGATGCTACCTTAAAGGCCTCTATTTGCATCCAGGGATCCTTAAACGCTACTTTGTAGGCATGTGCGTGCGTCTAACCCATCTGTTCCCTATTCTTTGCATGTGTATGGGTCGTTAGGCATGGGAAAAGTCTTTTATCTTTGTTTGAAATTTTTATTTCTTACTTTTTCTAGTTTGGGCCTCTTGTCTCCTTACTGGATCTAGTCCAGATTTTCCTTTGTTCACTAGTTTTATTTACATTTTCTTGTTTCTCTTTTGGAGGAGTTTTTTTCTTTCATTGAGCATTAAGATTCTTTTCATTGATCGATCTATTGGAAACTTGTTTGGTTTATTATTTTTTGTAGTTGATCAACTATTTTATGTCTCCATTCTGATCTATTTCAATCAGTTTGTTCAACTTCTTTCATTGTTCATTCTTGTTTGGATTGGTTCTTGATTTTTGATTGGATGCCTTGGATTGAGTTTTGTTTTGTGCCTATAGATTTTAGTATCAGATTGGTTGGCCTTTTTCAACAATCGTTAAGACTTGATTTACATTTTTCCTTTAGATTTTATTAATTTTTCTCATTTTTGTTCCTTCTTGTTGAGTGTTCTCTTTGATATTTTCTTCATTTATGTCACAAACAGTGGTTTTGTTACTGGTTGTGAAAATTTCATCTGAATGCGTTCTTTTGCATGTGTTTTTTCGTGGTGTGTCACCTTCATTCGATCTTTTTTAGGCCTTATTTCCTCTAGGGTTTGTTTTATTCCTTTGTATAATGTTATCCCTGGTTGATTCATTGTACTGCATCCCTAGCTTCATTGTAATTTCCTTCCTTTTCTTTCACTTTGGCTTTCCGTTTGATTGCTTTGAGTGTCTTTTGATTGGCCCTCGCCTTCCTAGTTCTTTCTCTTTTGGAGTGCTTTGGGTTCTTGCTCGGGAAACTTTCTTTGGTCTGTTTTCGGTTTGAATTTTTGGTTTTTTTTTGGGTCATTATTTCGAAAATTCTTGGGATATTTTTCATTCAAGAAGATATACTGAGAAGTGCATCAGAATAGGCATTGGTGTATTATGAAAACTCTTACCCTCCCATAGCTAGCATTCATCGAAGTGAAAATGAAAATTGCATATAGCTACATCAGATTGACTAAATAAGAGTCTTACACATAGAATGAGTCTCACGCCTATAAAAAACAACCATTAAAATCAACACGGTAATAAAATTAATTAGATTCTTCTTGTACTTTCACCAGTAGTTCACCATCACTACCTTAGGCTAGGGTCTTCGAGATATGAGAGTAATTTAACTACTCCAAGACCAAAAAATGAACTTAGTAGCTTGAGGTAGGGATTAAAATACATTCAAAATAGTGCGGTCTCAGAATCCATTCTCACAAAAGGGTCAAGAATGAGGTCACACTTCGGCTAGGCAGGGTGACATTGTAACAACCGTGGTAAAAATCCATGTAAAAAATATATATAAGACCAAGGTTGATGGGACATGTATTACAAGCTAAATGTTGGGAAAAAACATCCTTGTGGGTGTTCATTTTGGTTTATTATGGCTAAAAGAAATTGGCAAAGGAAATGACAAAGGCATTGGAAAGGTAGGATGCATTTATGGGCATTTATTTATGAAAATAATGGAATTTAGGAGAAAAAGGAGGTGAAAGGTCATAGGTTTCATGTGAGGATAATAATATTCCTCTCCTAAAGTTACTCTATCTAATGATGAATATTATATATAATGGTTAAAGATTAATCTTAAATAGTAATTTGGATAGTTACCCACATGTAAATTGTGGAAAGTTTTTCTAACTCCATACATTTTCATGGGAATTATTGGGATGTTACATTACGCTTCAAATCTATACTCATATTTATTATTTATTTATTTATTCTACTTTTGTAACCAAACACTTGTGAAAGAGAATGAAAGTAGGAGGATGTGTCACAAGGCCAACCATGTTCAATAAAGGTTTAATAAATTATTATTTAAATACAATCCTAACACATGAATCATAGATATTTGGATGTTATTTAGAATTTTTTAAATCAATACCGGAGTGGAGATATTAACTTAGAAATGAGAGTGGAGGTATGAAATTTCAATTTTTTTTACAAATTATATTAGGTTTTTTACTAAAAATAATTTCAAATTACTAAATTAATATCTCCCAAAATAAAATAATTTTTTTAAAATAATCAAAGTACTAAAAAATCAATTCTAAAATAAACTACCGTATCCTCATGATTAATATAAATTAAAATCATTAATATTTTACATAACCACATAATAAAAAAATAAAATGCTACAAAATCAATTTCAAAATAGATACTATTCCTATTTTAAATACTTTAGTTTTCGTGAGTATTAGTGGAATAAACTAGTCCAGATTTCAAAATAGACAACACTAGTAAAATTTATTTTTCTTCCACAATAGCAATTGGATCATGTAGAAAATGTACTATTATAACACACTAGGAAACTGTAATTATTACAAAATTAATATCATATCATACTGTAATAAATAATGAAAGATAATATTAACTGCTTTCAAATTCAAAAGCAAAAGGGAAATGTGTTTTAAGGGTAAGTAAAAATGTGTTTATGAAGAAAGATTCCCAAAGGGTCATCCGTCAAGTAACTGCTTCATAAAAATTCATATGAAATTGTTTTTCTTCAGGTAGACTCGAAATGAAATTGGTCTAATGAAAGCGACATGCTATTGAAGGAAACATCACAGGTAGGTATTTTATTTGGTTTAGAGTGTGGTGTGGGTTGGAAGGGAAATTTCATGTTACAAGAAACTTTCCTCCAACTGACGCGAGAAGAGATATGATAATACCAGGAATTCACATGTTGTCTGGATGTAAGGAGGTGACCCTTCTCAACCAAATTCACAAACAGTGAAGAAAAGGCAAATGGTGGAGATCTGCGAGATTAAATAAATCCACATCCAAGTACTTGCTCTTCGACAACCGCTCCTCATACACATCCAACACTTTTCTTAGCTTTTCCACATTACTTTCCACCACTGTTTCCTGTGGGATCCCTCCTATTATCATCATGATGATGACAAGTTTCTGCACCATCGCGTAAAGAGAGGGATTGAATTGTTGCGACTCCACCTCGCACCACTGCTCAACCACACAGCTTGTTCATCAACTGTGCCACCAATAGATTATTGCATTTACCTCGTCGATGATATTTTTTACACAAATATTTTGTTATTGCTCTCGACTCTGCAAAAAAAAAAAAAATTTATTAGTATGTGTTTAGAAAAACCTAGTTTACAAGTAAGCACACACTTTGTATGTATTCAACCTGCTAGCAGAAATATGTGTCACAACATTGATTGACTTTTAAATCCAAACATAATAATCACTGATTAAGCCTGCATTGAACCTTTCATTTATTTTAAGCAGATTTTGTTATTCATTAGGCATTATACGTTTTGGTGGCTATGCCTCAGTCTCATTAAATTTAGTTTTCTTTTTCAAATTTGTAATAATTTTCTTAGTTAATTTGTTATAAATAAAGTTAATTATTAAGAGTCTTTAAAATATTAAAATTACTACTTTATTAATAATTATATTGGTGTTTTATATTTAAGTATTATAATAAAACTTTAATAAGTTAAGTGAAAAAGATTATTGAAAATTTTAAAAAATCATCATTAAAAATTGGTAAATAATATTAGTAATTTATAAACAAAAACCTACAATTATAAAAAAAATATTATGATAATTTATTTATATATTTACTTATAATTAATTTCAACATTTTTTATTTATGTAATTTTTTATATATTATTGAAAAGTTATTTAGAAAATTAAATATGCCATGAATTTTTTTCATAGTTAAAATCTTTTCTTTTATTTGTTAGTTATTTTATTTTAATAATTTAATATAATAAAATATGAAAAATTATTTAGGATCAATATATAAATGGTAAAAAAAAATAGATATTATTAATTTTAATTTAAAATTAAGAAATAACTAAATAAATTTAACTCCTTTGGAATGGATCAGACAGCCCATCAAATCATCAAAAAACTCCTCTGTGGTATGGAAAGCCTTGGTGGCAACTGTACAGATTATTGAAAAAGGCTTGGCATGGAAAGTGGGTGATGGTAGATTAGTAAGGCTTGGCAGAGACCCTTGGGTGGGTTGCCTGGACTCTTATGCCCTCTCAAGAGATCTGATCGAACATCTAAATAACATAGGTTTTTTCTCTCTTCATCAAATTGCTGATCCTGTAAACTCATCTATCTGGCGACATGAGTGGTTTTCAGGGGATGCTCTCGCCCTAAAAGAAAGATGGCAAGAGGAATGGAGGGCCTTCTGCACCGGTTTGCTGAACTCACACATTCGTATTACTAATGAGCCAAACGAGCTGAGATGGGTGCATTCTCAGACTGGCTTCTACTCTCCAAAGAAGGGATATGATTGTCTTATGTCCCAAAAGGGGTGGGAGGAACCAAACTGGTGGGCTAAGCCACTGTGGAAATTGAAAGGGCCAGCCAAGACTCAACTTTTTTTCTGGTGTGTTCTACAAAAGAAAGTACCCACTTGGGATTTTCTCCAAAAAAGGGGGAAAATTGGCCCCGGATGTTGTTCCTTATATAAGGAGAATGAGGAAACCCCCCAACATATCTTCCTTGCCTATCCTCTTTCTAAATGCCTCTGGAATGAAAAGCTAAGATTGACTAACACCCTTGTAAGTTGGGAGGGGGAGGAGATATCTGAGGCTTGGAATAACTGGTGGCAGCATGATCCCAATGATAAAGTCAGAACGCTGCCCCTGTTGGTTGTTTGGGGAATCTGGCTTGCCAGAAACCACCCGATCTTCAAAGACACTTTCTTTCCCATTGCCAGATTAGCAGTAGAAGGAGTGGCCATTTATGAAAGCATACCCTCTCCATCCACCTCTCAGAGTATCAGGCCTATTTAGGAAGAAGAAATATAGGGCTCCATCCCATGGGCTTACTTCGACGGGGCGTCAGATATGAATAAGAAATGTGGCACTGGTATGGTTATCCACTTTCCCTCGGGGAAGCTCCTCAAAGCCTCCATCGAACTTGGCACCGGAACAAATAACTTCGCTGAACTAAAAGCTTTACATTTGCTTCTTTGTTGGCTCTCTTTGCGCAATGAGCGTGAGGCTCAGATATTTGGTGACTCTTTGAATACAATCAAGTGGGCCAATGGAATGCATCATTGCAGGAATTTTCTTTTAAATCCTTTACTCAATGAGATTATTCGTCTTAAAAGTTGTTTTTCTGAGCTCCAAATTTGTCATATTTTCAGGGAAAGAAACACAGAAGCAGACAACCTTTCTAAAAAAGGCACTGAGCAGGATTTGGGCGCATGGTCAGTAGAAGAAGTGGTTGATGGGGTGGCAAGGCAACTTGATCCTCCTGTTTTTGCATAACTCTTGAGTTGCCTACAGCTCTCCTTTACATTCTAGTCTTTCATTTTATTTTGTATATATTGCTGTTAAAACTTTTATGTTAATGTATAAACTGCAACAGGACTCAGTGTTGTTTTCCTCACAATGGAGGCCTGAGTTCCTGTCCTTTTTTTATACTAAACTATCATACTGCCAGCACAGTGTCTACTATCTGGCTTTTTTGACAGTTGTGGTTATCCCTTTACTCTATTTCGGTTGTTTTCCTATTAGGAAGCCGGGGGTTGGGGAAACCAAGGTTATTTCGCTGTCCTAAAGAATGATTTTGACAGGGCTGTTTGGGAGGAATATCTGGAAATTTCTACAAACAGCTGTTTTTGGGTTTCTCTGAAAGAAGGGAAATGAAAATGCTCTGCATATGCTATGTAACCTTCTTATATCAATAGATGGTTCGATTTTTTCTGTGGAAAAAAAAAACTAAATAAATTTATGAAAATTTAAAATATCATTTATATTTAATATTTACATGTAAACTAATCAACAAATTTATTAAATGACTTTGCTAACTTTTTATTAGTATTTTTACTTATTAACTAATAAAGAGATTCTTTAAAACATATATATATAAATTTTATTGACCTTTATATATCATTTTTACTCAATCATTTTTATCAGGCATTAAAGAAAATTATATTTTTGTAAGTGGTAATAGCCAACCATTTCAATAGTCTTAAAATGACTCAAAACCTTCAAACATTATAATTTTAAATAATTTTTTTATCTAATTTTAAAAAATAAATTTATTTAAAAATATTGTTTTAATTATTTCTAAATTAATATATTCATATTAATATTATTTTAAATTAAAATAATAATTAAAATATATAATTAATTTTTTTATAAAAACAAAATAATTCCATTAGAGTCAGAATAATTTTCTTTTATACATAATGGATGTCTATTCACATAATTAAAAGGACCAAAAGAAGTATCTGGAGGTTCAATATATAAACACAGATCTTGTTACTATGAATCTAAATACATATTTATACATTAGATATATTTGCTGAGAAATATGCATAGTAAACAAAAAAAAAAGTAGAGCAACTTGCTGATTAAATAAGAAACCATGGTTTATAGAATATCAAAAAGGTTTAAGAGTGGAAAATGCTTATATAAGACTAGTGATGAAAAAAAAAAAAAAAACTTACCATTTATTTTTTTTACAATACCTCACCAACCTTGTGCCAAATTTTTAACTATATAAGAAATTAATCAATATTTTTTTATCAAAATTAAAATGAATGTAGATGCCAAAAAGAATTGTGTAGATAAAATGGTTCTCTATTAATTGTTAAAGGGATTTCATTTATGTTATTATAGATTGTTAATAATAAAAAACTCTCATCATGATTTATATAATAGTATTTAAATTAATATTAAGTAAAATTGATGAGAAAGTGGTGGACATCACCATTTTCAACTAGGAACTCAATATTTATAATTATGATAGTAGCGGAGTGGTGTTTTATGGCTCCAAAGAATTTGAACTCAAATTTATAACCAACAGTTGATTGAGGCATTCATGCTCCATTTCGAACATCCATATATATATGTGTGTGTGTGTGTGTGTGTGTGTGTGTGTGTGTGTGTGTGTGTATGTATATGTATATGTATATATATGTATATGTATATGTATACGTATATATATATATATATATGATGTGCATAAAACATGATTGGATCGAGTTGCTTCATACACATTGAGTTGCCACCGAGAACCCTTCAAGATATATTCATCAGATGATCAATTTTTGATCGAAGATATTCTTACTATCATACGTGAATGCATGGACATACTGATGATGTCTATATCGTTATTGATGATCACATCTAGGTGTTGCTTTAGTATTAGATATCCCATGGCATTTTTGGATGAGAGTTCCATAGCTTTTTGCATGATCAAGATTGAACACAATGCCACTAGGATGGCTAGCTATGAGGCAGGATGAAGAATATCCTTATAGAGTTGTATGAACAGTTCTGGATATGACATGGATACATTGCAAAGAGTGGGATCTCATTGGTAGAGAATCCCACATATAGTTGAGAATCAGATACCTTCATATATTGAGATAGTGCAGTTGTAGGAGACAAGCTTAGGTTTGTGGTGGGCACCTCCTTAAGAGGGAGGATAAATATGGTATCATTTTTGTGATATTGATCAAGAGATCATTTCCATAGTTCAAAAATGCTCAAAAATGAAATTGCTCAAAAGTGGTTGCAATCTAAGGGATCAAAAAGGTCTCGTCATTTTGATTCTAGCGCCGAGAACGGTTTGTAAAACATAGGTCGTATGCAGAAGTTATGAAGGTTTGAAAGGCCCAATAAACTCCAGAAAAATGACTTTGACCAATTTTGACTTTGGAATTTGAAAAAATAAATGTAGAATATTCTTGGGAATATTCCTCAAAATATTCCCCAAAATATTTTGTCGGGTCCAATCAAAGTTAGACATGTGGTAGCATTTTGATCAAAAGTTTTTTTGACTTTTTTCAATTCATGCCAATCAACGGATGCCACAAGGAATTGAACCATGGACCTCTTGCCTAACAGCGCAACTCCCAACTATCTCTCCAAAGTTTATTTATTCATATATATTGGACTGCGCATGAATTTGAATGTTAAGGTTGCGTGTATAGGGAACCCCCAAGGGCTAGCCCCCAGACTTCATATGACCCGATGCCCAAAACCATAGGCCTCCACTCCACCGCTAGTTAGACAACCACAAACTGTCATCGTCAAGTTGTTCACCTGGTACGTTAAAGTTTCTTTGAAAGGTGGATAAAAAAGGGGCCAGCCTCGACCATCACATGGCCGATGGCCCATGACCATCACACAACCACAACATCTATGTGGAAAAAAAACTAAATGCCAACCATTCCACAAGCCATGTCACATGATGGTTACAAAGCTGAATGCAATGATTTTATTGAACCACACTCCACACTCTCAGTTCCAATGAGATAGGTGGTTTATTTGATGGTTACGATCGGAGGGTAATGTGACCACTCTGCACCTAACCTTTAGTGTTAGAGCTAAGGATTTGACCATTTGGAGTGCACCACCAAATTTTGGGTTGTTTATTAAATTTAACTGTATTTAACTGCCTTTCTCAACATTTAGTGGAGTTTTTTAAGGGATATTGGGCATTTTCTTGTTTTGGCCATAAATCCTTAGATTTGCGACCAATTTTGATGCATGAATAGTCAATTTTGTGTATTATCGACATCTTAAACACATTGGAAAAGGCTTCAGATCCATCAGAGGTCATATTATATAGGTTTAGCTTCAGGAGAGGTCAAGGTGCCAATAAGGCCACTAGGGTGTTTTCAGTGTATTGGGCATGCATTCTCTGTTTTCTGCAAATGAATAGTCATTCATGGCCAATTAAAACATTCTAAAGTTTTTTTTAAATAGAGCACAGTCATTTGAGTCTTTTATTCACATGTACTTACCATTTTTGAGCAATAGGATCTGAGGGACATGCCATTGGGAGCTGGACTAGCAGATGTAGCCTAGGAGGGGTGAACTGCTTCATCAAATTTGCTGAGTACTATTATATGTGATTTTTAATTCTCTATTATTTACTGTTCTAAATTTCTTTATAATAATTTTACATGCTTTAACGTCACACATAAATTTGTTTAACTAAGTTAAAATCATTTGTTTCACCTGCAAACTTCAGTGAACCTTATGCACACATTTTAATTATTGCTTGGATACTTACCACAACAACACTAATACATTCCATTCAGATCAAGTTGGTATAAGAGCTTAGGTTGAGCACTAGACAGAGCTAGAGTATTTTCTCTGATTAACATTTGTGAAAATAATTTGTTTAACAGTTTGCAAGGTTTTTAATGCTTACTATGCTAAATCTTAAGAGAGGAGAAGGTAAATTGGTGAAAGCTCAAAGTATTCCTCAACCAAGGAGGGAAAGAGTACCATTATCTCCACCTTCAATTTCACATCAAAGAGAAGTATAAGATGCCATAGGCATTTCTTCAAGGGAAGGAGAAATTCCTAAAGAAGTTGATCCCAAGGAGGAAGAAAGAGTGTTCAATAAAGCATTCCTTGACTTGACTAAAATGGTGATAGTCCTTTATCAAGAAAGGAATGAAAGACTAGAAGGAGAAGGATCCAAATGTCACAAGGAAGGAGATGGATTTTCAGGAGGCCATAAGGATGAGGATAAATCCAAGAACCGTAATGGAAGAAATGGAGATAGTGGAAAAACTGGTAAAAATCATTTTCTAAAACTTGATGTTAAGTTTGAATTGCCAAAGTTTGATGATGAAGTTAATGTAAAACTAGATAATTGGATTAGGAAATTAGAGGTCTATTTGAGAATTCAAAATTTTCATGATTACGAAACCAAAATTTAGCTAACTTCATTGAGAATGGAAGGTGCAAAACTTGTTTAGTGGGAAGCCAAGACAAAGGAGGAGATCAAGAAATATGGTAAGATTATCTTATCATGGTCTGATTTCATTTCTGCAATAAAACAATAGTTTTATCCATTAGCTCAGATGCAGAAAGCCATAATGGACTGGAAAAATTTTAAACAGTTGAAAGGACAAAATGTTCAAGTTTATACCCAAGAATTTAGAAGAAGAGCTCTTTTACTAGGAGTATATTTTCATAGCCAAGATACTTTACTCAAGTATATATGAGGTTTACATACTTACCTAAGACATATCATTATCATGTTTAACCCTACAAGCCTAGATGAGGTTTGTGTTCAAGTCACACATTTAGAGGCAAGGGAAAAACAAAACTTAGATGGGAATGAGGAAAGTGAGTTTAAAGGAAAATGCAAGAAAAAGAGAAATGTAAATTATAGAAAACAGAAGGGAAAATTATTTTGCAAACACTGTTCTAAAACAAGCCATGATGAGGACCATTGTTGGAAACTTCATCTAGAGTTGAAAATATAAAGTTTTAAAGCCAAATATAGAGCCAATGACAAAGGAAAGACAATTGTAATAGCTGAACAAGACCTAGGGTCAGAATTAGGAGATGAGACAAAAATCATAGCTATGGCACTAAATAACTTGAAGGGGAAAGAGAATGAAACTAAACCTAGTTCTAGTATTTCTAAATATCACGTAAAAGCTCGAAGTGAAGAGAAGAGAATTGAACTGTTTCATGTGAGGGTCATTTCCAAACATACCAAGGTTGACACACTATTTGACAGTGGGTCGCAAGAAAACCTTATTTGTAAAGACTTACTCAAGAAACTAAATCTTGAGACCATTCCACATCCAAAACCATATCCACTTGGTTAGATTTGTAAGGATGCAAATTTATAGGTTTCAAAGAAGTGCATGTTGTGTTTTGCAATAACCAAACATTTTATTGACACAGTTGAATTAATTGTTGTTCCGCTTGATATGACAGATATGGTGTTTGGCAGTCCTTACTCGTATGACAGGAAATATATCTTCCATCTCCATGAGAAAAAATACTATTTATTCAAAGATGGCAAGGAGTACATTGTGAGAGCTCATCGAAAAAAACTAGACTCTTCTTTAGTTAATGTAGGGAACATGAAGAGGCTTTTCAATGCAAGTCAAAACTTGACATTGATCATGATCAAACAAAGAGAAGTTTTACATAATCCTTTCTATGTAAATTTTGATATATGTAATGAGCTGTTTTAGTTTGAAAGCATGTTATCTTTGAAAGAAGATGACAAGCAGTTGCAGCAAACGTCTTTGGTGTCGAACGATGTTAAAAAAAATTGATAGTGCAAGAAGTGCAACGGTCCAAGAGAGGGAAAATAAACATAGAAAAAAAGGCACAATATTCAGCAACATTCATTACTGGCTTCAGAAAGGAATGGTATTATGGTGAGGAAACTTGGTTTGGAATTGACACAAGTACAAGGCTAATTCAGAAAAAAATCGCCATAAGGACATGATGCAAGGTGAAAGTAATTTTCACTGTCCTTTGATTATATAAAAATGTAGAAACAATGTTTATTACAAATTTAAGATGTTGTTCTGCAAGTTTCGAAAATGTGCAGCATGACAAGGTCAAAGTCAGCAATGGTTGGTCAGTGCAACCAAGGAAAAAATTGTCGTTTGAGGAAAAGTTCCAATTAATGGAATCAGGGAAATTTTAGTGGGGACAGAGTCTCCTAATCTTCATGTTCAGTAGTCCAGAGAGATTTTGGGGTCCAAAAGCTTCCTAGTGGGGAGGTGTGACTCGGAGATCATGTCCATAGTTCAAAAATCCTCAAAAATGAAAGTGCTCATAAGTGGTTGCAACCTAAGCGACCGAAAAGGTCTCTTCACTGTGATTCTGGTGCCATGAATGGTTCACAAAATGGAGGTCGTAATAAGAAGTTATGAAGGTTTGAAAGGCCCGGTAAACTCTCAAAAAGTGAGTTTTATCAAGTTTCACTTTGGAATTTCAAAAATTAAAAAAAGAATATTCCTAGGAATATTCCTCATAATATTCCCTAGAATATTTCATCACGGCCAATCAATAGGTGCCAAGTGGCAAGGCTGGAGGCTGCCATGTGACCCCACGTCAGATGAGGAATGGAATATAAAAAATATTTTTGCGTTAACAGGAATTGAACTGCGGACCTCTCGCTTGACAGTGTAGTGCCCAACCGTCACTAAAAAGTTTAGTTCTTGATATATATTGGATCGTGCATGAATTTGAATGTTAAGGTTGTGTGTATAGGTGACCCCCAAGGGACATCCCCCACATTTCATATGACCCGACACCTGAAACCATAGGTCTCCACTCCACCGAGGGTTAGACAACTGCAAACCATCATCGTCAAGTTGTTCACATGGCGCGTTAAAGTTTCTTTAAAACGTGGCTAAAAAAAAGGGGTTAGCCCTGACCATCACATGGCCGACAGCCCATGACTATGACCCAACCGCAACATCCCTGTGGAATTAAAACTAACTGACATGTCACATGACGGTTACAAAATTAAATGTGATGGTTTTATGGAACCACACTACATACTCTCGGTTCCAACGAGATATGCGATCTATCTGATGGTTACAGAAGGAGGATAATGTGACCACTCCATCCCTAACCTTTAGTGTTAGAGCTATTTTCCTGACCATTTTGAAGCACGCCCCTAGATTTGGGGTTGTTTATTAAATTTAACTGGAAATTAATTTCCTTTCTCCACATTTAGTGGAGTTTTTTAAGGGATATTAGGAAATTTCTTGTTTTGGTCATAAGTCCTTGGATTTTCGACCAATTGTGATGCATGAATAGTCAATTTTGGGTACTCATGACATTATAAACACATTGGTAGAGGTTTCAGAGCAATCAGTAGTCATATTGTGTAGGTTTCTCTTCAGGAAAGGTCAAGGAGCGAACAGGGCCACTAGGGTGTTTTCAATGTATTGGGCATCCATTTTCTGTTTTCTGTAAATGAATAGTTATTCCTAGCTAATTCAAGAAATATGAAGCTATTTGTATAGAGATAATAGCCATTTGAGGATTTTATTCACATGTACTTACCATTTTTTAGCAATAAGATATGAGGGACATGCCATTGGGAGCTGCACCAGTAGATGTAGCCCAGGAGGGATGAACTGTTTCATCAAATTTGCTGAGTACTATTACATGTCATGTTTAATTCTCCGTTATTTACTATTGTGTTTTATAAGAAATTTACATGCATGAAACTCACAAAGAAATCTGTTTAACTAAGTAAAAATAATTTGTTTCAGCTACAAACTTCAGTGAACCTTATGCACACATTTTCATTACTGTTTGGATACTTAGCATAGAAAAACTAATACATTCCATTCAAATCAGATATATATATGGTTATTTATGTTCTAACATGATACTTCATTTGACACCCTGTATGAACATGATATATTTACTTCCGATACATGATTATTTCCATATATGAGTACGAGGATATGTTGACAAAGATAATTTTTGATCGAGGACAATGAGCCAAATATTCCTCCCTTGTTTCAACTCCCAGGGTGTAGAATTGAGATGGAGGGCTCCTCATGTTGATGGAACTCTGGAAAATAGGATATCACCCCTATCTATTACCCATAGGGTTGGAAATTTTTCTCCCCTACATTTATAGAGTTGGATGTGTTTCTCCCCTATCTCTTCTATGTAGAGTATACCCCAGTTGGCATCATACCCACAAGTAGGGCTTGTTGGGAATACCTCTCCTCGTCTGCAAAATGGGTTGAGAACGTACTTAGCTTGTACAACCCAAGTTGATTATGATGTAGGTGTTTTACCACGTTACTCCTTAGAGTTATCGATGGGAAGATCAACATGAAATACGATGGGGTTGAGATTTTCTCCCCTATGTGATTCTAGGTTGAGAATTATCTCCCGGATGTGGCTCCATGATTGAGATGTGCTCCCCTGTGGGTTCAGATATCCTATTTCTCGAAATGGGGTCATAGTAGTAGCTCCCCCATGAGATTTAGAGTTGAGATATTCTCCCCGATATGATTCCTACTTTAGATGGGCTTCCTGATGATACACTCTCCGATGATGATGATTGACTCTCCATTGATGTGATTCTGGGTAGTAGCCATTGACAGATATTTGATATAGCAGCTTGATGAATAAAGGGTGGTAGCTTATGCTCCTCTGCGATAACAAATTCTTCTTCTTCTAGATTTGAGAATGTTCAGCTTATGAGTAGGGACAATCAAGATATAAGCAAGAATAAGCAAAGGATGGATCGAGATGAACATTCATGATTTGAGATTATGAGATACTTGAGATGGTCATGGGATGAAAACAACATGACAGGATGATGTGATGATCAAAAAAGATATATTGGAAGGTGGAATTCTTCCTAGTTGAGAGAGAGTGTTAATTTTCACAACTAAGGTCAAATTCGACATTGGACATGAGATGACATATATGATGATTGCATTGAAATAATATTGGTGAGAGAACCAAAATAAACCTAAAGATCACCTCATTTGGAGAAGAAAAAGTTGATTTTTGAATTTATGAACCCTCTCATGTACATTGGATCATGTCAACCTCAAACATGTACAATTTGACAGGTCGGCATTAACATCAAGTGGACCATAATGGAAGCATCTAAATACAAGTGACCTCTGCCTCATTTGGACACGATGATGAGACACTCTTATATCATAGTTTTTGGCTCGCACCATATTAAGGCTCATCTGCAGAGGATCATGTTCACTCTGAGGTGTAAATGCAGGGTCTGAAGCTCGCACTTCCAATTTAGGGTTTTGGGGCTTCGTCGCATGAATAATTTGACTGTAGTTCCATGCATAGAAGCTCATCCATGAAAATGGTGCCTTCCATTTGCACGCTCAACTCCCCATCCATGTGACTAGGATTTAGGGTTTCTGCAATCCAAATCTAAAACCAGTCGCTGGCTTTGAGGCTCATAAGTGTGACCGAAGCATCACTGTCACACATATAGATCGTCCTCTCTGCGATCAACTTTTAGGGATTCTTATTCTCAGTTTCATACCACAATATCTCACTTCCAATGCTTTAGAGAGAAACCAATAATCTATAGTCTTTTGGATACTTCCTCCATGCAACTCGGACCTCAAGGATGAAGTCTTCATCTTCTGAAAATTTTTCTCAGTGACTACAAGGTTCGATAGTTGACTGTTGACAGTTAGAATTCTTTATAGACTTAAGAATCATATTTGAGTAGAAACATTGTTGGGTTCATTTCATGGATGTTGTAATTATTTTTTATGGTTAGTTGCATAGATGAAGATATGGATCACTGTACTCTATTTTTCTTAATCATCTGATGACAATCTAAGAAGAAGAATAATTTGAAAGGGTTTTCCCCATAGTGGGTTTTTCCCTAGTCTCCAACCAATATTGGTGTCTCTATGTATGAATGATTTTCTTCTATTGTTCCTTTACGTTATGATACATTGATGGTGATGATATTTTTCTTCCTACATAGTTGCATATATTGATGTAAATTTGAATAATTTTATGATGTTATGGGATGAAATTAATGTGTTAATAAAGAAATGGAATTATCAAATCAAAGAAAAATATATCGTTATGACAAATTAACATCATTACCTTGCTACGAGGGCCAACAATATTCAATAGTAGGAGGACTAGTGTCAGTCAGATACTAAGGAGTGCAGAGGATTTTTGACAACAGAGCATGAGGCTTAATAAAAGAGTCGACAGTAGCACAATTTTCCCAGTAAAAAGTTCCAAACACAATTGGTTCAATGTTTTTTTTTTATGCTTCTTAGTTGCAAATCTTGCAGTAGTAGAAGTAACAATTAAAGGTGTTGCATAAAGAACATTACATAGATATATGATAAGGGTGGTTTATAATTCCTTTCTTGTTGAGAGGGAGTGTTGGAAGTGCAGTAAGAAAGCCTCAATTTTGTTTCTTCCTTCATTAAAATTGAGGAAATTCAAAATTACACATGAGAAAACAACTTGGGGGAGTTAACTAAGGTGACATAACACTTGTCACTTAGTTAATAATAATATATTCGAGTTAATGAGTTGGAATTTAGTTTAATTGAGTTTATTCATAAAATATAAGAGTCTAGCTGAGTTAATTCAAGTTAGGGGCATGAAGTTCAATTGTGTGCAATGGGATCATAAATTTTAGAATCCTAGGTTGAGTTAATTTCAGTTGTAGCAATTTAATTCAATTAAATTGAGTTATGGTGAGTTAAATTAGTTCTAAATGTTGGCAGAACTAGTGGAAGGTCAAGTTGCAAAAGTGGAACTTCAACCACACTCAATGATCATCCGATAGCTAATCAATCACCCTAAAGTGGCTCATACATGCAGATAATTTGAATTTCCCTTTTGTGGTGGAGTTTATAAGGAAGTGCAGAATTAATTGTATACTAGATTGAGTGTATAGTTCATTGTATCTGGAGAGGTGATCAATCCTAGTAATAGGGGCCTAATTCCAAGGTGAACAACGCAATGAAATAGGAGCTTATAGGATTGAAAAATCGACTAAGTATTGGCCAAGTATAGTCAGTGAGGTAGAGGATATAAGATACAGGTGCAGGTTGTGCTAAATCTTTAGCAATCATATTGTATTAATCCAGATTATTAGATTAATGAAATACATATAGTAAGGGGTTTTGAACAATTTCTTTCCCCTATATAAATCTTTTTTCACGTCTGATGTTTTCGTTCTCATGTTAATTATTTGTGTTCTTGACCATGAATTTCATTCTGTATGTTAGTAGAGTAGCTTCTAGTCTTGTTATTTAGTAAATTTCATCAGAAGTTTAGAATCTACCCATTAATTTCTACAATAGAGGCCTCAATAATACAAAGGCATTTGAGGACTAGCTTGCAACTTTTGATAGTTTTGTTGAGATTTTTCTCAATTTGGCTTTGGAATCAGATTCAGAGAGAGAAGAGCACCAAGAGGAGAAATAAAGAAACCAACCAAAGGAGAAGCAAGGAGGTTTGGATGAAACAACTTCAATAGGAGGATTTTGCAAGTTAAAGGTTGCATGTGTGATTTCCTAGCTTATGCGTGAATACATGATATATGCATTGGTTTATTTGGTTCATTTATTTTCATTGGTATGTTTTTTGCTAGGTTTGGTAATGATTTCAGCCTTACCTTTCCATTTCATGGATAGCCATGGTGAAATGGGATTCTTTTCTAGTTGAGCTTTGGATTATAGAAGCTTTTAGAACCAAGCGAGGTGTTATCCAAAAAGGTAGTCTCGGGAAATTTCCCAAGTATTGGGGATGGAGGTGGTTTAATCTCTAGGAAGCCCTCAACAGGTGGGTGGACATAGAAAAATTCCTCAAGGTAACGGTCAAGAAAATCTGAGGCATCCAAGCTTGTTTTTGGCATTGTGATTTTGCCACCAGTTTTGGTGAGACCGTGGTAGCCTGAGGGTGAAAGTGATTTAATCTCTTGGAATCCTTGGTTTTTTATGTATTCGAATCCCACATTCATGCTTGGAATATGGTACGGGGGTGATTGGATGAAAGAAAGATTTGGTTTTAACCCAATCTATGGTCAGGTGGTACATGGAAGTCCTTGACTTGGTTGAATTTTTAATACGTTAACAAGAGCTATTTTCCTATTGAAATATATTAGCACATGTACTTGTTATTATGGTGACTTGATGGTTGTTATTTCATGGTTAATAAATTGGTTATATGTTGGTTATAAACATGGATTTGTAAATCACTCTAGCTATGTCTTGTTTATGATTTAATAAGTATTTAATGGTTGATGAATGCATGGGCTAAAAAATGCTATTGAAATTATTATGAGAGGGAAGTATACCTTATTAGTGATTCTCAGATAATTTTAAGACTCTTATGCTCGAATATGAATTCATGACCTGTAGACTGCTCGTTCACCATATGTTTCATGAAATGGCTGTCATGGTTAGGCCTAGTTAGGTAAAGTTGTTATTAACGTTTTCTCTGATTAGAATTTCCTTCAAGTAATTTATCATTCTGAAAAGTCTCAAGAAGTTCTAGGAAGTGGCCTCGAGGTTGGGCTAGAATTTTGGTTCAGATCTCAGGACTACACCCTCTGAGATGAGGATTTTGGGCTACAAGCACACTTAACTAGGATTGTGCATGTGGTTGGAGGGCCACAACCACACTCATGTGGGATTTTTCATGTATTTGGGAGTATAAGCCATCAAAAAATATAATCTGGCTCAGGGTTGGGTCACCTAGGGTGTTTCTTTGACCCTTGAGTGTCATGTAACCCATGAGGATGTCAATTTGTGGTCAATAAGTTTCAGTTGTTGGCCCCACTTCCATGGTGGAAGCTTGGAGGCTGGGTCATGTCATAGTAACTCGTAATCTCATCTTTACCCTATTAGAACAATAAAATTGGGTAAATGTTGGGTTGGGGAATTACACATACCAAATAATAAATCTCCATGCCGAGGTTTAAAATAGACATGCCATAAAATTCCAAGAGGAATTCCCTTAGTTTAGGCTGTGTGGGACCTCCAAGCAGATTTTCAGCAAAAGGAAATGAGTTTAGAGGGTTTAAACAGATCTCCCACAATCAACACTAGCTGAAAATTAGCTAAAGCTAAGAGCTAGTAAATAGAGAAACCCTCATTCAGGAATTGCGCAGTTTATGTCGGAAGACACTGGAAATCAGACATTAGACCCATATTATAGTATGGCATCAAGAAATCAGATCTATAATCAAGTTCCTTTGTAGAAGCATTGGATTTACTTGAAGCAAGAGTAAGAATCCTTCAGAAATAATAGCAGAAACGAATGGAAAAGCTGCAGAAAGACTTTACAATGTTTTATATGAGGAGCTTCAGCTGCTGTAGATTAATATTCAGATATACAACTGATATATGGCTGAAACATCAGATCCATACCAGATCTGGAACTACTCAGCCTTCTTAACAAGATCCCCTTGGAGTTTTATCAAAATAATGCATAAATAAGTGTAGATCTAGCTTTTAATACACTGAACTTTTTATTGCAAATAAATTCAATCATTATAGAATCATGGCCCATATGCAAACAAAAATATTTTCGAATAATATGGTTACTTATCTCTTGATGCATGCTTGGAATACTCTCTTCCTCTTCCTTGGCTCCATTCCCCATGTATTTTCCCCTACCCCTCTTCTATTTTCCTCATTGTCTTATAATAAATAGAATTAATAGAATGGAATAGATTTTATAAATCATAAAATTATTTCAATTTTTTTTTTTAAATCATAAGATAATTCCATCTTTTCTAAATCATAAAAGCATTCCAGCTTTTCTAAATCATAAAAGCAATCCATAAATCTCTCATGCTTTTATTTTTAAAGCTATATTGATTTTTTTCCTTGTGAGAAAAATATTACTTATCCATACTTTTTCCAAATCTATTACTCATTATTTCTAAAACCAAATTATTACTCATTATTTCTAAAATTCATAAAATATACCAACTTGGAAATATAATTTATTTCCATGGAAGAATTTAAACTATTCTAAATAAAATAATCAAGAAATAATTCTTCCAATATTCTTATAATTAAGAATTACAAGAATATTCTTCATGAATTATCAATATAATAATTAATAATATTTAATTTTTTAATAACTCTCATTTTATGAGAGTTTTTACGGTGGCTTATGCGAGGGATATTGCAAACTCCCCCCCTTAATGAGAACATCGTCCTCGATGTTCTTCTCTGGTTCGAGCATTAACCTTTAATTTTCATTACCAATTATTTAGGAAATGTAAAATAATACTTAAGTCATAATACTTTCACAAAAACTCAAGGAGCACTTCGCCCTTTAATCATCAAAAAGATAAGAAAAACTCTATCAAGTGCACGTTGCATTTTATTTAGGAGTTACACTAGTCTGTCTCTCCCACTAGTGTTTTTTGCAAATGATTGTCTTTCTCTCCAACAACAGTTTCAATAAACTTCACACTCATTTGATTTATCTTCAACCATTTCGCTTGCAAATTACTATCTTTCTCTCCCACAGTAATTTCAATCAAATTCAAACTCATGGCAATAATCTCCAGCCATGTTCCTCTAGTATGTCAGAAATTTAAAGTTTAATAACTCAATATTTTATCCAACATGAGTTATTTCATTCGCTTATATATTTCAATTAATTTCCTCTATGCATGCATATAGATTAGTCATTTATGACATGTTCATTTGCTCATAAAAGCACAACCTATTTCATCGAAAATGTTGCTAAGATAATTTAATATATCATGCATGAAAAACTATAACACATGCAACAACTTTGAGACATGAAATTTACAGTCTATTGTAACATCCAATATCTTTAGATAATTTTGAGCATAGACATAATTTCATTTAACCATAGTTAATTTTTGGGAGTTATTGAGGAACCCAGCATATTCCACCCAACCATGAACTATCTCCAATAGTTACCCACTGAGCTAAGATCTACTTGCCACTAGAATCAACAACCTCATTGATTCCTTGGTGATTTCTTCCTAACATATTTTTAGCAGTGTCCTGATTTAAGGTCTGCCAACCTTTTTGCGTAGGCCTTTTTGTTTTATATTTTTCGAAAAATATATTCTTCTTTTTCTTTAAAGCATGCCTTTCTCTCCCGCTATGCTTTATTTTAACCCACTTAGTATTTATCTCCAACTAAGTCATTAACATAATATTTCTCTCCCATTATGTTAATATTTCCTCTTTATTATTTTCTCCTAGGGATATTTAGGAGACTTTTAGGGAAGGTCCATGTTGAACTTAACCACCAATAGCTTTTCATAAGCTGGCAAGAAGTCTTCTAAAACTCTAGAGTTATTTCCTGAATACCCCAACCAATGTATTCATTAACTCAATAATAAAATAAAATATTACATCATCACATTAACCTCATCATGGCATACATAGCCATTGAATCCAATAAAAATTCAATGTCTAAAAATCCAATGTAATTTACATAATTTTCCATTTTCATATTATCATTAAGGCAAAAGAACATTTATGTGCAGCATGCATCTATACTTGACCCACAGTAAGGGTCCCACAATTTGTCAAAGTACATTGACAACAATTCATCACATGTAATATACATGGTATACATTCAAAATTGCCACATAATAACAATAATGCACCTTAGAAAAAATGCATTAACATATCTCTCATACCATAGCATTATACTTTATTAAAGGCTTCAATTTACTATTCATCAACATTGTAGATAAATAACAGCCCCATTGAACATTAGGACACAAAATGTGATTTTTTTTCTTTCCCTACCATTATCTTACAACCATGTAAGCGAAAACCATTGAGTAATTTTAGAAAAATAATTTTCAATCATGCAATCTACAACCACTGTAGACTTTTATAAAATAGTGTGCAAGCATGCAATATACAACCAATTAAACATTCTAACAAACAGTTTTCAAGCATGCAATCAACATCCATTGAGGAATTTTAACAACAATTTGCAAGCATGCAATCTATGGTCAATGAGGCATCCTACCAAATAGTTGGCAAGCATACAATCTACCGCCATTGAGGGACTAGTTAGCAAACATGAAATAAATTTCCATAAATATGTTTAAAATTTCAGAGAGATAGTAAAACTAGAATTTATAGAATAGCATGAATCATATTCATATCATTAATGGTAAAATTTCTACCAACAACACAACCAACAATCCCTACAGGAGAGTCTAATCAGGAAAGTCGACCAAATTATGGATCCAAGTCTGAACATAGATTTTTCTTGGTATCAACACGACGGTTACATGATCTCAAGGTATGAATACCCCTTAATGTTAAGATGAATCACATCCAAAACTTCCATGGATGCAATTATTTAAAACAACAAAATTGTGGATCTCAATTACCACTTTTTGTCGAACACATGGAATGCAAACTTTCCTCTACAACTCTAAATGAGAAAGAGAACCCACAATTATGCTACATGATTTTTTCATTGACTTTGAGTTTACTATGTGAGTTCTACTTCACTCATTGCTTATTTTTAACAACTAAAGAGTTTCGTTCAAATATATATATATATATATATATATATATATATATTGTTTTCAACATTCCATTGTCCTCTTCAGGGTCAACCCCAACTTCTATATTATTTATTTATCACACCAAACATACATGTATTCATTATTTATAGGCAGTGCGTGATAACTTTAGCCATGTTTTTCCACTTTTTTTTCTTATGCACCATAATCATTTTTCTCATATTATGCATGAAAAGATTGGTAATTAATCTGAAATATAAACAGTAAGTGCTCACGATGGTTCATAGGAAAATAGAAGTTTTATTGTCTTTTATCCACATCCATATTCAAATTTCATGAGCACAACTTTTAAAGAAACATTATAACTTTCTGCTCTTTCATGCAGTCTTTAATCAGGCATCGTGCATTTCATGTTAATTTTAGTATACTACAAGTTTAATTAAAACCATACCTGAGATGACTCCCACTAGCATCATACCTCTACTTTTTCTTTTCACATAACGATTCCCAAAAGGCACCAGTGTTGCAACATTTTTCTTTGATACCATTTGTAACATACCCCGATAACCTAGCAAGAAAATGCATGGAGTTAGGACTTTTTTTCAACATTTACGGATGTGTAACCTTATAAATTACTTCATACATTTTTGCATTAACCATTTAAATACCCATCATCATCACTTAGAGAAATATTTAGCAAAAATCATAGTAAGTTACACAACCATTAATTGTCCTTGTTGTAGGATATTAACCTAAATTTCCTACTATAACTATGCATCGATCCCATGATCATTTTAATTCAATTAGTAGATCACCTAATTGATAATATCAACATCACATCATGTAAGAAATTAACATCATGAAAACGACACAATGAACAATCACATAAATAGACACCAATATACCCTGGAAACCCCGTAGGGTGAAAACCAACAAACTTTTAATTTTATTATTAAACACTCGTGAGGGTTGTCACCCCTCACTCAATGGTTATAAGGGAGTCCATCCCTTGACCATTGTCATAAAATTTACATAGAAAAATAATCTTAAACGAAACATAACTAGCTATAAGCTATTACAATCATCATGATACCATTTACCCACGAATCATCAATCTCTGTCCTTTTAGTCAGACGGTTTCCTTCAAGGGAACATCGTGCAATTGGAACTACTAAACCTGCATGGACTAACAACTCTTTATCTTCCACAATGTTAAACTTGAAAATTCCTTTTCTCAAGTCATCCTTCTTTCCTGCCATTGCTGTGGTGAGCACACTTGATATCATGATTAGATAAAATATTAATAAACCAATAATCAATCTCTATTTGTGACACTTCAACAAATATTTGTATGCATGTATAAAACATAGCCACATTGACATTAGTTTCCTTATTTAACATCATTTCCCATGCATTAGTAACAAATAAATCACTATCAAGCATCCTCTTTCTAACAAACACTAACAAAATCTTGCATGCACTTTCATATTATTTCCAAAAGGAAGCTAACATACTGTATAATAATATTGTGCATGCAAATAAATAACAAGATTTCAAGATAACTATCCCAACAAGCAATTTCTCTTTTTTCCTGCCCTTATGTTTTCTTTTCAAAATGGATTAATGCAATAGCTATTATAATTATGCATGTGAATACATGTTCTTTTCCAAAAACATATTTTCCACCCAAGATCTATTCATAATGGTTATTATGTATAACATTGCCAACTCTATTTCAAACAAAGTTAACATAAAAGTTATAGTTTTTTGCATGCAATAACATATCTTGTTCTTCCTACATGTAAAACATATATTCCTTTCCAAAAGAAACTAAATAAATATTTCATGGAAAAATAAACACATTTCTTTTCCAAGGGTCAAACTCATACCACTTATTATTTCTTGCATGCAAAGTGACATTTCCCTCCAATCCAAAAGATATAACCAATAAATATGCATAATATTCTCCCAAGATAAAGCTAATACCATAGCTAATCCCTTTAGGTTTGAAAAATACATATTATTTTTCCCAAAAGAGGGCTAACACAATAAATATTATGTGATTTCATTTTTTTTTCCCCAGAAATCTAATACTGAAAACTATATTTTTCCCATGCATACAAAAATATATGTTTCTCTAAATAATCTTACATAATAAAGCATGTGATTACCCCTCTTTCCTCTCCAAGAATATAATCCAATAATGCATACAAGGATATATTTTTCTCCTCTATTCATTTTGCAGAGTTTTAACACAATAATTATTTTCTTGCATACAATTATGTAATGTTCCAAATGGGAAAAAATAGGCTCAGTAGGAAATATATTAAGATATTCCACTATGGAATCACAGGAATATGGAATTACACCAATAGATCTAAACCAGAGATAGACTGGTAGGGCATTTACTAGATGCATCACCTTCACAAAGAAGGGTGAAATCCAGAGGCTTCCTGGCTCGTTCCAGACTCTGTATATAGAAGAATGGTGAAACACAGCAAGTGTGGGAATGACACACTCCTATTAGATTTTTCTTCTCTTAGGAACCTTAGATATAAAAATCTAAACAATGGATCCAAAAGAGAAGCAAAAACCAACCAAGGAAGAACCGGGAAATTCCACTCTTAGGAAAATCTGCAATAGGCTCAAAGAGGATGTTGTATAAGCAAGCGAGTGTGAAAATAAAGTAGACCAGGGCTCGGTTCCCTTATTTTAGGCTGTGTGGGACCTCCAAGCAGAGTTTCAAAAAAAATAAATCAGTTTAGAGGGTTTAAACAGATCTCCCACAATCAACACTAGCTGAAAATGAACTAAAGGAGAGAGCTGGTAAATAGAGAAAGCCTCCTTCAGGAATTGCATAGTTTCTGCTAAAAGACACTGGAAATCAGCCATTAGACTCATGTTACAGTATGGCATCAATAAATCAGATCTATAATCAATTTCCTTTGTAGAAGCATTGGATTGACTTGAAGTAAGAGAAAGAATCCTTCATAAATAATAGCAAAAACAAATGGAAAAGTTGCAGAAAGACTTGACAACATTTTATATGAGGAGCTTCAGCTATTATATGTTAATATTCAAATATACAATTGATATATGGTTGAAATATCAGATCCACACCAGATCTGGAACTACTCAGCGTTCTTAACAAGATCCCCTTGGGGTTTTATCAAAATAATGCATAAATAAGTGTAGATCTAGCTTTTAATACACTGAAATTTTTATTGCAAATAAATTCAGTCATTATAGAATCATGGCCCACATGCAAACAAAAATATTTTCAAAGAATATGGTTACTTATCTCTTGATGCATGCTTGGAATACTCTCTTCCTCTTCCTTGGCTCCATTCTCCATGTATTTTCCCCTTCCCCTCTTCTATTTTCCTCATAGTCTTATAATAAATAGAATTAATAGAATGGAATAGATTTTATAAATCATAAAAGTATTCCAACTTTTTTCTAAATCATAAAATAATTCCATCTTTTCTAAATCATAAAATCATTCCAGTTTTTCTAAATCATAAAAGCAATCCATAAATCTCTCATGCTTCTATTTTTAAAGCTATACTTGTTTTTTTCTTTGTGAGAAAAATATCACTTATACATAATTTTTCCAAATGTAATACTCATTATTTCTAAAACCAAACTATTACTCATTATTTCTAAAACTCATAAAATATACCAACTTGGAAATATAATTTATTTCCATGGAAGAATTTAAATTATTCTAAATAAAATAATCAGGAAATAATTCTTCCAATATTCTTGTAATTAAGAATTACAAGAATATTCTTCATGAATTATCAATATAATAATTAATAATATTTAATTATTTAATAACCCTCATTTTATGAGAGTTTTTACGATGGCTTACACTAGGGAAGAAAGACTCAAATATAATTATTGTGAGGAAGAAAGACTCAAATAATTCGTTTATAATTTAATATAATTCATTTATTATTGTGAGGAAGAAAGACTCAAATAATTACTGTTGTTTAAATTTTTTTTTTTCTAATTAATTAATTAGGAATAATTAATTTATGGAAGGAAAATCTTTAAAATATATAAATATACATATATCTGATGGTAAAAAGGTTTCCAAGAATTGGAGGTGGTTGGGGACAGTCGAACGATAGTTACTTACTTCTTTAATGATAAAATGGATCCCAAAGGAGGAGTAGGGGTTCTGTGCTAGTAATAAAAAGGTTGAGGATTTTCCAGAGCTTGTTGTGACCAGTGGAAAATAACTCAAAGAAAAAATCTTAAAAACTAGACTTTCTGAAATTGACTAGATTGGTTATCCTAAGGTCACAGCAGAAAATGAGATCCACTGTTAACTCGTGTCATTCCAAATCTGGAGCTAGGGGGCAAGTAGAGGACGTAATCACCTTACTTTATGGTTGGGAGGACCATAGCTTAAACTAGAATATTACAGATAAGTACAATTAGTTATCTTGCATTCTATTTGTATGTATGAATATTGTAGTGTTAACTATTATAGGTGTTGTATCCAGTTACTATGGAAAGGGTTAGTTCTGTAAATATTTGGTAATTATGACCATGTGAAAAAGGAAAGTACATTTGAATGCATAGATAAACATATTTTAACTGTGTACAGTAAATGAACATGTATTATGTGAAACTGTTTAACACAAGTAGTATATGAATTTGCGGATTAAGAGGTTATGTATCCGTAGATAATATTACATTTACAGTTGTAACGGATTTAAAAGAGAATCCATGAGTTATTAAAATATGAATATGATAGAGGTTTTGTTTCTTACAACTCCTTTAAATCCATTCTAAGTATTAGTGGCGAAAAACAGGAATTTGCAGTCTCAGGTTGTGGCAAAACCCTACCCAAGACGTTCTGTTTAACTTATTGAGAATCAATATACACAAAATTTTAGAAAACAGTGGTCCAGGCATCGAAACTAGGTTGAACAAAGAACAGGAATATTATAGAAATTTATCCAAAGAAACTCGGTAACATATTATCAAGAAAACGAGAATAATAAATCCATAGCGAAAGGGGAAAATGTGTAATATTCTACTACTAAATTTACTATGTGGAAAACAAGGTATTCAGGTACAAACCCTGATATGACATTTTGATATAAACTGTGAAATAAATTTTTACAAAAAAATCAACTATTATTTCACAAAGTTCCATGCCAAATTGCAGAAAATGAGACAATAGTTTTCTTAGCAAAACAAATATTGAATTTATAACTTGGCCCTTGCGGAACAATAAAATTCTACAGATGGAACATTTTTGCAGAAAAATCATATAAGAGAAATGTCTATTATGCATAGTAAAGTACTCTTTAAATTTTGGAAAATGGAGAAATCATTATATCATCTGTGATTCATAAACCAAAGAAGAAACATTGTAGCATTCGGTCGAAACAAACTAGAGATAACAGTTAGAAGAAAATAAGTCTATTTAACCCTTTCTCACCCGATAAAACTTCTGATATAAACATTATAGGATTCCTTTCATAAGTTATTCCAAACTAAACAAGCTAACATCGTGCTTCCAGAGCATATGCGGTCACAAACTGAAGGACTCGACTATAGGGTTTACGACCTCTACAAATACTTTTCTTTAATGCAAAATTCCTATACTAGAAACTCGACAAGAAAACCAGAGTAAAGAACTATAGCTCCAATTGGCTAGGGTACCTGGAAAGGAAAATGAGAAGTGGTGTATCAGCTGGGCCGAAGAGTTACAGTGGCTCAAGATGGATGAAAATCCTACCACGAAGTTGGGGTCGAAGATACATACCTGCATAGGGAGAAAAAAGGCACAAGGGTAAGATGCCTTTGCCAAAAAAAATGAAACAAAAACCTAGTAGCAGGAACTTAAAATCATAGCGTTAAGAAAAAATATGAAATGGAGTAATACCTGTAGGAGGAAGCTCCATGCGGAAATTATGCAATAAGGAAAGTAAGCTAAAATATATAAGTCTAAGAATGCATTTGAATCCTTCCTATCTCACAAGTGGGAGCAAAATCAATGAATAATTCAAAAAATAATTTAGGCCAAGTACTCACGGGAGAGTGCACGATGAGAGGAGGAGCTCATGTTGAAAACGAACAAATCCTCATGGCGAAACAAAGATTGAGATTCACTTAGCGGTATAGATCCTTCAACTATTTCGAAGGAAGTAACGAGAATACTGCTAAATCTCACATAGTTACCATCCAGACATCAGAACCCTTGAAGAAAAAAATTGCAGACTAACTCTACACAGTTGGTGGGCTGAGCTAAATGAATTTTGGGACGGAGAACCCAAGAAAAGCATGAAGGAATCTGAGGCGATTTGGCAACTGTCGAAAATAGTTATTGCCATGTATTGTAGCATTAAACAGGACTGACATGCCAGCTAACCAAAACTTAATACCGAATGCAAATTAAAGATTTTAATATGGGTATGTCGAATAGTATTAAACATATTAAGTCTTTCAACCAAAAAAATCATATGAATCATGTTTGACTATGCATAGAATTTGGTTTAATACATATGGTTATATTAAAGTTTAAGAGAAACAAATTAGTATATGTGGTATAGAACATATGCATAAGGGTCAACAACCCTATCTAATGTATTCGAATGAAAATCATAATTGATATTAATTTAATAGTTCGGAAAAATAAAGAGGTAATCAATTTTTTTTTTTACTGTGTAACTCTTTTAGAAGTTGGATGTTACAGAGGTGGCCCTTCCCAGCCAAATTCACCTAACAGTGAAGAAAAGGCAAATGGTGGAGATCTACGAGACTGAAAAAATCTGTAGCCAAGTACTCTCTCTTTGACAGCTACTCCTCGTACACATCCAAAACTTTTCTCAACTTTTTCACATTACTCTCCACCACTGATTCCTCTATGCTCCCTCCCATTATCATCAGAATGATGACAAGTTGCTGCACCATCACGAAAAGAGGGGGATTGAATTGATGTGACTCCACCTTGCACCACTACTCAACCACAACTTGCTCTTCAACTGTGCCCCCCAACAGATTATCACATTTACCTAGTCCATGGTATTTCTTACACAAATACTTTGTTATTTCTCTCGACTCTGTAACAACAACAATATCTATTAGTTTCCTAGGAATTTCTTATTCATATGAAACATATAAGATACATGGAAGAAAAATAACTAACAAATTATATGAATCTATCATATTTATCAATTTTGCCTTGAACAATTCATTTATAATAAGATGTTGGTGGACAAATATGAATTATAAATCTATTTTATTCCATTTTATTAAAATTATATGGACTTTGGAGAAATTCCTACTTATTTCACATCACATAAATTTGTAATTCTTACCCATTCTTACATTATTTGATTTTAAATAAATTCTACAATCTATAACCAAAAAAATGAAATTACTTTATTTTGAATAATTTTATCTAGGTTTTATGAATTTTATGCATATTTATTAATAATTATATCTCTATAATCAAAAGGAAACAAAGGTGAAACAAAAGGAAAGAAACAGAAACTAGCTTACTTCAGGAATTTTGGCAGGGACCATCAGAGGAAAAAGTTTAATAAACCAAAAGAAAGCCAAACAGCTCAGTCTCAAATTGGTTCCAAACAACTAGAGGAAGGAAATAAAAAGGAAGGCACAGTCAAAATTACGGAACCTTTGAAATGATGGGGATGTGGAGAACCCCATCTTTTGAGGGATTGTCCCCACCGAAATATTCAGATGATTATGAGAGATCGAGAAGCTACCACAGTAAATGATAGCCAGAAATATACCCACTATCAGTGCAGCCTTGGAGAATCGACAAGCAGAACATCAAGCTACCATGGTTGAAATGGAGGGTAAGATTTTTGACCAATCTGTTACAGTTTTGATTGATCCAGGTGCTTCTTTGAGTTACATTAGTCCAAAAATTGTAGAAAAATGAAATCTCAAAACTCAAAAATTTCAGCAGCCCTGGTTGGTCCAGTTAGCCACTAGTAGCAAGAGGAAAGTAACTCATAAGTTTCCTCGAACAGAAATCAAATTAAACGATTTTCAAATAGAAGTGAATTTAAACATTCGACCATTAGGTTCATATGACTTGCTGATAGGAATGGACTGGCTGGAAAAGAAGAAGGCCATGATGAATTGTTGGGATAAGACCCTACATTGTGTAGATGAAGAAGGGAAACCTTTTATTCTCAAGGGAAAACCAAAACCTATCTCTGTAAGACAAATATCAGCACTACAATTAAAACTAATAGCTAGGAAAGGATACCAAGTCTATGCGGTACATGTAGAAGAAACAGAACAGAAAACGGAAGAAAATTTGTTGGATGCTTTACCAGTGGTAAGAGAGTTTAAGGAAGTCTTTCCAAATGAGATTCCTCATCTTCCCCCCAAAAGAGAGATTGACTTTTCAATCTATTTGGTGCTGGGAGCAACACCTGTTTCCCGAGCCCCTTATCGAATGAGTCCCCCCGAACTTATGGAACTGAAAATGAAATTGCAAGAATTGCTGGATAAGGGCTATATCCGACCGAGTGTGTCTCCTTGGGGAGCACCGGTTCTATTTGTGAAAAAGAAAGATGGAACCTTTGGATGTGCATTGATTATCGTCAACTGAATAAGTTGACCATAAAAAATAGATATCCCTTGCCCATAATTGATGATGTTTTTGACCAAGTGAGAGGGGCTTCAGTCTTTTCGAAGATTGACTTAAGGACTGGTTATCACCAGCTTAGAATTAAAGAAGAAGACATCAGCAAAACAGCCTTTCGAACTAGGTATGGTCAGTACGAATTTGTAGTCCTACCTTTTGGGTTGACGAATGCCCCTGCCACCTTTATGTGCTTAATGAATAGTGTGTTAAATAAGTACTTGGATAAATTCGTACTTGTGTTCATAGATGATATTTTAGTTTCCTCAAAAAGTGAGGAAGAACATAAAGAGCACTTGAGGATAGTATTGCAAACTTTGAAAGAAAACTAGTTATATGCCAAATTCAATAAGTATGAATTCTATAAGGATAAAATCCAATAGTTGGGTCATATTTTTCCTGAACAAGGGTTGGCTATTGATCCTGAAAAGGTAAAGGCTATTAAAGAATGGCCTATACCAACAGATGTTTCAGCAGTGAGATCATTCATGGGGATTGCAGGGTATTATCGCAGATTTGTGGAGAGATTTTCTTCCATAGCATACCCCATAACATCACTACAAAGGAAGGGTGTTAAATTTGGGTGGATTGAAAAATGCCAAAACAGTTTTGAACAATTAAAATTAAAACTCACCATAGCCCCTATCTTGGAAATTGTATATCCTGATAAAGAATTTTTTGTATGCACAGATGCCTGTAGAGAGGGGTTGGAAGGAGTCCTTTTGCAGGAAAATGCAGTTATTGCATATGAGTCTAGGAAACTGAAGACACATGAACAGAACTATAGTGCCTATGATTTGGATTTAGTTGCTGTTATTCATGCCTTGAAGATGTGGCAACACTATCTTCTTGGGAAAAAATTTATATTGATGACTGACCATATTAGTCTTAAGTATTTCTTTTCCCAAACGGATTTGAATGCTAGACAGGCCAGATGGTTGTCTTTTCTGAGTGAATTCGATATGGAAATCAGACATATCAGAGGGAAAGAAAACAAAATTGTTGATGCTTTGAGCAGAAATTCTTGCCAACACATAAACAACGTTGGAAGTAGTGTTAATATTGATTTAGAAGATTTAGTGAAAAAGGCGGCAGAGCAGGATCCAAATTATGAAACACTATAGGTGAAACTACTAAAGAAGGAGATGACTGATTACACTCAAAATCAAAAAGGACTGGTCTACTACAAAAATAGATTATATATCCCCAATGTGGAGTCCTTGAAAAGAGAGATTCTAGATGAATATCACAAACATCCATATGCAGGGCATCCTAGATATCAAAAAATGTTAATAGCTTTGAAAAACAAGTTGTTTTGGCCAGGAATGTGTAACATACCCCGATAACCTCGCAGAAAAATACTTAAAGTTAGGAAAATTTTTCAACATTTACGAATGTGTAACTTTATAATTTACTTTTTATATTTATGCATTAACCATTTGAATAACCATCAACATCACATAGAGAAATATTTAGTAAAAATAATAGTGAGTTACACAGCCCTTAATTTTCCTTGTGGTAGCATATTAACTTAATTTTCCTGCTATAACTATTCATCGATCCCGTGATCATCTTAACTCAATTAGTAAATCACCTAATTGATAATATATCATCACATCATGAAATAAATTAACATCATTAAAATGACACAATGAACAATCACATCATTAGACACCGATATACCCTGGAAACCCCGTAGGGTGAAAACCAGCAAACATTTAATTTTATTATTAAACGCTCGTGAGGGTTGTCACCCCTCACTCAATGGTTATAAGGGAGTCCATCCCTTGACCATTTTCATAAAATTTACATATAAAAATAATCTTAAACGAAACATAACTAGCTATAAGCTATTACAATCATCATGATACCATTTACCCACGAATCATCAATTTCTGTCTTTATAGTCAGATTGCTTCCTTCAGGGGATCATTATACAATTGGAACTACTAAACTTGCATGGACTAACAACTCTTTATCTTCCACAATGTTAAACTTGAAATTTCCTTTTCTCAAGTCATCCTTCTTTCCTGCCATTGCTGTCATCAGCACACTTGATATCATGATTAGATAAAATATTAATAAACCAATAATCAATCTCTATTTGTGACACTTCAACAAATATTTGTATGCATGTATAAAACATAACCACATTGACATTAGTTTCCTTATTTAACATCATTTCACATGCATTAGTAACAAATAAATCAATATCAAGCATCCTCTTTCCACCAAACACTAATAAAATCTTGCATGCACTTTCCTATTATTTTCAAAAGAAAGCTAACATACTATATAATAATACTGTGCATGCAAATGCATAACAATATTTTCAAGATAACTATCCCAACAAGCAATTTCTCTTTTTTCCTACTCGTATGTTTTCTTTTCAATATGGATTAATGCAATAGATGTTATACTTACGCATGTGAATACATGTTCTTTTCCAAAACATATTTTCCACCCAAGATCTATTCATAATGGTTACTATGTATAACAATGCCAACTCTATTTCAAACAAAGTTAACATACAAGTTATAGTTTTGTGCATGCAATAACATATCTTGTTCTTCCTGCATGTAAAACATATATTTCTTTCCAAAAGAAACCAAATAAATATTTCATGGAAAAATAAACACATTTCTTTTCCAAGGGTCAAACGCATACCACTTATCATTTCATGCATGCATAGTGACATTTCCTTCTCATCCAAAAGATATAACCAATAACTATGCATAATATTCTCCCAAGATAAAGCTAATACCATAGCTAATCCCTTTAGGTTGGAAAAATACATATTATTTTGCCTAAAAGAGGGCTAACACAATAAATATTATGTGATTTCATCTTCGTTTTCTCTAGAAATCTAATACTCAAAACTATATTTTTCCCATGCATAAAAGCATATATGTTTCTCTAAATAATCTTAAATAATAAAGCATGTGATTACCCCTTTTACTCTCCAAGAATATAATCCAATAATGCATACAAGGATATATTTTTCTCTTCTATTCATTTTGAAGAGTTTTAACAGAATAATTATTTCCTTGCATACAAGTATGTAATGTTCCAAATGGGAAAAAATAGGCTCAGTAGGGAATATATTAAGATATTCCACTATGGAATCACAGCAATATGGAATTACACCAATAGATCTAAACCAGAGATAGACTGGCAGGGCATTTACTAGATGCATCACCTTCACAAGGAAGGGTGAAATCCAGAGGCTTCCTGGCCCATTCTAGACTCTGTCTATAGAAGAATGGTGAAACACAGCAAGTGTGGGAATGACACAATCCTCTTAGATTTTTGGTTCTCTTAGGAACCTTATATCTATAGATCTAAACAATGGATCCAAAAGAGAAGTAAAATCCAACCAAGGAAGAAGCGCTAAATTCCACTCTCAGGAGAATCTGCAATAGGCTCAAGGAGGACATTGTATAAGCAAGCCAGTGTGAAAATAACGTAGAATAGGGTTGGGTTCCCTTATTTTAGGCTGTGTCAGACCTCAAGAAAATTTTCGGCAAACATAAATGAGTTTAGAGGTTTTAACAGATCTCCCACAATCAACACTAGCTGAAAATCAGCTAAAGGAGAGAGTTGGTAAATAGAGAAACCGTCCTTTAGAAATTGCGCAGTTTCTGCTGGAAGACACTAGAAATCAGCCATTAGACTCATGTTATAGTATGGCATCAAGAAATCATATCTATAATCAAGTTCCTTTGTAGAAGTATTGGATTTACTTGAAGCAAGAGCAAGAATCCTTCAAAAATAATAGCAGAAACAATTGGAAAAGTTGCAGAAAGACTTGACAACATTTTATATGAGGAGCTTCAGCTGATGTAGGTTAATATTCAGATCTACAAATGATATATGGCTGAAACATCAGATCCATACTAGATCTAGAACTACTCAGCCTTCTAAACAAGATCCCCCTGGGGTTTTATCAAAATAATGCATAAATAAGTGTAGATCTAGCTTTTAATACACTGAAATTTTTATTGCAAATAAATTCAATCATTATATAATCATGGTCCATATGTAAACAAAGATATTTTCAAAGGATATCGTTACTCATCTCTTGATGCATGCTTGAAATACTCTCTTCCTCTTCCTTGGCTCCATTCTCCATGTATTCTCCCATTCCCCTCTTCTATTTCTCTCATGGGATTATAATAAAAAATAGAATTAATTAAAATGGAATAGATTTTATAAATCATAAAAGTATTCCAATTTTTTCTAAATCATAAAAGAATTCCATCTTTTCTAATTCATAAAAGCATTAAATCTTTTCTAAATCCTAAAAGTATTCCAGCTTTTTCTAAATCATAAAATAATTCCATATTTTCTAAATCATAAAAGCATTCCAGCTTTTCTAAATCACAAAAGCAATCCATAAAGCCTCCATAAATCTGATTTTTCCTAAATCAGAAAAGCATTCCATAAATCCCTCATGTTTTTATTTTTAAAGGTAGATTTTCTTTTTCCTTATGAGAAAAATATCACTTATCCATACTTTTTCCAAATCTATTACTCATTATTTCTAAAACTCATAAAATATACCAACTTGGAAATATAATTTATTTCCATGGAAGAATATAAATTATTATAAATAGAATAATTAAGAAATAATTCTTCCAATATTCTTATAATCAACAATTACAAGAATATTCTTCATTTAATATCAATATAATAATTAATAATATTTAATTATTTAATAACCCTCATTTTATGAGAGTTTTTATGGTGGCTTATGTGAGGGATATTACAAAGAAAAGAGATGTAGCAGGATATTTAGCTAGATGCATGGAGTGTCAACTAGTTAAAGTTGAACATCAGCATCCTGCTGGTCTTCTAAACCCCTTGCCGATTGCAGAATGGAAATGGGACACAGTTTCTATAGATTTTATAACAGGGCTACCCAAAACTAAATACCAACACGATTTAGTGATGGTAGTAGTAGACACTTTAACAAAAGCTGCACACTTCATACCTGTAAAGTCTACTTTTGGGATAGCCCAAGTAGCATATGTGTTTCTAAAAAAGATAGTAAGATTACATGGGGTCCCAAAGGTGATTGTTTCATATAGAGATGCTAAGTTCACAGCAGCTTTTTGGAAAGGTCTATTTGGAGGTATGGGCACTAAGTTGAATTTTAGTACTGCCTATCACCCTCAGACCGACGGTCAGGCAGAGAGAACTAATCATATTTTGGAGGATATGTTGAGAATGTATGTGATGGATAGGCCATAAAAGTGGGAAGATTACTTGCATTTAGCTGAATTTTCCTATAATAACAGCTATCAATCCTCCATCAAAATGAGTCCGTTTGAGGCACTCTATGGAAGGAAATGTCATACACCTTTGAGTTGGAGCCAACTTGAAGATAAGTTAATGTTGGGACCAGATGCTTTACAAGAGATGGAAAGAATTGTTAAACAAATACAAAGAAACAACAAGATAGCACAAGATCACCGGAAAAACTATACTGATAAGAAAAGGACACATCGATAATTCAAAGTGGGAGAGCCTGTGTACTCTCATATTAAACCCAAAAAGAGCACACTTTATGCTGGAAGCTATGCAAAATTGGCTCCTAGATATTGTGGTCCGTTTGAAATATTAGAAAGGGTGGGACTAGTGGCTTACAAGCTGGCCTTACCACCCCATGTTAGAGTTCATGATGTGTTTCATGTTTCATTATTAAAAAGATATGTACATGATGTTTCTCACATAGTTGATTGGAATGTGGTACAAGTGGAACCAGAAGGGGAGTTCCTTCCAGAACCGCTTCAAATATTGGAGCAGGAAGAAATTGAATTGAGGAATTGGACGATAGCAAGAGTAAAGGTGTAGTGGAAGCACTTTACTGCTGAAGAAGCTACCTGGGAAAGAGAAGCTGAAATGATGGAAAGATATCCATTTTTGTTTGAAAAATGAACTCTAGTAGTTAAATACCAACACCGAGGATGGTGTTTTCTTTCAGAGGGGGAATATGTAACACCCCTAGTTTATGTGTTTGAATTTCAAAAACTAGACATTTGAACTTTAATCCTAAGGGGAGTGGACCCCAAAGGACAAGTATTTTGTAGATGTAATTAAATATTTAATTTGAGAAAATGAATAAAATAATTCTTTGCAGATTGACCAAAATTAGAATTATGAGATCACTTGCTAAATCCATGAGGATGGATAAAGGCAAATAAATTCCCCAAAAATCTTTCAAAAATCCTTGAAAGAATTTATTTCCAAATTAGATTTTGAGGAAAATATAGTTTCCCCAATGATGTGGAGAGTAGTTGGGAAGAGGTAAAAAGTTGGGAAAAGCAGAAAGCAGCTTTAAAAGTCCCTAAATAGGGAAGCCTAGGCAAACAGGAAGAAAAACATCCTGATATTCTGGACGCAGAATTAGAAACAGACTTTGGGGAGCAAAAGCTTAAATAAGTTATTCCTGAACAGATCAGGGGTGGTCTGTTCTGGAGGTGGTCTCAGCTCGGGGGTGAGTTCTGGAGACAGAGGGACTCTACGGTTGGGAGGACTGGTCAATTACCCAAATTTTATGCTCACAGTAATTATGAACCATTGAAAATTTAATTGTGATGTGACATACTATAGTTACCTATGTATACTGTGTTTTTTCTGAACTAGAATAGTGTTCCATACATTTATAGAGTTAAGAAGGGATTTAACCCTTTCAGTTCTGCATGGTTGTAGGAACTAGAAAAATGAGGCAAAATCATCCAGAAGCTCTAAACTAGACTTTAGTTTAAATCTGGAGATTTATAGTACCTCATAATTCATCAACTGGTAACTTTAATCTACTTTTGTGGGAAATGGAATATATTTAGTCAACACTGTCAGAAAATTCCTAAACATGTATACAATAGGAAGGTAAATGTATATAGGACAGAATTATTCCTTTATTGAATGAACTAAGTGAGGTGCAGATATATATAGAATTTTCAACAACAGTGCATGTCAATTTATAGATATTTTAATATCTTCTCTAATAAGGACTGGATGGAAGAGTATGTATTTCTAGTACTAATTATCTATCTTAGATAGCAAAGAAATGAAACTAAACATGACTATCAACTCCATAAATAAGTATGGAGGGAGATTTAGGTATAAAAGCTATGGGATTAACCCCCTTTATAAAATGGAGGATCCACTGAATACCTGTTGGCAAATTTAGACATGCATGGGAAGTTATAAAACAAACCAATACCTGCACCCTATATATATATATATATATATATTGAATAATGTAGCAAACAGATATCCACCAGATCTATATATATACATACATATATATATATATATATATATATATATATATCGGTAAATAAAGTCATTTTAAACATTGATATACTGGGACTGTTATATTATGAAAACAAAAGAACTAAAATTAGATGTATACAGTAAAGGGAATAATTAGCTTGACATACAAAGCTTTCCCAATTGAACTACAACCTCTTAGGAATACAGAGAGTCCCTAGTAGGAGTCATACAATATATACAATTGATAGACTTTGTCATTTCTCATTTACTGAGTCACTATAAACTTGAAGAATCTGGCAATAGAGAGACTTATATACATTGAAGTAATTACTATGATAAGAATTCGAAAATAGAAATAACTCATTATTTCTTCAATCACATTAAACCGACACAAAAAAAATAATTGAATGCGAGGTAACAGGAGAAAATCCATCAAATAATAATCTGGATATCCTTAGAAAATATTATGGAGTTATCAATAATATCAGAGACGAGGAATAAATACGTTTTGTATATAAATATCAAAATCTGAGCCCTCTCAGGAAATAGTCTTTTAAAAGACCACACTCTCACTCTAGAAATTAAACTATTCAAAGAATTTTATCATACAAATGAAAATCATTAATAGTCACAGTCTCTGACAAAGTCTAGAATTTCAATAAACACTTTTTATGACCCTAAGGAATTTAACTATTCTGCACAAATGAGGTGGAATAATGCGATGAGAGGATGGCTTCTCTCCGCCCATGGGTATACCGACTTGAAACGCCAAGAGCAGTGGAATTAGTGTCAAATGAAATGACGTATCTCATGGCTCGCCAAGGATGAAAATCGTATGGCATCTACATTACCTGTAGAACCACAACTGTGACAGTGAGATTACGAATAGGGAAACTGATAAAAAGAATTCTATTAAGAATGAAAAAAAATATACCAAGAAATAAATAGCTACCTGGCAAAGGAGGCCCTCACTCCTTCCAAATGATTCTGCCATAGAAATAGAGACATGACGTAAATAAATTGTAGACCACAAGTTTAACAGTGGAATGAGAAAAAAACTCTAACTAATAGTACAAGCAAATCGATTCTTACCTAGGGTAGGTATCGCTCGCCGGAGAAGAGATGAATGAAATCAACACACCATTGTTCCAGTCCCAGAGGACGAGCAGGAATATGCTCTATCAAGAAACGAAGGCTTATTAGTATCACACTTCGTTAGCCAGTCATCAAACGAAATAGACGAAGAGATGGTGGCATAAACGCAGAAGGAAGAAATCAATAACTTTATAAGGGCAAGAAAATCCAACGCCAGGACTCCTTGTTAGTAGACAGACTAGAGAAAAAAACGGCGTAAAAAAAAAAAAAAAAACTCAGGTCAAATACTGTAACTTGAATGTATTACCATACTCAAAAATCATAACAATGTCACAAGTTAACACAGCGTAATGCTTATACAATTATACTTGCCTTGTGAGGCGTTGACAAAGGAATATGAAGCCTGGAATGTATAATGCCTCGCGTCTCCAGCATGCAGAGGTTCGGCACCATGAGTAGCACAAAAAAACCAAATGAGGGCCAAAAGAACAATCTCAAGAATTTAGTGCAAGATTTATACAAAAACCCCAATCACGAAACCCTAATGGGATAAGGAAATCTTAGTCGTCCAAATGGAAAAACATCCATGGTGAGTCCACGGATCGAATGGATGGAATTTTCATTTAAGCCAGTCGTTCGACATTAAATTGACAAGCTATAAAATCAAGTTCACGGCACCTCTGCTCATGTTGCGTGGATTGCCTAGGTTCCAGAGTAGTCTAGCATGGCAATTGCCAATGCAAACGTGGATCCATAACACTTGAATGGGAATAATATGAAATCCATCACAAACCAATACAATTAAACAGAGAACCTTACATAAGTTGACGTGGAGAGTTGATATGACGTCTCAATTCCCAAACCACATTAAATTGACTTTGCAAGGACGCAGTACGTGGAATCTAAAGCTGAAGACATCCATCTTTACATAACTTTCGACATAAACAACATGTACAACAAAGATATTCGATGACGTTGACACATACATTGTGAAAACCGTGGCTACAAACTCATTGAATAGCCATAAGATCGATATATGTATAGATATAAAACCATGTGAAATAAATCAAGCCAACGTTCATAAGCACTGGGTCTAGGACGCTGGTTTTATAACATGGGAGTATATTTGTTCATTAAATAATTTAAGGAATGCCATGATCGACGTGGATATAAAATTTCGAACCCCATTATATACATAATAGTATGGCTAATGCCAAACGATTCAATGGTATCAAAACGAATGTGATGTAGGTCGATAGGATCAACATTTTATAGGAAGTGGGTTAGTGATGAGAATCCACTATGGTTATAATACAAAGACCCTTTATACAAATTTGGTTGGAAATAAAATCAAATAGGTATTGATTTTTGATATATGGGTATAGGTATACACAATAAATCATATTGGGAGAAGAAATATGATTTAACAAGATAATAATAAAAATTATAATATGATATTCTTTGGCGGAATTATTCTTGAAATCTATAATGCAGAAAAAAAAAATGGGAGACAAATGGGAGATGTTACAAATGGTATCAGAGCTCAAGTTATATAAAACTGGGTTGTTGATTTTGTGCTCACTGTTGTTGTGTATTCACTGTATAACTTAATTACTAGGGAAAAAAAAAAAAATTATTACTGATCTGTGTTGTGTAGTGTACAGTGGTGCTGGAATGGCAGAAGGTGAGGAAATTTATGTTGATCTGCGTGATGAAGATAATACACCAGATCCCAACGCTCTAGTGATGGCTATGTTGCACAGTTTGCAATGAGAAATGGCTGAGATAAGAAGCAAGAATGACAGATTTTCATTAGCCAGTGAGGAGCAGGAAAGGCTCATCAGAGAATTAACTTTGTGGAACAGCCAAGAAGGTGAAGGTTTCGGAAAGAGGAATACTGATGAGTTTGAAGAAGATGATGTTGTTAGACATCAGTATAAGTAGAAAAAGGAATTACAGGGGGAATTCTGAAAGATCAAGCCTCCCTCCTATGATGGGGAGAAGGAGGAAGATGTTGAAGCCTGGTTGTTGAACATGATTAAATACTTTCAAGTCTATGAATATGAAGGCAATCTGAAAGCCAGATTAGTTGTCTACTTGCTGCAAGGTAAGGCTACCTTGTCGTGGGAGGAGACGAAAATGGTTCATGCCATTGATGAAAAGACAGTCACTTGGGAAGACTTTCAGGTTAAGTTTAAAAACCGCTATTTAAATGAACGTTATTATGATGATAAAGAAAAGGAATTCCATGAACTTAGACTGGGACAGCTCACAATTGATGAGTTTGTCACCAATTTTACCAATCTATTGAGATATGTCCCTTACATTAGGGAAGAGAAGGCAAAGGTGAAAATGTTTTTGAACTGTTTGCCTGCTGTGTACAAAGAGAAGATCGAGTTTGATAACCCAAAAAATATGTACAAGGCAGTGAGGAAAGCTATATTATGCTATCAGCAGTTTAAAGGAAAGGTTGAGCATGGAAAATGCTGGCTAAACAAAGGTGAAGCAAAAGGAAAGAAACAGAAACCATCTTACTTAAGGAATTTTGGTAGGGACCATCAGAGGAAAAATTTTAATAAACCAAAAGAAAGCCAAACAACTCAGTCTCAAATTGGTTCCAAACAACTAGAGGAAGGAAATAAAAAGGAAGGCACAGTCAAAATGAGGGAGCCTTTGAAATGCTGGGGATGTGGAGAACCCCATCTTTTGAGGGATTGTCCCCACCGAAATATTTAGATGATTATGAGAGATCGAGAAGCTACCACAGTAAATGACATAGCCAGAAATATACCCACTATCAGTGCAGCCTTGAAGAATCGACAAGCAGGACATCAAGCTACCATGGTTGAAATGGAGGGTAAGATTTTTGACCAATCTGTTACAGTTTTGATTGATCTGGGTGCTTCTTTGAGTTACATTAGTCCAAAAATTGTAGAAAAATGAAATCTCAAAACTGAAAAATTTCAGCAGCCCTGGTTGGTCCAGTTAGACACTGGTACCAAGAGGAAAGTAACTCATAAGTTGCCTCGAACAGAAATCAAATTAAATGATTTTCAAAAAGAAGTGAATTTAAACATTCTACCATTAGGTTCATATGACTTGCTGATAGGAATGGACTGGCTGGAAAAGAAGAAGGCCATGATGAACTGTTGGGATAAGACCCTACATTGTGTAGATGAAGAAGGGAAACCTTTTATTCTCAAGGGAAAATCAAAACCTATCTTTGTAAGACAAATATCAGCACTGCAATTAAAACAAACAGCTAGGAAAGGATACCAAGTCTATGCAGTACATGTAGAAGAAACAGAAAAGAAAAGAGAACAAAATTTGTTGGATGCTTTACTAGTGGTAAGAGAGTTTAAAGAATTATTTCCAAATGAGATTCCTCATCTTCCCCCCAAAAGAGAGATTGAATTTTCAATCGATTTGGTGCCGAGAGCAACACCTGTTTCCCGAGCCCCTTATCGAATGAGTCCCCCTAAACTTATGGAACTGAAAATGAAACTGCAAGAATTGTTGGATAAGGGCTATAATCGACCGAGTGTGTCTCCTTGGGGAGCACCAGTTCTATTTGTGAAAAGGAAATATGGAACCTTTAGGATGTGCATTGATTATCGTCAACTGAATAAGTTGACCATTAAAAACAGATATCCCTTCCTCAGAATTGATGATATTTTTGACCAAGTGAGAGGGGCTTCAGTCTTTTCAAAGATTGACTTAAGGACTGGTTATCACTAGCTCAGAATTAAAGAAGAAGACATCAGAAAAACAGCCTTTCGAACCAGGTATGGTCACTACGAATTTGTAGTCCTACCTTTTGGGTTGATGAATGCCCCTACCACCTTTATGTGCTTAATGAACAGTGTGTTAAATAAGTACTTGGATAAATTCGTACTTGTGTTCATAGATGATATTTAGTTTACTCAAAAAGTGAGGAAGAACACAAAGAGCACTTGAGGATAGTATTGCAAACTTTGAAAGAAAACGAGTTATATGCCAAATTCAGTAAATGTGAATTCTATAAGGACAAAATCCAATAGTTGGGTCATATTATTTCTGAACAAGGGTTGGCTGTTGATCCTGAAAAGGTAAAGGCTATTAAATAATGGCCTGTACCAACAGATGTTTCAGCAGTGAGATCATTCATGGGGATTGCAGGGTATTATCGCAGAATTGTGGAGAGATTTTATGCCATAGCATACCCATAAACCTCACTACAAAGGAAGGGTGTCAAATTAGAGTGGATTGAAAAATGCCAAAACAGTTTTGAACAATTAAAATTAAAACTCACCATAGCCCCTATCTTGAAAATTGCAGATCTTGATAAAGAATTTGTTGTATGCATGGATCCCTGTAGAGAGGGGTTGGGAGGAGTCCTTTTGCAAGAAAATGCAGTTATTGCATATGAGTCTAGGAAACTAAAGACACATGAATAGAACTATAGTGCCTATGATTTGGAGTTAGCTGCTCATATTCATGCCTTGAAGATGTGGCGACACTATCTTCTTGGGAAAAAAATTATATTGATGACTGACCATATTAGTCTTAAGTATTTCTTTTCCCAAACTAATTTGAATGCTAGACAGGCTAGATGGCTATCTTTTCTGAGTGAATTCGATATGGACATAAAACATATCAGAGGGAAAGAAAACAAAATTTCTAATGCTTTGAGTAGAAATGCTTGCCAACACATAAACAGCGTTGGATGTAGTGCTAATATTGATTTAGAAGATTTAGTGAAAAAGGCAGCAAACCAGGATCCAAATTATGAAACACTAGAGGTGAAACTACTAAATAAGGAGATGACTGATTACACTCAAAATAAAAAAGGACTGGTTTGCTACAAAAACAGATTATATATCCCCAATGTGGAGTCCTTGAAAAGAGATATTATAGATGAATATCACAAACAGCCGTATGCAGGGCATCCTAGATATCAGAAAATGTTAACAGCTTTGAAAAAGAAGTTGTTTTGGCCAGGAATGAAAAGAGATGTAGTAGGATATTTAGCTAGATGCATGGAGTGTCAACTAGTTAAAGTTGAACATCAACATCCTGCTGGTCTTCTAAACCCCTTGCCGATTGCAGAATGGAAATGGGACACAGTTTCTATAGATTTTATAAGAGGGATACCCAAAACTAAATACCAACACGATCCAGTGATGGTAGTAGTAGACACTTTAACAAAAGCTGCACACTTCATACCTGTAAAGTCTACTTTTGGGATAGCCCAAGTAACAGATGTGTTTCTAAAAGAGATAGTAAGATTACACGGGGTCCCGAAGGTGATTGTTTCAGATAGAGATGCTAAGTTAACAACAGCTTTTTGGAAAGGTCTATTTGGAGGTATGGGCACTAAGTTGAATTTTAGTACTACCTATCACCCTCAGACCGACGGTCAGATAGAGAGAACTAATAAGATTTTGGAGGATATGTTGAGAATGTATGTGATGGATAGGCCATCAAATTGGGAAGATTACTTGCAGTTCGCTGAATTTTCCTATAATAACAGCTATCAATCCTCTATCAAAATGAGTCCGTTTGTGGCACTCTATGGAAGGAAATGCCGTACACCTTTGAGTTGGAGCCAACCTGAAGATAAGTTAATGTTGGGACCAGATGCTTTACAAGAGATGGAAATAATTGTTAAACAAATACAAAGAAACATCAAGACAGCACAAGATCGCCAGAAAAACTTTGCTGATAAGAAAAGCACACATCGAGAATTCAAAATGGGAGAGCCTGTGTACTTGCGTATTAAACCCAAAAAGAGCACACTTTATGCTGGAAGCTGTGCAAAATTGGCTCCTAGATATTGTGGTCCTTTTGAAATATTAGAAAGGGTGGGACCAGTGGCTTACAAGCTGGCCTTACCACCCCATGTTAGAGTTCATGATGTGTTTCATGTTTCATTATTAAAAATATATGTACATGATACTTCTCACATAGTTGATTGGAATGTGGTACAGGTGGAACCAGAAGGGGAGTTCCTTCCAGAACCACTTCAAATATTGGAGCGGGAAGAAATTGAATTGAGGAATCGGACAGTAGCAAGACCAAAGGTGCAGTGGAAGCACTTTACTGCTGAAGAAGCTACCTGGGAAAGAGAAGCTAAAATGATGGAAAGATATCCATTTTTGTTTGAAAAATGAATTCTAGTAGCTAAATACCAACACCGAGGATGGTGTTTGCTTTCAGAGGGGGAATATGTAACACCCCTATTTTATGTGTTTGAATTTCAAAAACTAGATATTTGAACTTTAATCCTAAGGGGAGTGGACCCCAAAGGACAAGTATTTTGTGGATGTAATTAAATATTTAATTTGAGAAAATAAATAAAATTATTCTGTGCAGATTGACCAAAATGAGAATTATGAGATCACTTGCTAAATCCATGAGGATGGATAAAGGCAAATAAATTCCCCAAAAATCTTTCAAAAATCCTTGAAAGAATTTATTTCCAAATTAGATTTTGAGGAAAATCTAGTTTCCCCAATGATGTGGAGAGTAGTTGGGAAGAGGTAAAAAGCTGGGAAAAGCATAAAGCAGCTTTAAAAGTCCCTAAATATGGAAGCCTAGGAAAACAGGAAGAAAAACATCCTGATATTCTGGACGCATAATTAGAAACAGGCTTTGGGGAGCAAAAGCTTAAATAAGTTATTCCTGAACAGATCAGGGGTGGTCTATTCTGGAGGTGGTATCAGCTTGGGGGTGAGTTCTGGAGACAGAGGGACTCTACGGTTGGGAGGACTGGTCAATTTCCCAAGTGGTATGCTCACAGTAATTATGAACCATTGAAAATTTAATTGTGATGTGACATACTATAGTTACCTATGTATACTGTGTTTTTTCTGAATTAGAGTAATGTTCCATACAGTTACAGAGTTAAGAAGGGATTTAACCCTTTCAGTTCTGCATGGTTGTAGGAACTAGAAAAATGAGGCAAAATCATCCAGAAGCTCTAAATCAGCCTTTAGTTTAAATCTGGAGATTTATAGTACCTCATAATTCATAAATTGGTAACTTTAATCTACTTCTGTGGGAAATGGAATATATTTAGTCAACACTATTAGAAAATTCCTAAACCTGTAGACAATAGGAAGGTAAATGTATATAGGACATAATTATTCGTTTATTGAATGAATTAAGTGAAGTACAGATATATATAATTTTCAACAGCAGTGCATGTCAATTTATAGATATTTTAATATCTTCTCTAATACGGACTAAATGGAAGAGTATGTATTTCTAGTACTGATTATCTATCTTAGATACCAAAGAAATGAAACTAAACATGACTATCAACTCTAGAAATAAGTATGGAGGGAGAGTTAGGTATAAAAGCTATGGGATTAACCCCCTTTATAAAAGGGAGGATCCAGTGAATACCTGTGGGCAAAATTAGACGTGCATGGGAAGTTATAAAACAAACCAATACCTGCACTCTATACATATATATACATATATTGAAGAATGTAGCAAACAGATATCCACCAGATCTATATATATATATATATATATATATATATATGAGTAAAGAAAGTCAGTTTAAACATTGATATACTGGGACTGTTATATTATGAAAACAAAAGAACTAAAATTAGATGTATACAGTACAGGGAATAATTAGCTTGACATACGAAGCTTTCCCAATTGAACTACAACCTCTTAGGAATACGGAGATTCCCCGGTAGGAGTCATACAATATATACAATTGATAGACATTGTCATTTCTCATTTACTGAGTCACTGTAAACTTGAAGAATCTGGCAATAGAGAGACTTATATACATTGAAGTCATTACTATGATAAGAATTCGAAAAGAGAAATAACTCATTATTTCTTCAATCATATTAAACCGACACAAAACAAATAATTGAATGCGAGGTAACAGGAAAAAATCCATCAAATAATAATTTGGAGATCCTTAGAAAATATTATGGAGTTATCAATAATATTAGAGACAACGAATAAATACGTTCTGTATATAAATATCAAAATCTGAGCCCTCTCGGGCAACAGTCTTTTAAAAGACCACACTCTCACTCCAGAAATTAAACTATTCAAAGAATTTTATCATACGAATGAAAATCATTAATAGTCACAGTCTCTGATAGAGTCTAGAATTTCAATAGACACTGTTTATGACCCTAAGGAATTTAACTATTCTGCACAAATGAGGTGGAATAATGTGACGAGAGGATGGCTTCTCTCCACCCATGGGTATACCGACCTGAAACGCCAAGAGCAGTGGAATTAGTGTCAAATGAAATGACGTATCTCATGGCTCGCCAAGGATGAAAATCGTATGGCGTCTACATTACCTGTAGAACCACAGTCATGACAGTGAGATTACGAATAAGGAAACTGATAAAAAGAATTCTATTAAGAATGAAAAAAAATATACCAAGAAATAAATAGCTACCTGGAAAAGGAGGTCCTCACTCCTTCCACATGATTCTCCCATAGAAATAGAGACATGACGTAAATAAATTGTAAACCAGGAGTTTAACGGTGGAATGAGAAAAACACTCTAACTAATAGTACAAGAAAATCGATTTTTACCTAGGGTAGGTATCGCTCGCTGGAGAAGAGATGAGTGAAATCAACACACCATCGTTCCAGTCCCAAAGGAGGAGCAGAAATATGCTCTATCAAGAAACGAAGGCTTATTAGTATCACGCATCGTTAGCCAGTCGCCGAACGGAACAAACAAAGAGATGGTGGCGTAAACGCAGAAGGAAGAAATCAATACCTTTATAAGGGCAAGAAAATCCAACGCCGGGACTCCTTGTTAGTAGACAGACTAGAGAATGAAATGGGGTAAACAAAAAAAAAAAACTTAGGTAAAATACTGTAACTTGAATGTATTACCATACTCAGAAATCATAACAGTGTCACAAGTTAACACAGCGTAAGGCTTATACGATTATACTTGCCTTGTGAGGCGTTGACAGAGGAATACGAAGCCTGGAATGTATAATGCCTCGCGTCTCCAGCATGCAGAGGTTTGGCACCATGAGTAGCGCAAAAAAACAAAATGAGGGCCGAAAGAACAATCTCAAGAATTTAGTGCAAGATTTATACAAAAACCCCAATTACGAAACCCTAATGGGATAACGAAATCTTAGCCGTCCAAATGGAAAAACATCCATGGTGAGTCCACGGATCGAATGGACGGAATTTGCATTTAAACCAGTCATTTGACATTAAATTGACAAGCTATAAAATGAAGTTCACGGCACCTCTACTCGTGTTGCATGGATTGCCTAGGTTCCAGAATAGTCTCGCATGGCAATTGCCAATGCAAATGTGGATCCATAACACCTGAACGGGAATAAGATGAAATCCATCACAAACCAATACAATTAAATAGAGAACCTTACATAAGTTGACGTGGAGAGTTGATATGACGTCTCAATTCCCAAACCACATTAAATTGACTTTGCAAGGATGCAATACGTGGAATCCAAAGCTGAAGACGTCCATCTTTACATAACTTCCGACATAAACAACATGTACAACAAAGATATTCGATGACGTTGACACATACATTGTGAAAACCGTGGCTACAAACTCATTGAATAGCCATAAGATCGATATATGTATAGATATAAAACCATGTGAAATAAATCAAGCCAACGTTCATAAGCATTGGGTCTACGACGATTGTTTTATAACATGGGAGTATAGTTGTTTGTTAAAGAATTTAAGGCATGCCATGATCGACGTGGATATAAAATTTCGAACCCCATTATATACATAATAGTATGGCTAATGCCAAATGATTCAATGGTATCAAAATGAATGTGATGTAGGTCAATAAGATCAACATTTCATAGGAAGTAGGTTAGTGGTGAAAATCCACTATGGTTATAATACAAAGACCCTTTATACAAATTTGGTTGGAAATAAAATCAAATAGGTATTGATTTTTGATATATGTGTATAGGTATACACAATAAATCATATTGGGAGAAGAAATATGATTTAACAAGATAAGAATAAAAATTATAATATGATATTCTTTGGCGGAATTATTCTTGAAATCTAGAATGCAGGAAAAAAAAATGGGAGACAAATGGGAGATGTTACATATATAAATTTTATTGACATTTATATACTATTTTTACCCAATTTTTACTGGGCATTAAAAAAATTTATATTTTTCTAAGTGTAAATATCCATCCATTTAAGCAGTCTTAAAATAACTCAAAACCTCCAAAACATTATAATTTTAAATATTTTTTTTCTGAAATTTAAAATACACTTACTTAAAAATATTATTTTAATTATTTCTAAATTAATATATTCCTATTAATATTATTTTAAATTAAAATAATAATTTAATTATATAATCATTTTTTTTTAAATTAATAATTTAAATAACTCTCTGATTTGATACACAATGAATGTGTATTCAAATAACTAAAATGACGCAAAGAAATACCTGCCAGCTCAATATATGAACACGGACCCTATTACTAAGAATCTAAATACATGTTTATATATAAGAAATATTTGTTGAGAAATATACATAATAAACATAATTTTGGTAACAACCTAACGTGCTTAAAAAAACTTGCTAATTAAAAAATCAACCTTTAAATATTAAAAAAAATACTCCCTGATTAAAGAATCAACCGTCGAGTATAGAATAGCAAAAAGGATGAAGAGTGGAAAATCTATGTGTACGACTAGGGATGAAAACAATTCTCTTTTTCTTTTACAATACTTAACCAACTTTATGCCAAATTTCTAAACATATAGTTATATAAATAATTAGCCAAAAAAATATTTTTAATTTTATTTTTTAAATTATAATTCATGATCAAAATACATAAATAAACATATAATGTTTCAATTATATTTTTATTATTTAATATTAAAAGTTTAATTAAATTCTTAACTTATTATTCGCTAGGTCATATATATAGATATAATATATTTACATATAATAGCTAACTATGCAATAGATAATAAAAACTAGACTATAATTTCTCTACCTAGTATTCAATTTAGCTTTTCCTTAGTATAATTTACTGTTAAATAAAATAATTCTATAAATAAATAAATAAATAAATTAAATTAAATTAAATTATATATATATATATATATAGACACACGAAAGAAGTGTCTAAATAAAACGGCTTTCTATTAATCGTTAAAGAGATTTCATTTCATACTGATTAACGTCAAAAGCATTTCCCAATTATTAAACAGATGAATTTATATACTGATTAACCGCAAAAGAATTTCCTAATCATATTAACGACAGGCACAGCCTCATATTTGCATTACCGAATAAGGTGAGGTGTCCGTCTTGGAGAGCAGGTACCCGTCCAAAAGGCTGGGAAAAACACAAATAGAATGACTGTAAAAGCATATATAAGCATGTATGTATAAATTCGTATTAAACAAGGAACCAGAATACAATGCTCTGCAGTGGAAACGTTGAAAAGAAATCGATATGGCTTACGTTGATCGAGAGAAACGGGGACTGCTTGTGATGCCCCTCCTTGAGATTTACAGGGTTGAGCTCCTTGTCCAACTCCTTTTCGTTCAAACAGGCGAGTACCGTTGCTGTGCACGATGAGAATGGAACGCCGTGGACCTTCATCAACTCCATTATCAAACTTTCACGGATGAAAAGAAAATAATTACCGAGTCTGCGCGCACTTGAACGGAGATGGTGATCGACTCAGAAATAATAATAAGAGCCGGATCCTCACATATATTTATACTCTTTGAGTAGCAACCTCTCAGTGTTTCAATCACGTGTAAATCGAAGGAACCAGATGTGTGTGGTAAGACTTTGCCCACATCTTGGAGGTTTAAGAATGATGTCATCCAATACGATTGCAGGAATAGTGGCTTCCCTGATAACGTGCATTAATGGGAATGGTGACTGGCTTGACAAAGGGCAAAACTTGAGACTTATTAAAAATATATCAGACTTATTATTAAAAATATTTTCAAATTATTAAATTAATATCATATAGTATGAATAAAAATTAAAAAAAAATTAAAACTCAATTATAAAATAAACCACCTTATCTTCATAATTAATATATATTAATATCACTTTTATTTTACACAATTATATAATAATAATATAAAAAAAAATATTCTGCAAATTCAATTTCAAAAGAGATATCATTTCAATTTTAAATACTTTATTTTTATTCTGGATTAGTAAACTAAGTCTAGATTCACCAAACTATATCTCAAAATAAAATAAACCATGTTGACTCACACAATTAATATAAATTAATAATATTCCCATTTTACATACTTTATTTTTCTTCTATACTAATAAACTTTATTTTTCTGAAAACTTGATTATAAAATAAACCACGTCGTCTTCATAATTAATATAAACTAATATCATTCTTATTTTACATAATTATATAATAATAATAATAATAAAATTCTATAAATTCAATTTCAAAAGAGATATCATTCCTATTTTAAATACTTTATTTTTCTTCTGGACTAGTAAACTAAGTCTAGATTCACCAAACTCTATTTCAAAATAAAATAAACCATGTTTTTTTCTTTTAACAAGAACGGGTATGGATTTCTATTAGAGTTTGGCCAAAATTCCTTTCACCGGTTACATTAGGTTGGGCATAGCCCTTAAACTTTCTTCCACTAACTGATCGTAGGCCCCAAAATTTGGGAGTCCACAGATTTTACTCGAGACTATCGAGTCTATCTCCGTTATTTTCCCTATCTTAAAAAGACATACAAACTGTTTCAGTAAAATGCAGAAAAACATAGCAAAATTTATGGTATGGAATCCCACCCCTCACTTCCTTTTGTCAAGAGGAAGCCTGCGGGAAGTGGAACTGCCCTGTTGGCTTCCAAATCAGCATCCTTATTATTTTCCCTCAGAACATGAAGAAAGGATGCAGTCCGGAAAGATTTCACCAGAATTCTGATTCTTGAAATCACTCTTGCCTATCTGATATCTGCTGGAGAGGAATCCTCCACAAAGACTTTGATAATGGACTGAGAGTCTCCAATGATACTGACATCTGAAATACCAGTAGCCTTTGCTTGCTTGAGACCTTGCATAAGTGCCAAGGCCTCAGCTTGCATGCTAGTAGACTGCCCTAATCCCCAAGCGAACTTTGTCACGATTATGCCCTCTTTATTTTTGATAATTCCTCCTGCCCCAGCCAATCCGGGGTTGCCTTTTGCTGCCCCATCGAAAAACAAGGAGTATCTGGATTTCCTGAGGAGCAGATCTGATAGATCATTCTCCTTTCCTCTGTATTGCCACTCTTTTATGTCCTTGTGATGCCTTATATCGCCAGAGAAATGGAGATCCAACGAGGCACCCCATTCTAAGTCTTGCTGGCTTAGATTCAAATACGGAAAATATTCCCCGAGACTTTCTTTCCATAGATTTTTTATTTTAATGATGATGAACTGCGAATTTAAGCTTTCATCTCTGAAAACTCTTCTATTACGCTCAAGCCAAATTTGCCAGCAAACAAATTTCGGCAAGGAGAGCCATGCAGCTTTGAAATTTTCATTCTTTGGGAGCGTTTCTGGATAGAGACTTTGCCAGTTTGCAAATAGATCTGTGATAGTCCTGGGTAAGATGAATTCAGTTTTTTAATAGCTCAATAGGCCTTGCCAGATATCTCTTGAAAATTTGCAGTCTAAAATGATGTGCTGGGCGTTCTCTTCACTGTCACAGCATAAATGGCATCGAGAGGGACCTTGGAACCCTTTCTTCTTCAATCCGTCAGCTGTTAAAATCCCTCTGTGAAATAACAGCCAACAGAATGAGTCAACCTTTGGCATGGATTTAAAATTCCAGAGCCCTTTCCAAACAGTAGGATCAGGAGGGACGTTAGGACGATCTTGAAGGATTTTATATCCCTGCGCAACTGTGTACAGCCCCGGGGCGGCTCCCCAACTGCGGGCATCCTTCTTTCCCATGCGCAGAGGCGCCTTACCATTTAGCAGAGACACGAGGAGATCACAAGCGTGAGTCAGCTCTGGAGGAATGGGAGGAAGTCTCCAACGCAGCCAATTGATGCCTGCCCACTGGGAGATGTCCCAAAGAGTTACATAACCTACGTTGTTCAGCCACAAACGAAGCGCATGCAGAGAGCAATGAGACGATAAAGGAGGATGCATCATGATGCAATCGTCCCATATCCTAATTTCTTTGTTGTTGCCTGGAATCCAATACGCTTTGTCTCTGATTAAAGGGGCTTCTTTGTGGCAGAGTTTGATCAGATGCGAGCCTGTAGTGGGCAGAGAGGTGTCCAGGCATCTCTTCCTCTTCCCCTTGAAATATTTCCTCCATAGAGCTCTTTGCACCCAACCTGGGTGTGGTCCAATGATCCTCCATAAGATCTTGGCTCCCATGGCTATGTTTTGGAGGCTGAGGTCTTTGAAGTTGAGGCCTCCTTCAATCTGAGGCTTGCAAATTTTCTCCCAACTTACCAAAGGGATTTTCCTGTCATTGTGATTGCCCCCTTTCCATAAGAACTTACGAATGAAGGCTTCCATTTTTTTGATGATGCCTGAAGGTGCAAGAGAAATAGAGAATTGAAAAATGGGGAGGCTACTGAGAACGGATTTGATGAGGACAGTTTTTCCGGCAAGGTTTAACCAAGAGAATCCCCAAGCTTGAATTTTGGCCTTAAATTTTTCCAACAGAGGAATCCAGTCTCTGCTGTAAGCCAGTTTACGGAAGATGGGAAGGCCCAAATAAGTAAAAGAGGACCAAGAAAGGGAGGCAGAAAATCCAAGGATTCTGGAGATGGCAGAGAGGGTGGAAGCAGAGATATTCCAGCAAAAAGCTTTACACTCACCTTTGTTTAAACAGCTGCCTGTAGCTTCACTGTAGTCGTCCAAGACCTCCTTAAATATTAAAGCAGATCTGACAAAGGCAGCCCCTAACAAGAGGGTATCATCTGCAAACAGGGTGTGATTTACATTTTTAACCCCTCTGGCTATATTGAGCCCCAAGATCTCTTGGTCAACCAATTTCTGATCAAGGTAGAAACTCAGGATAGAAACATGAAGGACGAAGAGAAGCGGAGAGAGGGAGAAACCCTGCCTAAGCCCTCTTGAAGCTTTAAAAAAGCCAGCTGCTCTCCCATTCACCAAGGGGGCTATCCAAGGATCGACAATACAAGCACGGATCCAATTTAAAAAGCCCATTCCAAAGCCAAATTTTTTCAAAACTTCCAAAAGAAAACTAAGTCTGACCTGATCAAAGGCATTTGCTAAATCAAGTTAATTACCATACCTTTCTCATTGCGAAGATGGCTTGAGTGAATCGCCTCTTGCACGAGAATGAAATTGTCAGCAAGTTGTCTCCCCTTAACAAATCCGCCTTGGTTCTCCAGGATGATGACTGGGAGGATACCTTTCAGCCTGTTGGCAATTACCTTTGTGATTAATTTATATCCAATATTACAAAGAGAGATGGGCCGGAACCGATTAAATTCTTTAGCACCCTTTTCCTTGGGAATGAGGGTGAGAAAAGCTGAATTGGTGCTGCCCCCTATTTTCTGGCAATTTTGGGATTTCAAAATCATTTTGTAGAGGTCTTTCTCCACAATCTGCCAGTAGGTTTGAAGGAATCTTGCAGTGAAGCCATCCGGGCCTGGGGCTTTGTCCGGCTCCATGTCAGAGAGAGCATCCTTTATTTCTTGTATAGAGATCTTCGCTTCCAGCTGTTGATTCATTAAAGGAGAGATCCTAGGGGGAACCGCCTCCAAAAATATAGAGTTTGGGTCAGTCACACCCTCTTCTCTGTACTGGTTTTGAAAGTGATTGAAAGCTGCTCTCTTTATGCTCTCAAAGTCTTTGTGTGTCAAGTTACCATCCTTGATTTCTGCAATAGAGTTGAAGCTCTTTCTGGCTTGAGCTTGTTTATGGAAGAAGGCTGTATTTCTGTCTCCCGCTTTAAGCCATAAACTCCTAGACTTTTGTCTCCAATGCTCTTCCTCCGAGAGGCAAGCTTTATGGAAGCTTTGCTGAAGCTCAGCTTCCTTATCCAATACTTCTTTAGTGATTTCAACATCTTCGCTTTGGGCATGATGCTGGGCAAGAATGTCTTGGGCCTGCCTTCTCTCTTTTGAAGGGGAGGGAAGAGATTTGGCCCAAGATTTAAGAACAGCTTTCAGTCTTCTAAGTTTTTCCTCCCAAATGAAGAAACGTGAACCTTTCACTAGCATTTTCCAACTGTCCAGAACCAGATTCCGAAACTCAGGTTCCTTGACCCAAAGAGGATTGAACCTGAAGGGAATGGGGCTAAGATCATTGTGGCCCAACATCTCAAGCATAATGGGCTTATGATCAGAAACACTGCATGGAAGTATATGCAATCTAAATTCTAAGCCCAGCAAAAGGAGGGAGCTTTGCACCAAACATTTGTCAAGTGTGGCAGCATTGTGACGAGGACCTATTCTTTTATTGGACCAAGTGTACTTACCATTTCCTGGGGGGATATCTAGCAGGTCCCAGTCCTGCATGAGGTCTTCCACCCACTCCCTTGCAGGGTCCCTTATGATTGTGCCTCCTCGCTTTTCCTCCATGCACAAGGTAAGATTTAGGTCACCTGCAACAATGATGTTTTCCAAGTTTTCTGACTCCGACAGATGCCTGATGGAGTCCCAACACTCCCTTCTCTCCCCTATATTTGTGGGAACATAGACATTGAAAAGACTAAGTGCCTCCCTCGAGTCCAAAGGTTGGAGCTTCAAAAACAGCCAATGGGTGTAGTGTAGCTCGATGACCAGCCTATACTTGAGAGGATTCCAAAGAGAGCCCAGTCCCCCAAAGGCTCGCCGTGCTGAAACTGCTTGACTGCTACTTCCTTTCCAGAATTTTTTACTGATTTGGAGAAACTCATTGTCCTCCATTTTGGTCTCCTGAATCAGAAGAATGTCTGGGGCTTCTCTTCTTATAAGGCTTCTCGTTGCTTGTTCTTTCACTTTGCTCCCCATTCCTCTGCAATTCCAAGAGACAATCTTCATCATTTATTTTTATGGTGAGGGGCTCCCTTGGAGCCTTGCACTTGATTTTTAATCATCTTCGTATTTTTGCCAAGGAGTTTCTCCAGAGTGGGCTGAGTACCCTGAAGCTTATCTTTATAAGTTTCTTGGTCTCTCTTTTCTCTAGCAGATTTGCGGCCCCTTGCATATCTTCTGACCGATGTCTGCGTCTCTCCTATTTCTCCATCCTCCTCAGACTCCTCCGAGTCATGCTCCTCCTCGGAGGCTTCTGTTTGCTTATCCTTATTTCTTTCCGTGACACTTTCTTCAGGACTTGTTCCTGCTGAAGTCATTTTCTCTGAGGGTTTATCCTACCTAGCTTCTTCCCGAGGAGTCTTCTGTAGAGCTTAATAACTCATACCTATTTCCTTGGCTTTTTGGCAAAGGATCATTCTGGGTGGAGGCAGGCTGGGAGCCTTGAGCCCCAGTCTTCTTGTGAGTTGTCTTTGACCTCTTGACTTGGTTCCAACCATCTTCCTTTCCTTTCTCTACTTCCCCTTTGTTCGGGCACCCTCTTGCAAAATGGCCATAGACGTGGCATTTACGACATTTGAAAGGGAGCTGCTCGTAGTCCAGCACTTGCACATGCGTCCAACTGCCAACCTTTATTTTGATGGCCTCTGGAAGTCCCACCTCTAAGTCCGCCTCGACACAGATTCGGGCACAATCATACTGATCATTGTTGTTTGCTCTATCAATGAACTTTCCCAAAGCATCTCCAATGTGCTTGAGGGAATCCCAGTTCCAGCAGTTCACAGGAAGATTAGGGAACTGAACCCAGATAGGAACTGTCGTTGGGACATCCACGGCCGGATCGAAGTCAGGGGTCCATTTATTGAGGTAGAGGCCCTGAGGTCCCATGAAATAGGGCCCATTCCTGAAGATCAAATCTTTGTCCTCCTTTGTGTTGAACTCGAACAGGAAGTAGCCTCTACCCAAAAAATATGAGGTGACTTTTTTCTTGATCAGCGGAATCCAATTCTTAACGACCCAATTTTCTGTCGATTTTGGCGAGGGCCAAAGGCCCGTGAATTGACCCACCAGGGCCCGATCTGCCAGGGACAAAGCGACCTGGATCGGACCCTCAGGAGGGAGGTTTACCTCAGGAACATCGTCGAGCTTTTTGACGAACTTAGAGGCTTCAAATTTCTTCTTTTTGGGCAACGAAGCTAGCAAAGAGGAAAAGGCAGCTTCAGCATCCGGGGGCGGGGCATGCAAGGGCCCGAGGGGCGAGCCTTGGGCCTCCATGGCAGAGAAGGATAAATCAGAACTAACACACTCGAACCGCACCGAGCAGGAACTGGAGGCAAGGCATCACAGGCCCGAGATGAAGAAGAATCTCCAAGGCCGAGGAGCAGCTCCAAGCATATCTGACGAGGGAGGAAGCGGCGCTGCGAGACCCTGAAGCAGGATCTGGAGGGAAAAGAAGGATCCGAACAGATCCGAGAGACCCAGAGGTCAGGAGGACCAGGGTCAGAGGCGAAGACGACCCAGAGGGCAGAGCCCAGACTCAGGCTGCGTAGAGCAGGTCGTAGCAGGCAGCAGGTTTTTGGTTTCCACTAGTTACTCTTGGGCATAGGGATTGTTGAACACCTCAAAATGAACCATGTTTATCCACATAATTAATATAAATTAATAACATTCCCATTTTACATACTTTATTTTTCTTCGATACTAATAAACTTTGTTTTTCTTAATCGTGTAGAAAAGGTACTATTACATCACACTAAGGGAAATGTAATTATTACAACATTAATATCATATCATATTGTAATAAACAATGATAGATAATATTAATTTCTCTCAAATTCAAAAGAGAAAGGGAAATGCATTTTAAGGGAAAGGAAAAATGGGCTTATGAAGCTCAAGGTGTCATCCGAAGTGTTAATGCTTCATAAAAGTCACATAAATTCATTTTTTTTGAGCTAATGAAAGGGACATGCTGCTCAAGGAAACACCATAGATAGGTATTTTATTTGGTTTAGAGTGGGGTGCAGGTTCGAAGGGAAATTTCATGTTGCAGGAAACTTTCCTCCAAGCGGGCCAAGAAGAAATACGTTGATACCAGGCATTCACATGTTGTCTGGACGTAAGGAGGTGGCCCTTCCCAACCAAATTCACCAAACAGTGAAGAAAAGGCAAATGGTGGAGATCCACGAGATTGAAGAAATCTGCGGCCAAGTAGTCTCTCTTCAACAACCTCTTTTCGTAGACATCCAAAAATTTGTTGAAGTTTTCCACATTACTCTCCACGACTACTTCCTCTATGTTCCCTCACATTATCATCGAAATGATGGCAAGTTGTTGCACCATCACGAAAAGAGGGGGATTGAATTGTTGGACTCCACCTCACACCACTGCTCAACCACAGCTTGCTCCTCAACTGTGCCCCCCAACAAATTATTACATTTACCTAGTCCATGGTATTTCTTACACAAATACTTTGTTATTGCTCTGGACTCTGCAACAAAAACAATGTATATTAGTTTCCTAGGAATTTCTTATTAATATGAAACATATAAGATACATGGAAGCAAAATAACAAACAAATTATATGAATCTATGATATTTATCAAGCCTGCGTTGAAAACTTCGTTTATAATAAGATGCTGGAGGACAAATATGAATTATAAATCTATTTTATTCCATTTTATTAAAATTACATGGACTTTTGGAGAAATTCCTACTTATTTCACATCACATAAATTTGCAATTCTTACCCATTCTTACTTTATTTGGTTTTAAATAAATGCTACAATCTATAACAAAAAAAAATGAAATTACTATATTTTGAATAATTTTATTTAGGTTTTATGAATTTTATGCATATTTATTAATAATTATATCCCTGTTTTATATTTAAGTATTACCCTAGGAGTTCAATAAATTAAGTGAAAAATATTATTGAAAATTTTAAAAAATCATCATTAAAAATTAGTAAATTATAGTAGTAATTTAAAAACAAAAACTACAATTGTAAAAGAAATATTATGATAATTTATCTAAATATTTACTTATAATTAAGTTTCTAATTTTTAATTTATGTAAAATTTTATATTATGGAAAATTAATTATGTGATGAGTTTATTTTTTTCATAATTAAAATTTGGCTTGGTTAGTTTTTTTTTTTTAATAATATTTCACCAACTTTACCCAAGTTTTTAAGCATATAATTAAATAAATAATTAATAAAAAAATATATAATTTATAATGAAATTACATAAATAAATATATAATATTTCAATTATATGTTTATTATTCAATATTAAAAATTTAAATAAATTCTTAACTTATTATTAGCTAGTATATATATATATATATATAGAATAGTTAATTGTGCAATAGAACTGGATTATAATTTCTCTACATAGTATTTAATTTAGCTTTTCTTTAGTATAATTTACTCTTAAAAAAAATGATTAAATAAGAAATATATAGATTAAATAATAACATTAAATTAAATTAAATTAAAAAACTATATATATACACACACGAAAGAAGTGTCTAAATAAAAAGGCTTTCTGTTAATCGTTAAAGAGATTTCATTTATGATACTGATAACCTCAAAAGCATTTCCCAATTATTAAACAGATGAATTTATATACTGATTAACTGCAAAAGAATTTCCTACTAATATTAACGACAGGCACAGCCTTATACTTGCATTACCGAATAAGGTGAGGTGTCCGTCTTGGAGAGCAGGTACCTGTCCAAAAGGCTGGGAAAAACACAAATGGAATGACTGTATAAGCATGTATGTATAAATTCGTATAAAACAAGGAACCAGAATACAATGCTATGCAGTGGAGAGGTTGAAAAGAAATCGATATGGCTTACGTTGATCGAGAGAAACGGGGACTGCTTGTGATGCCCCTCCATGAGATTTACAGGGATGAGCTCGTAGTCCAACTCCTTTTCGTTCAAACAGGCGAGTACCGTTGCTGTGCACGATGAGAATGGAACGCCGTGGACCTTCATCAACTCCATTATCAAACTTTCACGCATGAAAGGAAATAATAACTGAGTCTGCGCGCACTTGAACGGAGATGGAGATCGACTCAGAAATAATAATAAAAGCCGGATCCTCACATATATTTATACACTTTGAGTAGCAACCTCGAAAGTGTGGCAACCTCTAAAGTGAAGGAACCAGATGTGTGTGGTAAGACTTTGCCCACATCTTGTAGGTTTAAGAATGATGTCATCCAATATGATTGCAGGAATAGTGGCTTCTGTGATAACCTGCATTAATGGGAATGGTCACTGGCTTGACAAAGTGCAAAACTTGAGACGTGGCACAGCCGTTAACATATGGTGACGCGTGGAATAGTGGGAACTAGTCGGTCCAGTTCAACGAGGAAGAGTACCTGCATCTACCTTTTCCCAAAAAAGATTGGAATACAAATATATCACAACTTTTAGCATTTTCCAAAACAAGACAGGAAGGAGGAAATCGAGGGTGAATACTTTCCAAAACAAGAAAGGCTGCATCGCAGCTAGTCCCTGCCTTGGGCAGGGTGGCGGGGTCTGACAATAACAGCAAACATTAAATTTCGTATTAATCGACGGGCAGAATAATGTTATCAAATAATTAGATAACATCGTTACGCTAAAGCCCACAGTGGTACTGTCTTCAAAGCACAGGAGCTATTGGAACTAGGTAAGACACGTTATATCATTGGGAAATCACGCTTTTAAATATGTTATATTGTATTACAATATAAAAACAAGAACCCGATGTTACCAAAATTTGTATCATGTAACTTAACATTATCACCGAATCAAATTTATTGTTATTAATCACATTATATTCATAAAATTAATAGGTTAAATCATACATTAAAATCATAAAATTAATAGGTTAAATCATACATTAAAACTCAAAATGTGTCACACATATTGAAAAATGGAATACTTCCATTATTAGCTTGTTTGTGTGTTTACCTCGTCCCTGCTTTTAGTTGAACATAAAAAGTAGTATCATGACCTTAAATTCACATTAAGTTTCAAAATAACTAAAGCAGAGAGATATAACTACAATTATTTTCACATTAATGGTGAACATTCCACGCACATTATAAAGTGCAGAGATACTCAAGTGCAACACATCACAGCATCGATGTGGTTACTGAATAACATTAACATTTTAAAATGAAAGAAACCATATGGATCTAGTTGAACACTGAGTTACTCCCACCGGTAAGGGGACATTGTAAAAAAAAAAAATCGTACAAAGTATTAAGCGGGAGCCCAAGATTTTATTTTCAAAGACATTTGCAAAGAGTATGAGTTTCTGCCAATTAAATATTAACCTTGAGATCTTTGTTCCACTACCTTGAGATCTTTCTTGATGTACATGAGTCAAAGAAGCTGTTATTGCCATTGATGGGTGAACTGGTTACTTTGAATAATGCACCTCCACTGATTCTGTATTTGCATTAATGTTCAGTGCCAAATTCCTTGCCCAAATGAGTATTTCTATAATTTTATCCACTTTTAACAAAATAAATCTATTATTTTACTAACATAATGTTGATTGATCTAAATTTTGCAGCGGGTATATAAAAAGAAAATACTTTCTACCAACACACGGCAGCAGACATGTTTGTCTGAAGCACTCATAGGGAAGCCAGCTATCCAAAGAGGTGTCACTTTCTACCAACACGTGGCAGCAAACATGTCTGTCTGAAACGCTCACCTCCCGTACTAGCCACCTTCGATCCTGGGTAGAACATTGAAACTCAGACGGTATTGTGCATAATTCTATAGATAGTGACAATCTTCCATTGAAATTCCAATCAACAGAGCTATCAGAGATGAAACCCAGTAATTGCATACATATAATCCTTTGTATCGGCTCTAATCTTGTCCTTTAGGGTTGTTAACAGGGCCGAAACCATGAAGAAAATGGAGGACAGTAATGAAACCCTAAAGAAACCAGAGCACTCAAATGAGAAATTTTGTCAAGAAGTTGATGAGGTTGCAGACCATCTCTGGGCGAACACTAGTAAATCTCGGGCATCAGTAGAAATAGTACGAAATAGTGCTGCTACGCCAAGACATGGAGCTGCCCGTTTTAATCATTTCCGAGGAAAATCCAAAATTGAGCTTCTCAGAAATCTTGATTTGAGTCGTTAAAGCTCATGAGAAATTATCAGGCACATACACAAAATTCTGAAAGTGAATTGGCTTTGCGATTATTAGGCCGCCTTGATATCTACTGATGAAATCGTGATGAAGAAGAGGGACCCGATGAGAAGGTTCCTCATTCCAAATGGTTCCGCCACAATTCCCCCGACACTCAGGTGATTCTGGTATCTTTGGTCTGCTTCTGCTGCTCGGTCATGTTCAACGCATTTCCTATTATTGCAGGTGGGATTCTGGGGGTCGGAGCTGCATTGTTTTGGGCGGGACAGGGATCGATCATAACCTCGTATCCGACCGAGGACAAGAAAACAATGTTTCTTTCTGGGGCGCACAGATGTTAGGGTCTGTGGCAATTGGGTACGTTCAGCGCTTCATCACAGAAAACACACAGTTTATAATTGTTTTAAACTAGTATGAAAAAATGCCCAGATTCCTATATGGAGAATCCATGGGCGGTGCAGTTGGGCTTCTACTGCACAGAAAGGAACCTACGTTTTGGATGGAATGGGGTTGTTCTCGTAGCTCCCATGTGCAAGGTATGTTACCTACATTTTGGAATGAAGGCTGCTTGTAAACAGTAATAGATCAAAGAAAATGATTCCAAATATGAACAAGAAATATTTTATTCCATAAATTACATTACAGTCCCAAAATGCAAGAAAAATTAAAACATCTGGAATAGACTGACCATAATAAGTTAAATATTACAAACATCGATAAAATAGATGGTGTCATTATCAGAAGTCACAAAAGTATTTTTAACTATGTAAGAACCTATGCCTTATTACCGAATGATTCTGAGTTTGCGCCCTCCTTAGCTATGTATTATTCCAGATTTTTTTAACATTAAAACTGCAGGAGCTAAATTGCATTTGATTAATGTAAGTTTTGCATTGTTGTTGTCATACATTGCAAAAGACAGTGGAAATCTCTTTCACACTACAAGACGAGTACCGCATTTCACTATAAATGCCGCATTTATTTCTGTAAATTATCAATTAGAAATGTAAGAGTTACTGAAAACAATTTAAAAATGGTAAGAGACTGTTTGTGCCTTGCAGGAATACCATAATTTTTTTGGGGATAATTGCTTCCTCACCCGATAAGCATCGACCAAGAACAAAGCCTGTAGTTGGCAGCATGGAATAAAAAATAGAAACATAGGTGCTAAAAGGTTTCAGGTTCCTCCGCCTCCTCCAACGATAAGCACCGACTGAGAACAAAGCTTACAGTTGACAACATGGAATAATTCTTCCGGTTCCTCCGGAAAATAAGCGCTGACGGAAAACAAAGCCCATAGCCTACATTTTCCAAAGCCTGCAGTTGGAAAGCACAGAAGAAGAATCTGGTGTATTCGAACTGTACCTAAATGGGGCGCAGCATTATCCCGGGAAGGCTTCTTGAACTGACGGGGCAGAAAATAGCGAAGAAAATGAAGAATTATGTCTTCAGCGCATAGCACAGAAAATGAAACACGTTAAGATAAAAAAAGAAATGTGGCAGGATAAGGACATGTTTCAGGAAATTGACTAGCCACATGTAATCAATCATGCAATGAACAACATGTAATCTACTCCATAGGACTATCTTCCATCGTGCAGCAGTTTGGGCTGTGATATATTTGTGAAGTGATATATTTGTAAACATTAAATGTTTGATGATTAATGCTAGCATTATTCTAGCATAGCATTACTCTATCTTATATAAGGGATATTAGTGACTATAACTTATGAATCGCCTCGATATGAGGCCAAATAAGACGGTAAAACGTTTTATTGGACAGCAAAGAATATACTCAGAATATAAAAATTGAAACTTTGGTTATTCGCTAGTGCTTATAAGTTTAAGCTGCTAAAAATAATGCTTACCCCTCCATTTCGATTCCTATAGTCCCTGCCTTAGCCGCAGGCGGCAGGGACTAATAAGACGAAAGCGAAGTGAGGTTTATAGTTGAATATTTTCCTACAGGAGGAAAGGACAGTAATGTTTGTACTGTGAAGAAGACAGTGCTTACTATTGGAGAAGTGATATTTATCATTTTCAAAGATGTGAATTATAGTTTTTGACTGAAAGGCTTTATGCAATCTATACGAGATTAGTTTGTACTGATAAACCGCATGAGTTATTAAACCATTTTTGTAAAGTTTTTGTCTATTTTGAGTTAATTAAAGATTTAAAAAAAGTTTAATTCTAATCTTACTCAATATTTTTACATTATAATTTTATTTAAATTATATAATTTTATTTAAATTAAAACTAATTTGCATTGCTATCTTATAAATGGTTATTAATAAAAATTCTCAGAATTTTTATAATAGTGTTTAAAATAATACTACATAAAATTAATGACGAAGTGATGGATATCACTATTGTCAACTATTCTCAAACAAGTTAAACTTGCAGAGTATTCTTTGTAGCTTTAAAAAAGTTAAACTTGCAAAGTATTAATGGGGCTTAGGATGAATAAAAAACAATTAAACTTAAGCTAATGATATTTACTAGGGGATTTTGTTAGCCAAAGAAAAGCAGGTAACTTCTCTGACTATTTTGGGAGAGACTCTAGTTATTTAAAATTTGGTGAATGGTTTCTTTTTGAAGGATAAATCATTAAAAAAAATTATGAAAAGAATTATTAAAGGAGAAAAAGGGTTCTCTTCGAGCTCATATTTCCATGTTCTTTTCCATCCCAATAAATATGTCAACATATGTGCTAAAGAAGAGTGTTAATTAAGATTGAGAGATGTCAAAATCAATGGCTGAATCAAACCTTCTAGAATTTTTTAAAGCTAAATGGATTGGCATTACATAATTATGAATGAATGCATTATCGATCAATTATAGTATGATATGTAAATTTTATTTTTGGCTTGTTCAATTGGAATCCTCCTAAACATTAAAAATTTTGTAGTTTTGTATCTTTTTAGAATATAGATATGTACTACTTAATATATTTGTTGTCATCCAAATGTAAAAATGTATATAAATACAAAATTCTTATTTATAACAATTATTAAAACAAACATATATATATATATATATATATATATATATATATATATATATATATATATATAATACAATTATTTATATATATTAATTTTTTCTTTTATAAATTATATATGTTATAGTATTATTTATATATATTAACTTTTTTGTTTTATATATGTTTTTTCAAATTAATTGGTAAAAAACTAATATATAAAATTATAATAATATTGTATTATAATTTAATATTTCAAGTAAAAATTATTAATAAGGTTTTAAAAAATGTTTCCATGTTTTTACATATTTTTATATTTTCTAGTTAAAAATTATTATACATATTTTTTATTAAAAAATAAAATTTAATATAAACTATGGATTTTAAATATAATATTTTAAAAATTTATAAGTAAACAAAAAAATAATATCATTTTACTTAAAATAATTTATTTTAACTTAAAAATGATAATTAATGAAAATTATAATATAGCACCAACATATAACATTATAGTTTAATAATTTATAATTATTAATCAATATTAGACTTACAATGGTTTAAATCACAGGGCATATATAAGATTCAATTCCTTTACAGCTAGATGTTTTAGGACAACCTTAATTGTATGTCTAAGTTAAGGTGATGGAGATAGGTTCACTGCATCATGCATTCAAATGAAAGACAAAGAACTGTCGGCAGGTGAGAATGAGAATTATTGATAATTTACGTAATAATGTATATATTGTATAGTTGGATATTGTAGCATTTTCAAAATTTCAGGTATTTGGAGTGTTTGAATTTCATTTTTGATAATGAAAATGGATTAAGTATTATCAAAAACTCTTAAGACACTCAAAATGCTGAAATTTAACAGCTATAATCCAAATTAAAAAAGAAAAAGAAAATTACTTAATTTTTTCAAAATATTACCCAAGAGTCTGGATTATTCTGTAAAATTTTCACACTACAACAATTTTATGTCTTCACTCAGGGGATGGAGATAGGTTCACTGCAGTATGCATGCAAGTGGACGACAAAGCTCTGTTGGTAGATACGAATGAGGCTTAAGATAACCGTGTGCCGCAGCCGCATATATGACTGAAGAGAGATGTTTATCGTTATTCTGAAAGAGATGGATGTGCCAGATTGTGCAGGCATGAACTAGGTGTCTGGTTTAACAGAATGATGTGGCCAAACCTTTAACATGTATTTTTAGCGGTCTATCTCCATTCCATGCAACGAACACTGTGAAGAAATTTATTGTGAATGAAAAGTGACAGATCCGTGGGGCACGGGAACGAATTCCAACGTATGTGTTGATGTATTAAGATTTGCGTGATCACGTCGATAACGAACGCAGATTACTATTTTCCCTTGTAGTTCAGATTTTCGAGATCTAGTAGGTAACGAAAACAAATAATTGATTCTTCTGCAGTAATTGCACCGAATAAGTTCAAAGTAGTTGAGTTTTGAGTTTTGTAATTGCAGCTAATTGTACCAAGTAGAATTGTTTTTAGTGAATTTGGAGAAAATATTTGTGGTGAAATTTTGATTTAGGTTATTTAAAATAGTTTTTTTGACTATATATGGATTCAACACTTAGAAAAAACTGATAAGGCTATATCATTGTGCAAGGTTACTCATCAAACTTATGTTTTCAATAAATTTCTGCTGGATTCTCGGAAAATTAAACCCAAAAAATCTACCAAAAATGTCTTCAAAAAATTTAAGGAAAAACAACGTTAGCAAGTATAGAAAAAGAGAACTTGTGTAGGATTAAATTCCCACAAGTTCCAACGTTCATTAAGAGGGTGATTATATAACTTATATTAATTTTGCCTAGAAAATAGTGAAATTTTTTTTCTTGAAGAGATTTTTGAAAAGTTTATATTATTGTGAATTTGGTAGATATTGGATAGAAAAATAATCTGTTTATTCCAGTAATATTATTATTGATTAATGCAATTAAAAGGAATTAGTTCAAAGTAAGTAGAGCATCAGTAAGTTTGTTAGTTCAAAGTTAGTTCAAAGTAAGTAGACCATTAGTAAGTTTGTTAGATATTAGATGCAAGAATAATATATTTAACTAAGTAATATTGTGATCATAATTGTATAAGATTGAGTAAAATTTAAATGGTTATTAATCCATAAAAGAAAAATCAATCTAACTGAGCTATATTGTGATTAAGATATTATACAATTGAGTAAAACTTTGACATGTATAAGACATAGTAGTCCATAACTGTAGCTCACAATTTGCATCCACCCTCATTTGAAAATATAATTATTCTTTTCATGGAAGAACTTTACCAAAGATGTTGGAATTTCTGAGAATTTTAGAACAAATCACAGAGAGAATAATGCTCTCCTTCTTAACACAGAAAAATTTAAAAAATTTTCTTCACAGGACATAGATTCACACTTTGAAACTTTCTATTTCATTAACAAAAAAAAAAAAAAACTATTACAAACTCTTCCTCCTCAGAGAGATTACAACACTGGACTGCTTCACAAACACAGTGCCAGAAAATCCTACTGTCTCACCTACAGAGATACACTTTGTCTCTCAGTAAAAAAAAGCGCACTGCTGTGCATAAAAATTACACTTTGTCTCTTACAAAATATAACACTGCTATGTGTTATGATAAAACTTACCACTTTTACTCACAGCCTTTTTGAAATATATATGGCGCATCATATATTTCAAATATAAAACAAAAAACTAAACTCTATTTAAAACTGTCGGGGCCCACTTAATATTTGCGCACATGAAAATATGATAAAACGTATAACACCAAAGGTTAAAACCTTTCATGCGTTATGTAAAAAATTACAATGCAAACGTTAATAAAACCTAAAGAAAACATAATAAAACATAAAATCAAAGTATGCGTCGGGACTTCAAACTACAATTAAACCAAAACACAATGTCAAAATCGCGTTGCAATCTCGCTGACGTCATGTGAATTTTTGTGCGCGTAATGAGAATTTAAATCCACCATATAACCATATCGCGTCCGAAAATTGGATGCTGACACAAGCACAATTTGTAACGCGAAATTGGTTTATCAATTGTGCCTGATAAAATATCGGGTCAGAAACTTTGCAATGCAAATGGGCCAAGAAATAACACGACGCAATCAGAAATTGCTGCGTTGATTGTGGGACCACGTTCTTTGTGCTCTTGCTGTTAAATGAAACAAATCCTCCCGCGTTCAATCAAAACAAAACCTTTGTTGTATATCAAAAGTACTCTATTTTTCCGAATACAGAGACTGGCGCAGAAACCTCTGTTTCCAAAACAGAGAACTATGTACCCTATTCTCAAAATAAAATTTGACTTCTCAAACATAATAGCAAGTGGTTGAGTACAAAAAACCTGGAGAAAGAAAAATGGAAAGTGGCTACTGTCAGTAAAATTTAAAAGATCAATTTAGAAAGCGGCTATTTGTGGGCTGAGCAGTTGAAACTAACATTTCAACACTCCCCCTTAATTTCAACTACTGGGTTATCAGTCATATCCAGACATTTCCTCAAAAACTCAAAACTCTTCTGCCCCAATGGCTTGGTCATAATGTCTACAAACTGCTCCGGAGTTCTCCAGTGTTCTAAAACAATTTCACCATTGTTCAGTAGCTCCCTGATGTAGTGAAACTTTGTGTCAATGTGTTTCGTTCTCTTGTGAAACAAAAAATTCTTGGATAATGAAATAGCTGAGCTATTGTCACAAAAAATTACTGTACCTTTTACCTGCTCTTGGCATAAACTGCTTAGCATCCTTCTCATCCCAATTTCTTGACATGCTGCTATTGTAGCTGCCACGTATTCTGCCTCTACTGTAGATAATGCTACAATAGGTTTTCTTTTAGAAGCCCATCAAATGCTCCTGAACCCATGTGAAAAACATAACTGAAAGTATTTTTTTGATCATATACACTTCCAGCCCAATCACTGTCAGTGTATCCAATTAAATCTGAACATTTTGAAGTAGTATATAAAATGCCAAACCTTTTAGTACCTTTAACATACCTCGGAATCCTTTTTGCTCCCTGCCAATGTACTTCCTTTGGCCTCTCCATGAATATGGAAATCAAACTAACAACATGCATTATATCAGGCCTAGTTGCAGTCAAATACATGAGGCTGCCAACTATGCTCTTGTAAAAAATAGGATCAAAATCCTTGCTGCTGTCCTCTTTACTGAGTTTTAATCCCATCACTGTGGGTGTTATTGCTGCTTTTCACTCCTGCATATTAAATATTTCCAACACTTCATTAACATATTTTTCTTTTGAGATAAAAATCCCATTTTCATTTTGTTCTACTTCTATTCCTAAGAAGTACTTTAGCAAACCCATATCTATCATTTCAAATTCTTCTTTCGTGACCTTTTTAAAAATTTTAGCAACGCAATCATCATTACCTATAAAAATAACATCATCAACCTATAACACAACAATGAGCATTTTGTCATCTTTTTCTTTAATGTAGAGGGTGGGTTCTCCCTCACACTTTTCAAATTCATTTTCCAATAGATAGGAATCTATCCTATTGTACCGTGCTCTTGGCGCTTGCTTCAACCCATAAAGAGCTTTCTTCAATTTGCACACTTTATGCTCTTGGCCTTTATTTTCATAGCTTAGAGGTTGTTCAATGTAAAACTCTTCCATTAACACTCCATTTAGGAATGTTGACTTCACGTCCATTCGGTAAAATTTCCACTTATTTTGTGCCACTATGGACAGCACTACTCTCATGGTTTCCATTTTAGCAACCGGTGCGAAAGTTTCCTCATAGTCTCTCCCATGCTGCTGCTTATACCCTTTGACAACAAGTATGGCCTTGTGTCTTTCAATTTTTCCTTAACAATTACTCTTGGTCTTGTAGGCCCATTTAACTCCAATAACTTATTGACCTTTTGGGATTTCAACCAAATCCCATGTCTTGTTTCTTTCTATGGCATTAATCTCCTCATCCATAGCTTCTATCCATTTCCTATCCTTAATAGCTTCCTCAAAATGAACAGAGTCATCAACGTGACAATACAAAGCAAACAAAGAGTTCATACCTTCATTTGCTACCTCTTGCTCATAAATCTCATTTAAATTTTTGAACTTTCTTCCTCTTTCATTTGGTGAATGAGTTCTTGAAGAAGCACTCAAATTTCCTCCTTGTGGTGTGCTTGGAGAAGCACTTTAATTTCTCCTCAAGGGTGTCTCTTGCTGCCCTTGTGTTGGTGTTGCTGTTGGGGGTTGTATTTTAGCCAAATCATCATCATTTTCATCATGAGATAAACAACATTTAACATTCACTGTTTTTTCTATGCTTCCATCCCAAGCTTCCTCTTCAATAAATTGAACATCTCTGCTCACAATAAACTTCTTGGTGGATGGGTTTTACAACCTGTAAGCTTTGGATTCCTCACTGTATCCAATGAAAATATATTTCTCCCCCTTGCTATCCAACTTCTTCCTTAGTTGATCTGGAATGTGTGCATAAGCCACACAACCAAAAACTTTCATGTGGGTGACTCGTTGCTTTGTCCCACTCCATGCCTCTTCTGGAACTTTGTTCATAGCTACTTTTGTAGGGAATCTATTCAAGATGTATGCTACACAATGTATAGCCTCAGCCCAATAATCCTTCAGAAAATGCTTTGCCTTTAACATACTCCTTACCATATCCATGATTGTTCTATTCTTCCTTTCGGAAACTCCATTTTGCTGCTGAGTGTGCCTTGCTGTAAACTTCTTGTGAATTCCATTTTCTCTACAAAAACGTAGAAATTATTTGGAGATATTCTCACCTCCTCTATCTGTTCTAAGAAATTTGATATGCAACCCACTTTGGTTCTCCACAAGTGCTTTGAAATTGCAGAATCTTTCAAACACCTCACTTTTGTTTTTCAAAAAGTAAACCCAAGTTTTTCCTGTAAAATCATCTATAAAAGTCAACATATAGTGGTTGCTATCAAGTGATGGAGTTTGCATCGGTCCACATAAATATGAGTGGAAAATTTCCAAGGGTGCTTTTTCCCTTATGATTTTCCCAGATAGAAAACTTTCCCTATGTTGTTTACCCAAGATACAACCTTCACAAAGGCTGTTTGGTTTCTCAATCAATGGCAATCCTCTTACCATTCCTTTTCTGTTCAACAAGTTAAGACCTCTAAAGTTGAGATGTCCAAATCTCAAGTGCCACAACCAATTTTCATCTTTTGGTTCGCTTTGGAGAGCCTCTTGCGTCACTGCTGCTATTTCTTCTGCATTTTTCAAATCTGCTCTCATTCTAAGAGGGAACATCCTATTCCTTGTCATCTTCACTTCAGCAATACATTGTTTTCTCGGTGGTTTATCCATGATGGTGTATACATCATCCTCAAAGAAAACATTGTACCCCTTTTGAACAAGTTGTCCAATACTTAAGAGGTTACATTTCATTCTAGGAACATCATAAACATCTGCTATGGATTTCTTTTCTCCTTTCCTTGTTAAGACATTTACTTCTCCATTTCCCATAACATAAACTTTACTATCTGTCCCTAATGTGACTTGTGATTTCACATTCTCATCTAACATAGAAAACATGGCTATGTTTCCTATCATATGGTTACTACAATCAGAGTCTAGAAACCATAAATCTTCACTCTTTTCCTCAGCCATATTACAAGCTAAAAACAATTTATCTTGGCTGATATTTTCTCTAGTGAAATTTGCATTTGTTCTATTACTCATAGCATGCTTCTTCTTCCTACATTCATTTGCATAATGCCCATATTTTTTACAATAATGACATTGGACATTTGATTTGTCATACCTTTGTCCTTGAGCATGTTGTTAACCACTTTGCTGGCTGCTGCCTTGGCCTTGGTTTTGATTTGGATTGCTGCCCCTTCCTTGAGCATTTGTTGGACTGTTTCTTCCACCTTTGTTTTGGCTTCTGCCTCTTCCTCTCTTGTTTCCTCTTCCTTGACTTCTTCCTCTTCTAAAGGACATATGGGTCTTAAAGGCATGCTCCAGAGATGAGTTTTCATTTCTACCCAATATCTACTCATGTGTCATCAGTGATGCATGTAGCTCATCAATTGAAAAGTTTGTGAGATCCTTAGTCTCTTCTATTGTGGTGACAATCATATCAAACCTTGAGGGTAGGCTTCTCAATAGTTTCTCCATAATCGTCCTTTTCTTCAAGAATCTCTCCATGAGACCTTATCTGTGTGACCATTACAATCACATGTGTGAATAATGAGTCAATGTTATCTGACTCCTTCATACAGAGAGTCTCAAAATCTCTCCTCATCAATTGTAGTTTTGTTTTCGTCACTTTCTCCATGCCTTGATAGGTTGTCTTGAGAGTTTTCCATGATTCTTTGGATCTCTTAGATGCTGCTATCCTTGGAAACACACTCTCATGCACTGCTTGATACAAAAATTAGAGGGCTCTAGAATCCTTCTTCTTATTGCTCTTCAACAGTTCTTTCTCTGCCTGAGTTAAATCATCAAACTCATTTTCATTTGCTGGCTCTTCAAAACCATCCTCAACATGTTCTCATAAGTCTTGGGTAGCAAACAAGGCTCTCATGGTTATTGCCCAGTAGTCATAGTTTTTCCCATTAAATTTTGGGAGCTAAGTATTACCTATACCCATGCTAGTGTTGGTTCTAGCCATTGTTGCACTCTTAACTATGCTTCAAACACTTGATTTTGTTTTTAATTTAAACTGACTGTCTTGAACAGTAACACAAAAAAAAACTGTATTGAGAAATATCTTGGATTCTTCTTGACTAAGTCTTCACTCTGCTGGAGAATCTGCTGCAACAAGAAATCCATCCTTCAGCTTCTTTGACACCTTCAAAAAGCCTATACAAGCTTCGATACCATGTTGGAATTTCTGAGAATTCCAGAATAAATCACAGAGAGAATAATGCTCTCATTCTTAGCACAGAGAAATTTAAAAATTTTGTTTCACAGAACAGAGATTCACAATTTGAAACTTTCTATTTCCTTAACAAAAAAAACTATTACAAACTCTTCCTTCTCAGATGGATTACAACACTGGACTGCTTCACAAACACAGTGCTAGAAAATCCTACTGTCTCACCTATAGAGATACACTCTCTCTCTCAGTAAAAAACAACACACCATTGTGCATAAAAATTACACTTTGTCTCTTACAAAATATAACACTACTATGTGATATGATAAAACTTACCACTTTTACTCACAGCATTTTTGAAATATATATGGTGCATCATACATTTCAAATATAAAACAAAAAACTAAACTCTATTTAAAACTGTTGAGGCCCACTTAATATTTGTGCACATGCAAATATGATAAAACGTATAAGAACAAAGGTTAAAACCTTTAGCGCGTTATGTAAAACTTTACAATGAAAACCTTAATAAAACTTTAAAAAAACATAATAAAACATAAAATCAAACTATGCGCCTGGACTTCAAACTGTAATTAAACCAAAACACAATGCCGAAATCGCGTTCCAATTTGGTTGATGTCATGTGAATTTTTGTGCGCGCGATGAGAATTTAAATCCACCCTATAACCATATTGCATCCGAAAATTGGCTGTTGACGCAAGCACAATTTGTAACGTGAAATTAGTTTATCAATTGCACCTCATAAAATTTGGGGTGTGAAACTTTGCAATGAAAATGGGCCAAGAAATAATGTGACGCAATCAGAAATTGCCGCGTGGACTGTGGGACCACGTTCTTTGTGCTCCTGCTGTTAAATGAAACAAATCCTCCTGCGTTCAATCAAAACAAAACCTCTGTTGTATATCAAAAATACTCTGTTTTTCCGAATACAGAGACTGGCGCAGAAAGCTTTGTTTCCCAAACATAGAACTATGTACCCTGTTCTCAAAATAAAATTTGACACCTCAGACATAATAGTAAGCAGCTAAGTACAAAATACTTGGAGAAAGAAAAATGGAAAGCGGCTACTGTTAATAAAATTTCAGAGATCAATTTAGAAAGTAACTGCTTGTGGGCTGAGAAGTTGAAAGTAACATTTCAACGAGAGAAACGATAAAGGCAGGGTGGAAGCTCTTTCGAGTCCCATCAAGTGAGTGTTGTTTCTTCTCTCGAAAAATAATATCACCACGATCATAAAATTTGCGTAAAAGAAAAAATGAAATAAAATATAATTCATGATAGAGAAAATGAAATCACTCTCGGAGTAACTTCAATTTTTCTAGTAAATTTGCAATGCACAGGAAACTTAAATATTTTTTATCATCTGGAATTTGAATGTTTATTTTGCTATGCATAGGAAAGTTAAATATTTTTTATCATCTGGAATGTGTATAGATTGATATTAGCGTAAAAGTAAATTCGGATGAACAAAAATCTGACCTCTGATGTTTAAGGATATAGAAATTTTATTTGTAGAATTGAAAATTTTGACTTGGAAATTTTTATTTTTATTTTTTAAATTAAGGTTTTTATTATATATGGATTTCTGCAAGTTAAAAAACTTTATAACTATTTTATTGTGCAAAGTCTATCTATCAAACTTATTATTTCAATAAATTTTTACCATATTTAAATAAATTAAATAAAAATAAGTAAATAAACTTTTCAAAAAATCTTGTTAAAAACAACTCAATTTTTTTAATATTAAAATCAAATTAATTTATATCTAAAATATATATTAACATTTATTTGAAAATGAATAGGTTTATCGGCTTCCCCACATTTTGATCTAAGTTATTAGGGTAATATTTATGGGAAGAGGGGAGTTATTGGTTTTCACAAACCTTTAACGTGTGGGGAAAAATGGTACTTCAAATAATAACTGTCGAGAGGTTTCGGGTTTTGGAGTTAATGGTCTTTGCAATCCTTCAATGTGTGGGAAAAATGGTACTTGAAATAATAACTGTTATAAAAGTTTGAAGAAAATTGGTAGGCAGTTTTCATTGTAACTAAAAAAATATGAATCCTTCCCATTGAGAAATATAACTTCAGATATCAAGTTATTTTTCAATTATTTTATATCTAGTATTGCCATATTTATAACAGGTAAGATCTATTAAAAACATGATATCAAGTTATTTTTCAATTATTTTATATCTAATATTTTCATATTTATAACAAGTAAGATCTATTAAAAACATCATAGATTATTATTTAAAAAAATATTATTATTTAAAAAAAAATGAGATTTGTTTCTCGTTTGCCTTAAGATCTATATTGGATTATGTTTAAGCTTTTGGAATAAAGTCTTGTCCCTGTCAAATTAGGGTGAATGTTTTATGTTATTGTTTGAAATTTTTGTAATGAACTTTATATTTTAGCTCTTGGAATTGTGCTCAAAATTGTTTTCACAATTAACCTAATATTTAGGAACTAAAAATGAAAGTTCCTTAAGTTCAATCTTAAAATATTAGTGCATTCATATTTTTGATAGAAGTCTACCATCTACCAACTAAAAATGAAAGAGATCAGACCTAAAAATAATTAATTGATCATATTCCCTATTGTCTCCAAATCCACATCTATTATTAGTTCCTCTTTTCCAAGCATCATCTTCAAGAAATTTTCTATGTTCCCAAATGCAACCCCTAAATCTCAATCTCATCCATCATTGTTCGCACATGTTCAATTTGATGATGATTTGGCCCTAATTCCCACCCAATATTGTAGGGTAGATGAAAATTCAAATCAGTGAGGCCCATCCCCAGGTTTCCTCCATGACCCAAATGTAATTGCTTCTAAAAGTGTGGCTCAATGAGGAAATTTTCAATGACCTAGCTTGATTTCTGAAATGATTGAAGCCATGTTTCTTAATCTCTTCTCCATGGTTTTCCCCTTTAAAACCCCACACATGTAGCTACAGACCACTCACATGCCCTTTGACGTGAAAAAAATCCATGTTGCACATAGGGACATGAGAGATAAACTCCACAAGTTCTCAAAACTGAAGCGTTGTCATCCAAATCATGTTGAAGATAATGGAGAAATGTATTCTAGGAGTGTTAGTTCATTAGTTGAGTGTACGCCTTAGATTAGGATTTAGTTCCTATTCTTTAAGGTGTTGTTCTAACTTCATTACATGTGTGTAAGCTATATATTCATTGTGTGTAATGATGATGGTGTAGAGCGTTCTGCCAGAGGTAGTCTCTAGGTGAAGGATCTCACATGCGAGCTTCTCATTCTATGAATACAAGTTAAGCCCTCAATTTGTATCATGGTATCAGAGCTTCAGGGCTGATTGAATCGAGGCCACTGTGATTTCGAGGGTGAGTGAGTGTCTAGGTGACAGAAGAGTGGCCCCTGGTGGTTGGTGTGAAGAAAGTCAATGAGGAGGTTGTGTTTTTCTCACTAAGTAAATAGTTCAGTGCTCTTCCTAGAGTGAGAAAAGCACTGATCAATGCCCAAGCCAGAGTATGGAACGTGTTTTTCACCCTTTTACTCAGACGTATCCTTTTCAGCATGGGATTTCAGCGCATAATTTCCCGTCGGAGGAATGTTGACCCGTAGAGTTGACCATCGGTGTTGATCTGTTGTGTGATCGAGCTTCTGGCGACTTGTTTGCTGGTGGTCTGAGCTACAATGTTCAGATCTGTTGAGAAGTGATGCAACAAAATTACATCTTCATAAACCTCCCTCTGATACCAAATGATAGCAAGGTTAGTGGAAATAACCCCACTAATTATCCAACTTAACATTATGGAGTACATGCTTCCTCCATATTCACCCAACATAACCCAATTTATATATTAAACATTAACCTTTTATTCATATATGCACGTGGAAGCTTAATAAAACTGCATCTTTACAAAATTCATGCGTGGACCTATGGGTTATGGCCCACATAAATCTCCTTTTCTCACAGTGGATCACAATTCGAAGTTTGCAGATTTTACAATATCGCCTGTTGCGGATTATACCAAACAACTTTAAACATAAAAACTATCAATGCCGATGCGAAATGCGATGATGATATCCCAACGTGTCTTCGCAACCCAAACTTTATTCCACTTTGGCATTTTGTAGATTTATTTTTCTGTGTATCTGTTCCACCATATCACATGTGCTATGAGATATGTGCATGGAGTTTCCGCATGACACGTATCCACTTCGAAACTTTCCCAACTTATCTTGCGAAGTAATATCTGTCGTTAATGTTCCAACTGATCTTTGTGATTTAATCCTCGCCGTCCACTTTATTGTTTGGAAATATTTGAATGGGAATCTGTGTCTCCTAAGATTTCTCTTCTATTCATTTTCTCAAACCTTTGATGATCACGCTGCCACACACTTTAGCATTTTGTCTCAAGCAAGAATACAGAACACCATTTTGTATTAAAACAATGAATCTAGGATAAAAATTTACTTCTCCTTTGACCCGCACACAACTTTAATTTCTCCAGACTGGAATCATATGTGATTCTACCCAGCCATTAAGTCCTTGATCTCTCAGAAAGACTCATTCATTCATCTGAATTCATCCAAATAGTTAATTACTTCACTGATATCAAATTTGTTCAGTTACGGATCACTCATCATGTAAAAGAAACAAAACACAGTCACCATGAATTCAATTTCTCATTAATCAATAAATGTACAGATATAATACAAACATGTTTACAATCTAAATTTGGCATGAGGTGCCTTTACATGGCCCTTTTCTTTTCCTCTCTCTTTATGCCTGGAGGCTTACAATCAAAACTCATATCTCATAATCTTTGTCTTTATTTCCTTTAAGGTTTACAATTATATACAAAAGTTTATGTAACCAATTATGGTTCAGATCCATATGTTACTCAAAAAAATCCTAAAAATCCACTAAGTCCTCATTTAATTCCTAAAATCTCTTTTTAATCCCTTGAGGATCTCAACATTCAACTAAATCATAAGGATCTTCTCAAATCCAAAAAATCATTAAATACTTTCTAATCTAAGATTTACGATATTTCAAAATATGTCAATCCACACCAATCATTCATCAATCACTCATGTTCTCCTACATTCAAGAACATTTATAAATATGCCTCCCAATATTTAATTAAATCCTATTCTAAATTTCTCACAAAAAATCACTCAAAACATTGAAAATTACATTAATTAAATACTTAGGAAACCAAATCCCTTGAAAGACACAATACCCCCAAGATTCTACTAAATGTACAAATTGTAGAACCATGATTCTCCTGCATTAGACTCACAAGGTAGAAAACATTCATGATCTCCAGATCATGTATCTTCAATGCTGATGGAATTCCTCGTAGATCCCAAACTTTTTTCTATAGTTTGTCTTTGGTTGTTTCTATTGTTGTTTGTTGTTGTTCTCTAGGTCTCCATAGTTTATGTTGCATTGCCCCACTGGCTATTCTCTCACAGTATTCTATTGTATTTTTATTACTGCTGTTGCTTTGCTTCCTTGCTGATGTCTTCTTCTGAGACACCTTCGTCATCAACCTTATTATTCTTTAAATCTCCATGTCCATTTTCTTTCTTTACTGGTACTCACTCTTCCAATTGTTGTTGCACCCTATTCATTCATCTTCAAACTGATGTTTGTTACCTTCACTTGGAATTTGTTATATTCTTACTACCACCCTTACATCCTTACCCTCTTTTTTCTTCTGAACTTTTATCTCATTTCCAAACAACCTCTCTTCAATATCTTTGATAAAAACATCATACTCAGATGCTCCTAGTAAATAGTTCAACAATTCACATTCTACCTGATTCCTTTCAAACACCTCATCGCTATGTTGTTCATCAATTCCAAAATATCTATCTTCCTCTTCCTTGACAACCCTCAGTGATTGTCCTTCAATTCCTTGACTTTTCTTGGTAGTCAGCTTAGCTTCCTTAAGTTCTAAGACAAATTCCTCTTTAGCTTGAGACATGCTTGCCTCACCTTTGCCCAATTTAAATTGTACATTCATAATATTCATTCTCTGACTTGCTAGTTTATTCTCCAAAAGAATTATCTCATGCCACAAATCTGTCATCTCACTTGGAACTTCTTCAAAAAAATCTATACAATCCTCATTGTCTCCTTCTTTGTCAGAAGTCCAATTTCTTGGTAACACTACGTATCCATTCTTCATCAGAATAAAATTTTGATCCTCTATCTCTATGACAACTTTAGATGTTTGTCCAACAGTCTTCTCTTGGTAAATCAAATAAGCCAATTCCTCTCTGATCTAAAAAATAATAGGTTCCTCATCATAAGACATAACTGTCTCATCTCTATTGAAGATAATTCCTTTACTAAGCAAGGAATTTATGAACTCCTTCTCTTGCAATAACTCAAATCGATCTTCATTTGAAAGACAATCATCATCATACTTTGCTTGGTAACTTTCAACCTCATTGAAGACAACTCCAAGAGATGGATTTCCTTCTGCAACACCTACAAGCACAATCTAATTATCAATCTCAAATTCAAAAGACCCAATGGTCTCAGTTGATGATTCAATCTCCAAATCTTCTTCTTGTTGTTCTAAGTCTCTTTTAGGAATCAGAAAATCTTCACTGCCTTTTTTCCCAGCTTCCTCAAGCCCTTGACTTGGTTTCTTGATATCCTTCTCCACTTTTTCTTGCTTTTGGCTATCATCATGAGTCAAACTTCCTTTTCTTTCAGTCCTTACAGCATGTTGAAAAGCAATACCTCCTCTTAACATTTTATGATATTCCATATGAGATCTAACTATCTCAAAACTCAAATTATGTTTCTCTACTTTGACATTACCTACAAACATCCAAAAATTATTAATTTCAAAATCATAAGGCTCAATTTCCTCAACTGATGATTCAAACATCATTGCTCCATCTTCATGTTCAAAAGAAACATGTTCATCTCCAACAACTTTATTTTTCTGTAGCTCAACTCCTTTGAGTTTCTCTGTCTTCAATTGAACATCTATAACCTACTCAAGCTTCCTCAACTCCTCTGTTAATTGCATATTCACCTGATGTTCTCTCTTCTCTTGTAGCTTATGTCATTTCACCTTCTTTCTCATTATGTAACCATAGCTTTGGTCTTATTTACTTCACTTGAACAACTTTATCAAAAATTTAAATTGCATTCTTATCTCAGCCTTTTCTCAGTCATATTCCTCATCACTCTCCTTCCATATTTCAACTACTTTGACATCTTCTTTCTTCACTTTGTGGCTGCTTCCTGAACCTCTGCTATGACTATTAGTAGTCATATTCTTCTTCATCTCTAGGAGATCCTCACTCACTATGAGCTATAATTAAGCCTCTGCAATAGCAAATCCTCCCTGCTACAACTTACATCACCAATTTTTGCTATGTAATTGGACACTAATCCCCTCTATGAAACTTTCTTTTGAGCATTCATCTACACCTTCTAGGCTTCAACTCACCTGCACTTTCGATAACACAACTTTCCTATTTTATTTCATTACAAATTAAATACTAGGTTCTAACCACACTCTTCTTTCACTCAGAAACCTTACTAGCTTCCTTTATCACTGCTTCTTGAGGGTTGATCTTATTTTGCTGAGATACTTTATTAGCTGCAACTATCAATCTTCAATCTGTATTTTATCTTGAAAAACTCAAATTGGAGTTAAACAAAAAAATACCTACATTATTTCACAAGAAATCTCCATCCACTCTCCACATTCGAGTGAATATCCATCCTTCACAAGAAAATGACCATCGTTGTGCTCTTTTATGCTTCTGCAATCTCTTCTTAAGAGTATCACTTACTCCCATATTTTGTCATAGTTTATCTCTATCAATTTTTTGCAAAGCACGCTTGCTTTACTGATATCCTTTTTCTTTCGCAATCACAATTTAATTATACAAAAACAACTTCAAGAGCATAAATCTTCTCTAACTTTCTCCCAAAAGAGATTTTACTGCTCCAATACCAAAAATGATGCAGCAAAACTACATCTTCATAAACCTCCCTATGATACCAAAAGATAGCAAGGTTAGTGGAATTAACCCCACTAATTATCTAACTTAACATTATGGAGTACATGCTTCCTCAATATTCACCCAAAAAAACTCTCTTTATATATTAAACGTCAACCTTATATTCATATATGGACGCAGAAGCAACTGCATCTTTACAAAATGCACACGTGGACCTATGGGTTATGGCCCACATAAATCTTATTTTCTCATAGCGGATCACAATATCGGAGTTCCCAGATTTTACAATATTGCATGTTGCGACTTATACCAAATAACTTTAAACATAAACAATATCAATGTCGATGACGAATGTGATGACGATATCACATGGCACCTACGCAACCCAAACTTTATTGCATTTAGGCATTTCGTGGATTTACCTTTCTGTGTATCTGTTCCACCATATCGCATGTGCTATGTGATATGCATATGGCTACTCTTCCTGACACGTATCCACTTCGCAAATTTCCCAACTCATCTTGCGAAGTAATATCTGTCGTTAATCTTTCAACTGATCTTTGTGATTTAATCCTTGCCATCCATTTTATTTTTTTGAAATATTCGAAAGGGAATCTGTGCCTCGTGAGCTCTCTCTTCTATTAATTCGTTCCAATATTTGATGATCATGCTACTACACACTTTAAAATGATGTCTGAAGCAAGAATACAGAACACCATTCTGTATTAAAACTCTGAATCTAGGATTTGATTTTAATTCTCCTTTGACCTGCACACAACTTTAATTGCTCCAGACTAGAATCATATGTGATTTTACCTAGCCATTAAATCCTTTATCACTTTGAAAGACTCATTCATTCATTTGAATTCATGCAATCAATTAATTACTTCACCAATATCAAATTTGTTCAGTTACGAATCACTCAACATGTAAAAGAAACAAAAAACAGTCACCATGAATCCAATTTCTCATTAATCAATAAATGTACAGATATAATAAAAATATGTTTGCAATCTGAACTTAGCCTGATGTGCCTTTACATGGCCCTTTTATTTTCCTCTCTCTTTATGCCCGTAGGCTTACAATCGAAACTCCTATTTCAGAATCTATGTCTATATTTCCTTTGAGGCCTACCATTATACACAAAAGATTCAGTAACCAATTCTGGTTCATATCCATAGGTTACTAAAAAAATCCTAAAAATCCTCTAATTCCTCAATTAATTCCTAAAATATCTTCTTTATCCCTTAAGGATCTCAATATTCAACTAAATCCTAACGATCCTCTCAAATCCATAAAATCATTAACTAATTTCTAATATAAGATTTAAAATATTTCAAAATATCTCAATCGACATAAATCACTCATAAATCACTCATGTTCTCCTACATTTGAGAACATTTACAAACATTCCTCCCAAGATTTAATTAAATCCTATTCTAAAGTTCTCACATAAAATCACTCAAAAAATTAAAAATTACATTAATTAAATACTTAGGTAACCAAGTCCCTTAAAAAACACAAGACCCCATAGATTCTATTAAATGTACAAAATTTTGGAACCATGATGCTCTTGTATCAAGAAGGAACATTTAGGTTGACTGCATTTTTTTGTTGCACCAATGGTGTTACTGTTTTGGTGGGTGTGTACGAGGCGTTGAGATCTTATTTATTCCTATGTGACAGTGGATTGGCTACCTCCCAAATTGTGGTGGGCGTGGAAATTGAGATCGGGCCGTGAGGTGTTGAGATTGATCCACAAGGCGTATGCTTGATACTCAACGAGGTGTCGAGATCGAGACATAAGGCATACCCTTGGTACTCAACAATGTGTTGATATCGAACCACAAGGCATACGAGCAACAAGGTGTTCAATGCAGCATGCCATTAATTAACCTGTTCCACTTCATGATGGTGGTGCTTGAAGCTGACATAAATTCTCTTGCACTGAGCATATAATACGTGGAAAAATAAGATCCACAATATCACTGGATCAAGCCACTATCAGATCTGTTGAGAAGGAACCACTTCGTATCTGTTCAGAAGGAATTGCTTCAGATTTGTTGAGAAGGCACTTCTTCAGATCTATCTATAAGGAACAGAGAGCACTGCATTGTGTTGAGATAACTGGAGGTCACAAAGGAGCAAGCGTCTTACATAAGATGACCCGATCTGCTTGATAAAAGAAGGACATTGTTCGCTTAATGGATTTGTGTTCGGGTTTGAGCATACTTGGAAGGTTGAGCGGCTAGGCTATGACCTTAGAAGCTATTTCTTGAGTGGAAAATTTTGTGCTGCTAGTAGAGATAACACTTGGTATGCATGATATCTCCTCCTTCAAGTAGTTAAGCTGACGGTGCATGTTGAGAATACTTTGTTTCTCCATTTACATATTCTAAAGAGTGGAGTTGTTATGTGGAGAAGGGTCAAAGTGGAGTAGGATCAATCCCTTGCCACTAGTTTTTGGTAAGCTTTATAATAAGCTTGACAAGATTTTGATTAAAAAAAATTAATTGAAAACTTACTTGGGCCACATATTTAAAAATGGTTTTCTTTTTAAAGAGGATGTCTACAATTTTTTTTTTAAATAAGGCTTCTTGAAATTTTCTCTTTGGATATAGGGCAGACCCCTTTTTTTTGTCAATTGCTGGAGGGCGGAATATTTTTTTTTAAGTGTCAAAATGAATAACCAAATTGTCAAATCATACATAAACAAGAGAAATAAGCTCAATGGTTGGAGGGGAAAATTGCATGGGCGATTGTAAATAGAGATGAATTGAAATATATAGTTGCAGGAGGTGGATTAGCTGCAATAATTTAGGACTGGGAGAAGAGGGAGAACAATGCGAAAGTGTTATTGAAATTCTCAGTGAAAGGTTGCATTATCCCTCACATCAAAGAGTGTAAATCAACAAATGAGATTTGGAAAACCCTCAAATATCTGTACGAGATCATAAACATAAATCGCCTTTTATTCTTGAAAATAAATATTCTCTTCATTAAAATGGAGAATAATGAATCAGTATCTCCATTCATCTCTCTCATCAACAACCTTAAAGATAAGCTTGGAGACATAGGTAAGGTTGTGTCAAACACTGATCTTGTCACAATTACCATGAATGGTATGACTAATGACTATCAGATGTTCATCACAGGCTTCAATGTGAGGGATAAAGCCCCCAATTTTGAAGAATTGACTGGGATCCTGATGCAAGAGGAAGAAAGGCGGATGACTCTAAAAGCCCAGAGTTTTGATATTTCTTTCATAGAAAAGAATAAGCCCTTCAGAGGGAAGGCAAATGCGGGATAGAAAGGTGGAGTTACACCATAAAGAAATTCACCTCAAGGTATACCATCTCAAGGTATGTCTTCAAACAGAAACAACTCAGGAACCAAATGTTTCTATTGTGGTAAAGTTGGTCATATTGAAAAGAATGGCCATAAAAAGAGGCTTGATGTATCCCTTCATAGACATAAGAGGAATCCATGAATTTTTTTTGATGAAGATCATAATCATGACCTCATACTGTTTATGGTTGATTCTTATGAGAATTATGAAGCGAACATTTCGTTTGTGAATTCAGGAGCTTCCACTCACATGACAGGTAACAAACAGTGATTTAAAAACTTTAAAAAAACCAGTAGTGGTGAGAAAATCTACCTTGCTGATGACATAGGGTACCAAATCAAAAGGTGTGGTAATATTCGTGTTGTATTTCCTTATGGAAATATTAGGCATATTCAAAATGTAATAGATGTACCGAGAATAAAAAAAATATGATCTTTGTTTCTATGATATCAAAATCTTAAGGTAAAGTTTTTAAAGTCTTATTGTATTATTAAATATGTTCTAGATCATATGAAGAAAATTGCATCAGTGATTCGAGTGGGTGGTATTTACAAGCTCAATGTAAGAAGTGCACAACACCAAGCATTGCCAACATTAGGTACGACTGCAGAAGACTTATGGCATCAAACATTCGGTCATATCAATTTCAATGACCTGCTTCTACTTCATAAATGAGGTATGGTCAATGGTCTCCCTATTTTAAAGAATCTTCATGTTGATTGTGAAGCATGTGCTCTTGGGAAGATGCATAAAGATTAGTTTCCTACAAACTTGGATAGAAAGAAGAGAGATATAATAGAACTCGTGCACACTTATTTATGTGGGCTAATGAAGTCAAGATCATTAGGAGGTGCCTATTATTTTTTATTATTTGTTGATGATTGCACAAGATTCACCTAGGTATATTTTCTCATTAAGAAGAGTCATACTTTTGAATACTTTAAATAATTTAGAAGCATGGTGGAAAAACACACAGAGAAGTTTATTAAAATCTTTTGGTCGGATCAAGCGAGACAATACAAGCAAAGTGACTTCATCAAATATTGCAAGGACCATGGGATAGTTCAACAATTCACACTATCCCACACTCCTCAATAGAATGGGGTTTTAGAGAGGAAGATCAAAACCCTTGTGGAGTGTTCTCACAGCATGTTAAAAGGTAAGAATTTGTCTAAAGTTTTTTGGCAGAAATAATAAAAATACTGCAGTATATTTGAAAAATAGGAGTCCAAAAAAATTATTGAGTTTAAAACTCCATTCAAAGCTTTATTATGTTTTAATCCTCCAGTTAAACATTTAAGAGTTTTTGGCTCCAAAGCTTTTGCTCATGTTCCAAAGGAGGATAAGAAGAAACCAGATTCAAAGGCCATTAAATGCACTTTTTTTTTGGGTATTGTACTGAGTTTAAAGCTTATAAATTGTATAATCCCTCTACTCATAAATTATTTGCAACTAAAGATGTAGTATTCCATGAGTAGGTTCATAATGGAAACTGTGATAAATAAAATGAAGAGTGGGACATTCCCTTGAAGGGAGTGATGAAACAATGAACAACCATGAGTAGAAGCAATAACAAAAAAAGGAATAACTAGATGTACATATGTAGTAGAAAATACAATTCCACCAAGGGGTAAGCAGATCAGTTGTGAAGCCACTCCACCACTCAAGAAATCAGGTAGGCGAACTGAATTTCCAACAAGATATAGGGATCATGCTCTTATAATTAGTATGTTAAACATTGTTGAACCCTCAAACTATAGAGAAGCTAGTCAATATGTGGAATGGAGGGCAGCCATGGAAGAGGAATATGAGTCAATACTTAAAAATAAAACCTAGGATCTAGTTGAATTACCTGAATGCAAACAACCCAAAGTTTACAAATGGTTATACAAGTCTAAATTTATATTAGATGGGAGTATAGAGAAATATAAAGCTAGGTTGTTTGCAAATGGGTACTCACAGAAAAAATGCATATATTATGATGAAACCTTCACCCATATAGCTAAATTAAACACAATTACAATGTTAATTTCTTTAGCTATCAAAAATAATTGTATGATACACCAGCTAGACGTGAAATCTCCATTTTTAAATGGGAAATTAAAAGAAGAAATGAATTTAATGTAACCTGAAGGGTTTGTTAGAGAGGGGGATGAACATTTAGTCTGTATATTTAAGAAAGCATTGTATGGACTAAAACAGACACCCATGTAGTGGTATGACAAAATTGATTCATTCTTCCTACAACATAGTTATAAAAGAAGCAAGAATGACCCTAATCTATATACCGTGTTTGATAAAGAGGGGTGAATTGTTTTTATTTATTTATATGTATATGATCTATTGAACCCTTAGTTAAACTGAGAGGGGGGGTGAATCATTTTAACACATTCATGGACTTTTAAAGCTTTCCTTTAAACTTATTTACACCTTCATTTCATGATCAACTTAATATGTGATCACTCTTAATTTGTGAGTAGAAAGTATTAAGCAGATTAGATAATGTAACAACAGTCTTAATATGTGAGCAGCAAGTATTAAGTAGATTAGATATACCATATCAAGACATAGACATCATGCACATAGATAGCAGATATAAGTGGAAACCCATAAGGGAGAAAACCACATCTTGTTATTGTTGTGATGCAAAGGCAAGCTCCAACTCCCTCTCACCACTGATTTTCTATAGGCTCCAACCCAGAGGAGGCTCCTACCTAAATTCTGCAAGCTACAAATTGCAAGAAAGCTTCAACTCCCATATATTTTCTGTAGGCTACAACCTATAGGAGGCTCCTACCTCATCCAACTACAACTGACATCTATCAAGCTACAACTTGATATGGAAGCACTAACTTCCTCACTATTTTCTACATGCTACAACCTACAGGAGGCTCCTACCTCAGCCAGCTACAACTAACATCTATCAAGCTACAACTTGATATGGAAGCACCAACTTCCTCACTCTTTCATAAAAAACACATGCTGATTTACTTGGATATCAGCTCTGTTTCGTTCCTTCTTCACCGCTGTCCACCAGCCTTCATATCTGCCTTATATCATCTGTGAATCTACACATATTCTCTATCTACTCCTCCTTCTTCTCTGCCTCATTTTTCCATTGTCTCACCTCTATGAAAATCTATGTGATATCATTTATAGAGTTCACCTCATGAATTTTTGTATTCCATAGAGAATTCAAAATGAATAGCCATGACTCTTTGCCTTCTGCCTTCCCATTTCTTTGTCCAAAGCATTCAGAGGAATATAGCAATATGTACAAATTTCAGTTTTATAGTGGAGTTTTTTTTTCCTAAAGAGACTTACCTTTGCATCAAAAACAATATAAAATTAATTAAAACATTTACATTTACATTTGTAACTTATATGTCTCATTCAACCCTTTCAGTTCTTGGTTCACTGTGTGTTTGTATTTTCTATTTTTGTCACTGTCTTTTTCAGTTTCTGCATACTGTCCTATTTTCCATGCATGTAGAATGCATTTCCCAAATTATGTTCTAAATCTGGCAGCTGTTGTCATGTAATGGTTTTGCATACTCTCCTGTCCACTGCAATTGTGTATCTGCTGCATATATAACTGCTTTACAAGTTTAGCCCCCAAATAAGTCTCGAAGTCTGATGCATATAAAAATGCATTTCTAATTAACCATCCAAAAGGGTCCTCAATCTCTCCAATATGGGAAATATTTATTCATTGTGGAAGCTCTTTTATAAATCATTTGACTATGATTTATACATCCATACAGCCAAATACATAAGCGGAAGCTTTCTCTCTTTTCATCTTCAAACCTATGGTTAGAACCATATTTCATAAAGACTCAACAACCAATTTTTCATGCGAGAGCTATCTAATTAAAGTTTATATTTGAAACCATATAATAATGCACCTCATGAATATCGAATACATATTCAATATTTCATTACAACTCAATAAAAACTTGGGACCAAGGTATCACTACATATAAATGTATGTACCAATACTTGTGTAAGCCTTCACCATGGAATGTCAACATATCCTTTACCTTATTATAGTTCCCAACATCATGTTTCAATTATACCATGCAATTTTTATAAGCCTCGACCTTGATGAACCTAAGGCACCAACATAATTTATCGTTCTGGCCCCACAACATTTATTATCACTTCTAGCTCACAAACCAAACCATCTATGAATGCATTTATTACTTTGACTTTGATAGAGTATTATCTTCGACCCACACCTTAATATCCGCCATTCACCAGATATATACTTGGTTTATATTAACATTAATCCTTTGGTTTCGAGTACGCCACTCAACTGTAAATAACTTTAATAGTATTCGAGCCATATAAGCATTTGAAACTTTGGTTAAACCCCAACATCTCAATGTATCTCTTATTCGGGCCCCACATTTCAATCATGCAGATATTTCATTAAATTAAATATTCGAACTTGGTTCAAACATAAACCACTGCACCTTTAACATTGGTCCCCACAGCTTATTCAACTCATATCAATAACAAATGTTGAATTTTTTTATCACACTATGCTCGAACCATATTAATGTTTTAACATTAACCCAACATCAAATCTTCACGGCATTAATTAAAATGTCAGCACCAACATAAAATAACATTCGGGGACCACACCCTCATTATTCGCAGAGATCTCATGGTCAACAACTTCTCACATTCCAAATCTCATTTGAACACT